>WEIU01015315.1:173783-269714 GCA_013389925.1 Aegithalos caudatus
TTTTCCTTTGTCACTTTCTTATTTGAGGTAGGATGGGTACTAAAGTATGAAGTAAGAGACCTGGTAGCTTTTCATTTCAGTTTCATTTTGCAGAGGGTACAATTATGGAACTGAACTGGCTGCCTACACTTTATGTATTAGCCATGGTAGCATAAATCAAGACACTTGAAAGGTCCTTGGTATGAATGCCAGAGCAGGTGATTTTCAGGTGAAATGCCTGATACAACCTTTCCTTACCTACATTTGCTGGGTAGAAAGGTTGGTTCTGAGACTGGCTTCTTCAGCAGGTTCTGGCCAAGTGATGCTGGGGTGTGGGGGAGCCATTCTTCTCTGGCAAGTGAACATGGAGCTCCTTTAGTGTGCAGGCTGGCTCGTGGGATGCATTCTGAGTCCCATGTGCATTGTAGTTTTGACAAACAGTATAAATATTTACAGCTTGTGCTTCCTTCTAGCTTTCCAAATAGACTTCTTCATAAGAGAGAGAACTGAATATTATGTGCTTCCCATGCAGTCAGCAAGATAGGAACTGGGATTTAACCCTGTGATGGCAGCCCATCAGATTCAGAGCATGACCCTCCTCTAAAGAGAGAGGGGTCTGTGACTGTGTCACTTCATGCAGGACTACAGACTGCACTGATTGGTGCCAGAGGAAAGACTTAATTTGCTGCTAAATGTGTGCTTGAGTTTACAAAGTCAGTATCTGGGGAATGAAAGGAATATTACTCTGGTTTTAGAGACTTGGTGTTTCATCTGATGTTAATGAAAGGCAATAAATGTTGTATGAGAAAGTACCATATTTAGTGAATTTCCTCTCAGGGGCAGAACAAATGGCCTCTGAGTCAATTGGAAATTTTGTATGCTTATTCTCTTTATTTATATTCTTATTGCCTAATGGGGACTGGAGGTGTGTTACTACACTTTCAGTACATAAATAACAGTCAGATGTGGCTCTGCAGTGCTCAGTTGTTTGGTCAGGCTTCCCCTTAAGCTGTGATGAGAACAAGTGAGCAGGAAAGGTTTTGCTCAAGCAAGTAACCATTGGTCTTCTGAGCTTCCTGGGCAGCATCCTTACACTACCAGTTCTGCCCTCTGAAAAGAATTAGATTTAAACCATCAGCTGATTTCTACAGCCAACAAACATCACGCTTGACTGTGCCAGCTTTTGATCTCTGTGAACTGGGCCAGATTTAGATTGGCCATGTGGACCTGAAATGTTAGCTGTTCACAGCCACAGTGAATCATTCTTTGCCACAGGTTAACTCCTCTCTTTTGTGTTCTTTGAAAGACATTCTCTCCTCAACTTTGCAAGTGCTTTCACTCAGTTTAATTTTAGTTTGTACAGTAAGAGTAGCTGTAACTAATTTTTGTACAATTTGTTTTTCATGCCATCTTTGTTTTGTTTCTTTGTCTCTGCTATAGATGCTTTTTTGTCATGATAAAATGATCAACGAGGCTGGCACTTTTACAGTAAAATAGAAGATGGAAAGGACAAAGAGAAGTCCACAGGTACCAGCAAAATTATGGTCCAAAGGTAATTTTGCTAACAACAGATTCCAGTTTCATGGATCAATTCTTAACTGAAAATCATTATAACCTACCATTTTAAACAAAGATTTATTATGTCTAGGAAACAAACTAAGTGACTATTCCCTTGTGTATCTACACACACCCGCACACTTTTATAATTTATTTATTCCTTTTTTTTTTTAACCTATAACAATGTGAGAAAAGTCCAAATGAGAATTATGGCTTGGCAGAAATTTAGGTTATATTGAAAAGATTTGATGTTGTTATGATGTAAAAATTATTCTTTGCTCCTGTGTCAGGAAAGGCCATATAAATCATCTTTTACCCAATTTACTCCCCTAATTTTCTTCCTTGATGAAAGGATGTGATTGATTGTCATAAGCTAATTACATTTAATTCCAGTGTGCTGAGAGAATGTAATAGGATGCATAGGGCAAGTGACAAGGTTTGGTGGCTGAGTAAGCCATTAGCTATTTTTAATGACCTGCTTGGCCTGTGGCAGTACCTGAGGTAGGAGTAATTGCTTTTCCTAACAGCTGAAGGCTAGGGACAGCTTCACCTGTCAAGACCTCATAGAATAAAGCATTTTAAAAACCCATATGATTTTTGAGAGGGCATATGACTGCAACAGCCCTTTTTCAGACAGTGACTTTCCCAGTCTAATTAGGCTGAAGCATTATGGAAAGGTGTGTTTGCAAATTAAATTGCTGGGTTGGCTCTGAAAATGTGAGAATCTCAAGGTATGGGAGTTCAACATGTGAAAATAAGAATATATCAGAAAGCTACACATTCTCTATCTTCATTATCTACACATGTAGGTAAGATAGGTTTCTTGATCACAGCAGGAAGGAAGGATTTTCTCAGTACTCACTGCCAGCTGACTAACCTAATACTGTCATGGAGATCCCTACTGATGAAAAATTTATACAAATACCTTCTCTGTTGGTTGCTTTTTTGTATCTGAAGTAAAAATACTTCAAGATTCAGGAAAGAAGGCAACAGATCCAAAGTATCTTAACATTTCTGCATTCTAAGAATCTTGTGTTTAGTGTTCTCATTTCTTTTTATTTCGAATGAAAATGTTTCTGGTGGCAGCTTGTGGAGTGTGTGTGTTTGCATGCCAGCACATATTCTTTAGAAGACTGCCTTGACTTTGGCTCTGGTGCTGGTTCCCCATCTTTAAAACCTAAATCTGCAGTTAAGCTATTACAGATACAGTTTCATTTAAGAACAGCACTGGAAACTTTTACCTTGTAAGACGTCAGCTTTATTTAATAAAGTTACTTTGATCTGAAAGAAGTAGGTAAGTTGTTCTTAGGTGATTAGATTAAGAAAGGAATACATGATAAGAACATAATTCTTCCTTTTGCCAGCTGCATGATCTGCTCTGGCTGTTGTTAACTAAACCAGATATCTGTGCTGTCATTGTCATCTGCTGATTGTTCTGTCAATCTGCTGATCCCTGAGCTCAGGTTCAGCTGAGAGCCAGGTTTTGTCTTTCAGTTCTAAGGAAAGCAGGGAAAATGTTTCTCTTTTTCACTTCTATGGTGGACTTATTTTTAGTGGATTAATAGTATTTTGCTTACTTGTTCAGGCCTTTGAAAATTAGGAGCCCTGATTTAGTCCATCCAAAAGCCACATGGGCTGGGAATGTGTGATAAGGTGAGGCAGCTGTGTTTATAAGAGTTTACATTGAGTTAACATAGTTTATATTTCTATACATAGTTTACATTCCTATACATAGTTTACATTCCTGTATATTTTTTATTCTTGCAACCTTTCAAGAAGCAAGTATCAATGTTAAATGTTACATTTTGGAGGTAAATAATCCTTCAAACTGAATATGATGCTACCAAATGTGCTAAACTGAAATGTATGTGGGTTGTTTCTAAATGGACTGAGGTCACCCTTTGCAGCCTCAAGAGGAATTGGTCATGGATTGGATTAAACACAAGTAAACAAAGGAAAGACAAGAATGTTGAAAATGTAATGCCTGTGCCAGAGAGCTCATAGCATTCACATATGAACAAGTACAGAAAGGTAGAACCTCTTGTTTTGCCATATAGCTCTGTTAGCTTCTCCAGAATGAGAGCTTGCATTTCCCCAGAGCTTTGCATTGGGTTCTAGATGGGCTTGGAACTTAAATTTAAGTTCAGGAGTTGCAGCCAACTTTCCTAGTCCCCTATGTCCTGCCTTTCCCTAAATCCCAGACTTCCTGTAAAGTAGAATAGAGTGAGCAGCCATTTGACTGTTTGGTGTATCATTTGTCTTTGAAAAGTGCAAGAGAGACCATCCATTGAAACAGCTGCAAGATATCATGTCACATAGCTTCTCTAAGAGATGCCCCCTAGATAACCCAATACCTGCCCTTCCCTTTATGTCACTCCTTTTCTGGGAAATAATATACTAAACCAGTTAGATCCAATATCTCATGAGAAACTGGAGCACATTGCAAATTGATGTGTAATGGGATTTCACATAAACTCACCTTCTCCAGAGACAGGGAATAAATTTTAATTGCAGGTCAGAGCTTTATCATTGATTAGGAGATATCAGGGGGGTTTATCCTAATAAGGATTAGTAACGGTGTACATTAGCTTTCACTTTGGACTACATTTGTAATAATTTCTTTGTATTTCTGGAAAATGATAAAAAAAAAAAAAAAAAGGAAGAAAAGTTATTTTGGTGGCCAAAACCACCTGGGTGAGTTCTGCTTGTGGAGATGTGCAAGCCTGTAGTGCACAGGATAACAGGACATTAGTTTGTGGAATACATAATCTCTAAACAAGTGCTGTTTCTGGTTGTGTGAATTAGTTGAGAATTATGCTTGAACGACCCTTAGGGGATCACTGGATGGCCTATTGGCATTACCATCAGCTGTTGTTCAGGTGCTTTGCCCTTTCTGAGAACTGGGCAATACAGTCTGGTAGTGTGTCACATGCTGTCTGGTAGGACAGCATGTGACAATCACCCTCAGGAAGGTGCCATGGGAAGCAGGGATGGTGTTCCCTACCTGTTGCCTTCACAGTCTTTTCAAAATGAATCCAGTATGCAAAGAGACAAAATGTTCCTTAGGGTAGAGAGAGCAGGATTTCTTTTGCAGTCATGGCACTAACAGTGCCATTCTGGATAAATCCTTTCTCCTCACTTAAGTTCATTTTCAGGAGCTGTAGAATTATATTGAATAATATTTGCTTCTGTTGTCCTGTGTTGTTAATGACTGTGAAATGCTTTGTGGTCTGTAGGCAAATGGCACCAAATTTATTGAATACACTTTGCTGCATAAAATGCTGGTGTATTTTGATAAGGGGTAGGTGGAAAAGGGCTTGATTGTAGAGCTCTTTGAAGTCTGGGTTAAAAATTCACAGATTTCTGTGGGCTCTGGATCAGATAGTCAGTGTGAAGAGAGGAATGGGAGGGAAAATCTTATTCAAGGTCATCTCCTTGTTTTTAAACAAGGTACTAAGCTGGTGCACTTGTGATTGATTGCCCTTTTTCCTTTTACTCTGAAAAAGGAAGATGAGGGAAACATTACTGGTATCTCATTGATGTGCATCCAGTTTTGGAACAGAACGTGGAAACTCTCAGCATCATGGCTGTCTGAACGTCTCTGATGATCCACTGATGAACACAGTCATGAAGATGGAAAGAACACTCTATACTGCAGCCCTGCTCAGCAAATCCTCTCCCAAATAGACCCTCCAGCTACTCAGAGTCATGTTCCCTGGTTTATTTCAAGGGTCAGTGCCCGGGAGAGGAATGTGACAACTTGGGCCATTTATGTAACTGCCTAATGGTGTAACAGGTGAGGAGGGAGTCCATGTACAGTGAAAACAAATCCCCCTGACATTTCCCCTGCATTGTCAAGCTGATTATAATGAAGAAAACATACAAAGCTGAAGCCAGAGAACCAAGGCTTGGAGCCTACTCAGAGATTCAGAGAGGAGAGAAAGAGTATGGTTGATTCCATGTCTTGTGGCATGGTCCCAGGAGCTGTGGTCTGTGTATGAATCTTTATTTGGTCTCTGTTCAAGTAACTGTGCCTGAGCTTCTTATCTGTGAGCAATGTATCATAGGAGAGGCTGTGTTGATCTGGTGTTTCCCAAAGGAAGAGCTGTCTCCCTCCATTGTCCCTACTACAGACTTTTGTCCTTAGCCAGCAGCCTGTTAACACTGACTGCAGACCAGGGAAATGTGCCCTGACCAGTGTGCACATCAGCTGATAGACAACAGCTTTTCTCCTTCAGTGAGCCTATGTAAAAATAGAGCTCATGCAGCTAGTTCCAATCATCAAAAAAAGAACATTTATAATTGTTCAAGACCAACAATTTACTGAGTTTGTGCACACCATAAATTCTGGCTGATGTCTTACATCTTTTGCAGGTTTCACTCCATTTACACACAGCATACTGTTATATCTAGTACACTCAACCTCATCTTTAAAAAAGAAAGATATTTCTCTAGATTTCCTGGGGCTTTACTGTAATTCTCATTAATAAGAATATTGAAGAACTAGTTGCACTTTCTTGGGGGAAATATTTATGTGTGGCAATAGGCATTGCTTGAGCCCAGGTGAATGTGTTATAGAAAAGTTTCCTAAGTTGTTTCTTTTTTTTAAAATGTGTATTTTCTCTGACAAGCACACAATTAAAGGCAGTGTTGTGTATATTTTATGTTACCTAATAAATATTTTATCAGACTTATTAGCTAGGTTAGAGGGGAAGAATAGGAAATTAATAGTTTATGTTAAGATGATGTTGGAAGGCATTTAACTCTTACAGCTAATATATTTGCCATATTTCTCATTGGGAAACCAATTGTTTTGTATCTGCACAGCACTTCACCACTATGCTGGGCCATTTCCCTCTGTGCCCATAATATTTATCATTATTGTGTTCATTAAATCAGCATCCTTTGACAGATTTTCATGTTCCTTGGGTTCTCCCTGTGCAATGAGAGTCTCATTTATTGTCTACCTGGGTGTTACTTACTTATTAAAGGAAGACAGACAAGACTGAAGGAAGCAGTGGTGCTCTGATGCTGAAGTCACAGTGAACAGGAGGTCTTTCTCTCTCTGTGTGTCTGAGAGTGCATCATCCCACTGCCTCTCTAAGTCAAGTAAGAACTCATCTCATGCTCTTTGCACGTATCACAATCACGGCAACTCCCTTAAATCATCACCTTTGTATTCTGTCCCCATGGGGACACAGATCTAAAGCCTGCTGGATTCCTTGTGAGTTGGTTTATCAAGCTGGGATAGTCTTTATAATCCAGGAAAAGTCAGGAGAAAAGCATGTCAGAAGCATGTTAGATATGCAGGAATATTTCACAGCTAGTCACAAGCAGGGAATACACAAAAGGACCAAGGCAGAGAGAGACAAAAGCATTTTGGACATCCTTAGGAGAGACAAAAGTATTAGGACATCATCCCATCCAGGGATAGATGTTCTTTATGCAACACCTACTGAAAATGTCCATGGAAGTAGAGAAATCTCAGGAGACATGCTCTGTTGAGAATCAGTGGCAAACAAAGAATTGTGAAAGTTTTCTCTTGTTCAGTTCTGTTTGAAACAGCCCAAGTACAGGCCTTCAGCACACAGGCAGTCAAAACATCCAAGCTGTTTGCAGAGGCTATCCATGTGTTCTACTGCCAGGCAACTGAGATTTCTGGTTTTTTTTGCTTCCTTTATTCTGTGCCTAACCCACCTTTACTGGAAACACAGTGGTGAGAGAGTGGAAACAATTTAACAGGATTCAAAAAGAAGGGAATGATGCTGTGCTAAACCTGACTCATGGTAAACCCACTAATCCCTGTGGAAAGCCATAGTTATGGTTTTGTGACCTTAGATTTGGTATTGAAATATATGCCAAGAATAGCTCAAAAATGAGGCAATTTCTGCCTTACTGAGGATTTTCCATTGAGAATTCCTGTGCAAGGTCTGCCAGTGTCTGGTGTGCTTAGTCTACTGTATGAATGCTGTCTGGAGCACCACTCTCTGTCCTCTGCTTTCCATTTGTTCACTTCTGGATGCAGCCCAATCTCCCTGATGTCCCTCCATTGATTTAAACTTTCACTGGATTAAGCCCAGCAGTTGCCTAAGCATATTAATTTCATGGTTGTTTGTGGTTATGTTTTGGAGATTATAAGTGTACTGACTGTTATAAATATCTTTATAGTTTGGCCTCATAAAAATGCAGTGCCTTTACCATGTTCTCATGCCTTTATTATTGTCATTATCGAGTTACCCCTTTTAAATCACTCTGTGGTTTAAAAGTAGAAAAACCTCCTTAGAAAAACATAGCAGCCTACTCCATAAGAGTATGATTTAATGAGAAATCATTAGCTGTGGAGCACTATGACTTGGCTCGTGTGAGCATTTAGCCTAATCCACTAACCAGTGCCAGTCCCAGCACAAGGCTCTTAGGTGACAGTGCTCCCCACTCAGAGGTTTCTCTAAGCTCTGTGAGAAGCTGTGCTAACTAAAACATGACTATGCCCATATGTCACTAGCTATCTATGGAGGAAAGTTTTGAGAACAGGGAGCTAAAAAGGGTTCACAGTTTCTTGGCTACCGTATCAAGCAGCTTTATGTCAACATCTTCAAGTTACATCCAGCCTTGACCTTCAGCATCTGACTTGGGACTTTCCAGACTGATGTTCTTTAAATGAACAGCATCAAGAGCTTAGAGCCCACAGTCTGGTCTCTTTTGTTTGGATCACTATAGGAAATGCACATACAATTCACTGTGTTAAAAGAACTCAAAGTCCAAGTGCCCAGGTAAGTGCCTTGGCACATCCTTCAAACTCCACCAAGCAGCTGTTTCAGTTAGAGACATACTGATTTCTGTACATGTATGAATTTCCCATGAAAATCCAGACTAATTTCTGCTGCTGGACACAAACTCATATGTTCAATTGCTGTTGCCTACAACCTTAAAACTCAACAAGGTTCTCAGGCCTCTTCACCTTCAGGACTTGATTTTACAGATGTTCCTAGGTCTAGTAGTTTGGTTCAAGCTATGCACCAGACAGCAGTGGTTAGGATTAAGAACCAGTTTCCAGCCTTCCACTGCCTGATTTACTAAGAATTTGCCTTCCAGTTTTCCACTTCTGGCCTGCATTGCTCCTTTTGCTGAACCCCCTCTCCTCCACATGAAAAACTTCATCTTTGTTTAACCAAATTGTTTTTTATGTTTGAAAATGTGAATTTTCCAAGCTGCTTTCTCTGTCTTTGGGGTCTTAATGCTGTTGTAAATCTGGTCACAGGTGATGTGTCTGGCAGTTCTATAGATCAGTATCTAAAAAGCATTTTAATCCAAGTCACACTTTGATCCTTGAAGAACATTTTCCCTCCTTGCAGCAGTGGAAGGGTGTAGTGGTATCTGAGGAAGGTGTCCTCTGTACCATGTGTGTTGCCTGCAGTACTTTAGCAGCCAATATTCCATGGATGAGAAGTCCAGCCCTACTAACTTAGGGAAGCAGAGTAGCTCCACCTCTCTGTCCCAAAAGAGTCTAGCCTTTCTGGAAAATTTGTTACTGGAATGACTGAAAAAAGATGATGCTTTCTCAGATCACCAGTGCAGCTTATCTCTTCAACAAGTTTCCAGAAGGAAACAGCCAGACAAGCTGTGTTAGCTTAAGTATTAGATTAATTATTGGATTAATTAGCAGCCTGGCCACAATGAAGGTATTGCTTTGAAAATGTGTGTTAGCATCTCTGTGTGTAACTTTTAAGAATATCATCCTCCTTAAAGTTTATAGAATGACCTTCAGTCCTATTCTGCAATGTGTCATGAGAGCATAAGTGACCCTGGTCTCCTCACAAGCAGGAGCATCTCAAGTTCCTGGCTAGCACTAGCACTTTAAACACTGGGCATTCTTTCCAGGGACTATTCATAGGGATACTGTTCATGGTGACTTATGAGAGGGTTTTTTGTGGGGCTAATTACATCTCAGTCCTGCTGTGGGTGCTTATTCCCCCAGATTCCCTTATTTTCTAAAGGTTTCTTTCTTATACCCATCCTTTCACCTCTTTCTTTTTGCTGTGAAACATTCTCTGGCATGACTCAGACATATTTTTTTTGCTTTGCACAACATTCAAGATGCAAATTTCAGCTTGAACAGCTTGTTGGAGCATGATGCTCTAAACAGAATAATGGATTTGTTCCCTCAGTTGAAGGAGTAAGCAAGAATCAGTTAAAGGCCTCTGCCCAGGTGAAGCCTGGTAGGTGACATGGATGTTTCTGCACTGTGCTTTCAGCCTGACAGCTCCCTAAGGAAAAAGGGATTGTAATTATTTTTTGGAATTATCTTCAGGTTTATTATCCTGTGCCCACACATTCATTCTTTAGTTTTTAAGATTTCAGGCAATTAATTGCTTCTATAGCAAAGCCTCATGATGAATATTCCCTCTTGATTTGTTTTTAATTGAAGTGTTCCTACATCATCAGTGTGCTCATACATCATTTAAAGAAAACCTCAGCTCTTTTCCTACTGCCAGGTTGGCTGCACGTGGATTTAGAGTATATACTTCATCTGTCCTTCTCCCTGTGAGGGCTTATTCTGTTTCAGACTGGCTCTGGCTTTCAAATGTGGCTGAATGGGGGACCATGGCCATTGCACTAAGCTGATGCTTATAATGAGGCAGATTTCACCTTCTTACCCTCTCCCATCCTCTATCAGTTTCAATTCCTAACAGTTTTTTTCACTGTCCATGCAGAAATCAAGAAGGTACAGTATCACATGAGGGGTGAGGAGTGAAGATAAACCTGGGGGTTTGTCTGGATTGTACTGTGCATGGTGCACCATAGAGCAACACCCATCAACACCCAAGAAAATGCTGAGCAAGCTAGCTGGGATATAGAAATGTACCTGATCATGGTAGAATGGGATAATTCCTTCTCCTCCAGAAGAGTTTCAAACAGCATTAGGCTTTCCATCAGGAAGATCCAGGTCTCAGCAGAAAGAGAGACCCAACAGCAGAAAATAATCTGTTTTCTGATGACAGCTTTCTCTGAAGCACTGGGTGGTTTTTGTAGTTTTTAATTGAATTAACAGAAGAATTGTGATAAAATCCTTGGTGCCATGCTCTGACTAACTGGAATTGGACTACTCTTACAAGTTCATTTCCAGATGCTCCAGTGTGTCAGCACCACACTGCAGTCTGCTCTCTCTTATGGCTAAGACCCTTATTGACAAAAAGAGACAAAGGAAAATTCCAGCATGGGAATTCAGGTTTGTTTTGCATGGCTCATCCTTTTTATCCAGGGTGTTTGGCTCTGTGGAAGCATTTATATTTTGATATTTAGTTCTGCTCATCCCACTCAGCATTATTACCCTCTTTATTTATTTGATATGGTCTTCCAAGCAACAGAGTGTAGGATGAATCCATTTTTTAATAGATTAAACAGGAGAATAATACATATCAGCCTGTTGCTCTTTCTTTCTTTTTGCTTAATCAAAAGGCTTAATTCATTAATACCTTGATGCTGTAAACTTTCAGCTCACAAAAGTGTAACAACAGCTCATTATCTTTCCAGGTATTCACACAGCACATTATGGAAATATGTTATTACCTTTACTGAATATGTAGATAGATTTTGAGTGTTGTGGTACAAGTGAATGTATCTGACTTTGCAGAGTTTTTAAAATCTAACTCAAATAATGAGATGAACAGGCACAACAAAAGGAGAACAAGTGCACACAAACACTGTTTAGGTAAGCTGTTTTCCTTCTGTGAAAACGTCACTTGCAGGGGAGGTGGAAGGGAAGGTGGTAGGTGTGTTTTTCTGGATTTTAATAAAGGTTCATGGTGTGCTAGGTGGTGAACTGGCTGAAGGGCAGAGCTCAGGGGTTGTAGAGAATGGAGCTACATCTGGCTGGAGACCAGCACCAGGAATGTTCCTCAGGGCTCAGTCCTAGGGTCAGTGCTGTTCAATATATTTGTCAATGGTCTGGATGCAGGAGTTAAATGTACAATTAGCAAGTTTGCTAACAATACCAAACTGGGAGGTGCTGTTCACTCTCTTCAGGGACAAGAGACTTGCAGAGGGATCTAGATAGCCTGGAGCATTGGGCTGTGATTAATAGGATGAAATTTAAGAGGTTGAAATGCTGGATTCTGCACCTGGGATGGAGTAACACCACACAGGAGTATAAATTAGGAGGTTTCACTGTTGATACTCATGTTTTTATGTTAATAATGTTTAGTCATTTTAATTTTTACTATGGTGTGGTTGGAAAGAAGGTGAAATGGTCATTTTGGGGGGCTAGACAAGAGCCTGGTCACACTCATTCCATGGGGTTTGGCGGAGCACAGAGGCTGGATGGAACAGTGGCAGTGACATGCCTAGTCCTGAGCAAGCAGTGTTACCTGTGCTCAGCTCACGCCAGGCAGGAGGTGTTCCCCTGTTGCTGAGGAATTCCATTTGTACCAGACAGGGCACCAGGGGGCTGGTTTGGTTTATCAGAGAAAAATAATGACCTGAAGCCACGATATGCATTCCTTGCTGGTGATCCTGGGACTGTGCTGTGTGTGTATGAAACGGGTGCAGAGCACCAAAGCACCCTCAGTCACCATTTAAAATTAATGTCATGGAGATGTATGTATTTACTGTGCCTGCCAAACAGCACTTAATTACTCAGAGCTCTTTTCCTCTTGTCTGCTTTGTTAAATAATGCAGAAAGGAACTGCAAATGATGGCTCAGGTTACTGGGCTGTGAGTGCAGTGTTTGCTGTGCTGCAGTGTTAAGTGCAGGGTCTGTGATGTGTGTGCTGTAGTTCCCATCTGCAGCAAAGGCAGATGTCAGAGGCACCTGGAAAACAGGTAATGTTGAACTAGGCAAAGAGCAAACTGCAGGTTTTGGTGCTAAAAAGGTTCAAGTTTAACATTTCTAAGCAGTACAGAAGGATGTTTACATCAGTCTTGTCTCATCTAATTCTTGCTCTGAATTGTAATTAAATATACTGGAGTAGGTGACTTTTTTCAACACAGTGTGGCACTTTTAGCAAATAAAATCCTTGGAAAATATTCTTCTTGATAATGCTACAGTTCAGTGTAACAACTACAAGTCTGTTACAATTCAATAACTATATGATTGCTGACCTTGGATTACTTTTATGGACATAAGTCAGTTTCTTAAAGAGAAGTGGTGGCAGGTAGAGTTACTTGTGCCCCTTGTTACTTGCCTCAGCAATACAGCTGTGGTTGAATAAGCCACAGATACTGAGAAGTTCTCCTAGACCCCAAGGAGATCCCCTAGGACCCAGGGGAAGGCAGAAATATGTGACAGAAAAGTGTTTATTTTACATAGATAAGAGTTTCTTCAAGGCCACCTCAAATTCTCCATCAGTGTCAAATTCACTCTGAATAAGTAAAATAAAGATAAATAAAGGAGGAATTATTATTACATCTTACTTTCCATGTAAGATCATGGTCCGAATTTATTTATTTATTCTGGCAGGATCTTCTTTTGGTGATGAATAAATCCATCTCCAAGTCAAAGCTTGTTCACTTTAACAGGAGTCTGAACCCAAGCCAGAGTCTTAAGTAACTCCAGCCTCTAAAGTAGTTTGAGTAATATGTTTATATTAACTGAAGCAAAACCTTATATGCAGCCTCACACAACCATGGAAACCTAGAATTTCAGTTCAAAGGCCACAGGTTGTACCACAGGCCCATTTTCATTAGTTTGTTGAGAATTTATTTGCTTTTGTTCTTGTCACATTCTTAATCTGTGATCACACCTTCTCTTTTCACTTTCACTTCATTGTCAGCTTATTCCTTCAGTTCTCATCTCTCTGTTTTCCTTGGTCAAGGGTTAAGAGCTCCAAACACAGATTAAAAGAATCATATCAACATTATCACTTGGTTCTGCTTCAATTGGCAACTCCTCTGCTTTTCAAGGATGATATTTGATGTACTGTGCTGGCTTTTTCTTTTCAAAGTTATTTGGGGAGCTTTCTCCAAATTCTTTGCTGATATTAAATTATCCTAGTCATTTCATCTCCTAAGATAGAGGAGCATGCATTTATTTTAAGAAATTACATAATGGCATATTCTTCAGGTGGCTTCATGTCCCTTTCACTGTTTTCACTCTGGTTCTTATCATTCCTCATTATTCTCTGAGATAGAACCATCTCTTCTGCACCTGTACCTTCTGTATTCTTTGTGGTTTGGGATGATCTCTTTGGGGTCAGGTTCTGCAGTGTGGTGATTTGTCTTGTTCAGGCAAGACCTGGAGAATTTGATCCTGCAGGTAAACTAAAACTCACATTCTACAAAAATGTAGCTGTGACTTTTTTTTTTTTTTTTTTAATACTGGGATTTATCCTGTGACAAGGCTTTAATGCTAAACTTAGCAAAACTTTTACTCTTCTTAAGTGATTTAGAGATAATCTAAGTCAAAGTGGGTCATGATCTTGATGAGGTTAAGTCAGATTTTTCAAGTAGGATGGAAGGGAATACACTGTTTTAATTGGAAGTGACCTACAGTGACCATCCAGTCCAATGGCCTGACCAGCTCTGGGCTTTTATGTCTTAAGAAAGTAGATACAGAATATGTTCTGCCCTGGCCATTCATGTGTATATTGGCACACCCTTTGATTGATTCCCTCTAACTGAGTTCCAGTTTATCCAGTATTCCTTGCAGAGACATACCAGCTGAGATCCTGAGAAGTATTGAGGTGCATGACTCTTGCTTAAGGCTAAGCTCCATTGATTTTGGCCAAGTTTCACAAGCTGATAAGACTGAAACTGGTGCTGTTCAGGTATGGAGCTCAGAAAGACAAAGATAAGCCTGTTGGCTCTGATCCACAGCCACTTGTTTTACTCTTTTATTTTCAGCGTGTGGGCAGCCCTGTGCCTTTTCTAAACTTCTCAAAGCATAGGTCCAGGTTACTATTGAAGACATCAGCTGAACACATACCAGAACCCTGAAATGTGGGAAATAAAGTAGCAGTCCCTGGTGTAACTGTTCTGTCTGGAAAAGTAAACCCGAGTACAAGCACAGTTTTGTGCTTGATAATGTGTTATCAGCAGAACTCTTCCTGCCTATGGTTCATGCCAACAACTCTGGCACAAAGTGCCACTACCAGAGATGTTCATACTCTGACTGCAAACAGCATTGTAACCTTAAATACAGGGGCCAGGACAGTAGCCTGTTGGTAATGAAATAAACATGGACTTGAAATCAAGTTTTAAAATAGAAAAAATTCAGCGGCTGTGAGTTAAGGGTCAAGTCTAAGTAAGTTTTCCAAAGAGCCAGCTGGTCTTCTGCCAGATCTTCTGGTTCACCCACAGACTGGTTTCCATTCAGCTTTATTGGCATCTCTCTGCTTAGGTCATGCCATGACTCTCTGCCAGGTTTATCTCATATTACAAAATCCTTAATACTGGGCTGGAAGAGGTTGAAAAGTCTCTCTTGATATTACAGGAAAGAAGCCTTATTTCAACATGGCTACTGGTTTGCTATTCCTCTTTTTATCAGTGCTGTGTTGCCAAGTCTAGTATATTTATCATGAGTTTCATAGTATTTGATGTCCTGTAAAACAGGACCTAAAATATAAAAGAAAGTACTGATGTCCCAGCTCTCATTTTCAAGTGATTAAACAAGAATCTCAGCCTTCACTTAAGAAACACGTTTCAAGGCCCATCATTGTTGAGGAGTAATTGTAAATATTGTTTGAAGCACTTGAAAATTATTGAAAGTTAAAAATACTGGAAGTGCTTATGTGCTCTGCAAATTGAGAAATCAGAGTGTGTTAAAAAATAGAGCTCACCCTTTTTATTTTTTAATAGAAATCCCATGGTTTTAAGTAACTCTTGAGATTTAGGAACAAGAGCAGTCAAGTCCTTCTCTTTGACTGTCTGTTTTCCACAACTACTTATGCAGTTGTGTTATTCAAACCTCTCCTCAAGTCAAGTGAATCAAACAGAGGATGTGGGTTTGGCTTAGCACCTACCTTTGCTGAGTTTCAGGTTAAAGGAGACACACAAAGAGAGTCTGTTGCCCATTGGTGTTTCTCTTCCACAGGCCACGTCACTTCACCTTCTTTATTTCCATTTAGAAAAACTCAAAAGGTTCTCTCTGTTTCGTGGAGTTCGCTGCACTTCCCTTTGTGAATGCAAAGATTTTCCTGCCCTAGTTTATCTAAAAAAAAATTGCTGATAGTGTGCCATCTGCAGCCCTTACAGCATGTCTGGGACAATGGCATTTACAAAGGAATGTTTTTCTCTCAGATGTTTGAATTCAATCCATACTGTTGTTAGTTATTAAATAAATAAAACTTTATTTCCTGATGTCTTACTTATTAAAGACTAAGTATTTATTTAAATGTTAGGCTTTGTGTTTACTCTGAGGTCAGGGGTGATTTTTACTCCATGTAGTACAGGTGCAGGTGTGGTGCTTCTGTGCCATGGAACACATGAGAATGAAGAGGTGCAGGGGGCAGCCTGCACTGGGCATCTGTGCTGGGCTGTACTTGGTCTGACTGGGCACAAATCTTCATTTCCCTGCAATGGCATCTGGTTTGTGGCAGAAGGAGTGAAAGGTGGCTCAGGTTTGTTAAGGTGTCCTAAGCAGGTTGGGAGGCTCACTTTCCCAGAATAGCTTTAGGAAAGTTAAAGCAAACTTGATGAGGTTTTGAAGCTGGCAAACTTTTGTGAGGCAGGCTCATAATCACCTCACTCTGTGCTAAGGAATTTGGGCTGGAACCTTATCAGCTTTGGAGCAGTGTTTTCCCATGCAGAAGGGTTACCTCAACTTTAGAAGTAGATACTGCAACTTAGATAAAAACTTAGATAAGGGCTAAGTTCACTTCCTAGCTTTGCTAGCTAGCTGTCCTAGGACTTCACAGGAACCAGTCATTCTCTGCCTCTGTTCTGCTTTTTGGGGTTTTCTTTTGGTCCGCATCCCATTTCTGCCTTCCCCCAAGATACATTCTGTTTCCCACCCACACCTTTCCTCATCTGAGAATTACTTAACTCTCTGAAGAGGAGTCCTGTGAAATGTATCCTACACAGATGCACTGCTAAGGTGGATCTGGGAATAGAGCATGGGTGGAAACAAGGGACTGGGACAGGGATGAGGGAGAAAGGAGGCATGAGCCAGCAGTGTGCCCAGGTGGCCAAAAAGATCAATGGCATCCTGGTCTGTATAAAAAATAGTGTCAAGCAGTACTAGGGAAGTGACTGTGCCTCAGTACTTGTCACTGGTGAAGTTGCATCTCAGATTCCATGTCCAGTTCTGGGCCCCTCACAAGAAGAAAGATGGTGGAATCCTGGAGTCAGTCCAGAGAAGGGCAGTGGAGCTGGTGAAGGGTCTGGAACACAAGTCCTGTGAGGAGCAGCTGAGAGAATTGGAGTAGTTCAGCCTGAGAGAAGAGGCAGCACAAGGGTGACCTTATCACTCTCTACAACCACCTGAAAGGGGAGTGTAGCAAGGTGAGGGTCAGGTTCTTCTTCCACGCAACCAGTGAAAAGGATGAGAGGAAATGTCCTTGAGCTGTGCCAAGGGAGGTTTAGGATGGACATCAGCAATGTTTTTTTCACTGAATGAGTGATTAGACATTGGAATGGGCTGCCCAGCAAGGTGGTGGAGGCATTGTCCCTGGACATGTTCACAAAATGACTGGACATGGTACTTAGTGCTGTGGTGCCATTCTCATGATGGCATTCCACGTGTTGGACTCCATGATCTTGGAGGTATTTTCCAACCTTAATGATTCTATGATATGGGACAATATGACACTGCAGCTCCAGGGCAAGAGACTCGAGCTGCTCTTTTTTGTGGCTCTGTAAATTTAAACCAGCTTAAGATGATATTGTACTGTCCCGTCAGAGGCCTTCATAAGCCCATGGTGTGCACACAGAATGAGGGGCAGCCTAAGTAGTCAAGATAAAGTTGTGTGGGAGATGGGTTTCCACCTAGAGCAGGTGTTCTCAGGGATGATCCTCCTGTGCCTAATTTTAGTGCACAGCTTTTCCACTGATCCCCTGGCATGACTGCCTTCTCTTCCAATGCTCTACTGTTTGGAGTTCCTTTGTATTCCTTTGCCTATCAGTGTCAGTGAACAAGCTTCTCCAGCTTCCCTAAGCTTATCAAATTCTCTTTCTCACTGCTACCTACACATCTCAGCAACTGGCTCTCACAGAACCCTCTGATCACCTTCATGGTCTCTGGGAGTGACAGAAGGTTTGTTTGTGTACAAATTAATAAGCTTGTGTAGGTAAAATCAATAAATAACAAGGCTACAGCAAAGCAAAACCTATAATTTCTTTATTGGACAAGAGGGTATGCTTGTAAGCATGCTAAAAATGCTTGGAATATGGAAACTCACTGGCAGACACAACTGTTTCCTATGAAGCTTTGCAGCCTTAAATTGGCACATGGAGTCATCATGGCCCTTGAGCCAGCACCACCAAAGCCGTGGCTAAGTTCACCATTGAATTAATCAACTAAGAAACTTAACCCTAAATTCTGGCTTGTTCAGGAGGGAAAATCCTACCTCAGATCTTCCTGAAACAGATCAATTTTCTTTCTGGTTGGACTGCAGCTGCACAAGTGCTGTGCAGTGTTGAAACATGGTCAGTTTATACTTTATAGGTAATAGGATCAGCAAATTGGAGAAACTAAGATCACCTAAGTCACTAACTTTATTTGTCTATTCTAAGCCAAGAATGTATTACCTAGGGAAAATGGATGTTGTACAGGCACCCATAGTGGAAAATAATTCCAATGAAAATCAGACTCCTGAAGAACGTGATATCCATATTTACTGAGTGTGAGTGGCCTGACCTACTCCTGGGTATGCCCAGAGCAGAGTTCTTTCTTAGTTTTGTCATCAGAGATTTTTAAGACAATATAAAAGAGGCTCTCAGTAAAGCTGGGTTAGACTTCTGTTTTTATTGGTGGATCTACTCTCATTTTTATCAGATATTGATGTCTTCCTGTTTTAAATACCTGGAATTCTCCCATGTGGGCAGACCTTTGTTGCAGTGGTGTTATGCTGAGGGCTGTAAAAGGCAATGCCAGATGCAGCCCATCAGATACCTCCTAATGATGTTTTCTGTATGCTTCCAGCTCTGAGAGGCTGGTAGGGGTCACTGGATTGGTTCCAAGTACAAAGCAGAAGACAGGAAAGTCTAGGATATGTTGGGAAGTGTATTGTATGTTTCCACCTCATTTAGAGTGGCTGTGCAGGAAGCCATTTATACAGAGCTGCTATGGAAAGGAATTTGTATGTGTTTAGAATGGCTATATATATATATATGAAAGGTAACTGTGCATATGCCATAGATTTGTGTATCATAAACATGTATGTCATAAGCAAATTTAATTGGGGGGTACAACTGTCAGTGCAGCTTGAAAGAATCCTCTGAATTCACTGTTGCAAGCATGTGGGCTGGCAATTTATGTATTAGCTCCAGAGGGAAAGAATTATGTCTTCAGCAGGCAGCTGATGAGTCTTGGTACATTTTTGTGAGCCTCATTGACCTTCTCCTGTAATCACTAATCCTATCCCAACCTGTCTGTCCCCAAGCTTTCCAAGTGGAGTACACTCAATCTTTTTAAACATTTTGAAATGGGCAGTCATAGTCTGTCATCCTGCAGACAATAAATTTCCACTGACGATCCCTGCATGAGAGAGAGACAAGAGAGAGGTGTTAGTGAGCCAGAACTGCAGAAGACAAGAGTAACTTTATACTAGATATTATGGCAACAAAAACATCTGTCTGCCATTAACTGCCCTTCATCTGAGTGCTCTGTGTTTTTAAGAGCCAAAAGGACATTAAATATGTGTGATAGTTACAATTCCCTCACACTCCTTTACAAGATAAGAAAAATCAGCTCTCTGAATAAGTAGGTCTCTGAGTATCTGTCCTTCAGAAGACAATGAATCCTGATGATCAATACTGAATTGACTTTTAATCAGTGACCAAGAAGAAAAGGATGATTCTGTCAAAAGTTATTGTCATTTCATGTATTGTTCAGTAAGGCATAAAAGGTGAAAAGTACTTGGGTGACTTGCAAGCTAGTCTAAGAGGGGAGTTATCCCTAGAGCAAATTTCTTTTTTTTTTTTACGTCTTTCACTACTAGGTCTTCCAGTTACTGTGCTTCAATAAAGGTCTGAAGGAATCAATAGTGAGAGAAATGAAATTCACTTCTCATCCTTGATCAAGTCATATGCGAGGAAGAGTAACATTTATGAATGTAAGGAGAATTTTTCCCAATTTTTGAGTGGTATTCTCCCAAGAGAGTGACAGGAAACCTAAAAATTGTTAGTAGGAAGCCTGACTGGAATCCCTGACTGGGATTCAACGGTGAAGGCCAGTGATTTAGTGTCCAGTAGCTGCAACAGGCTATGGATTTAATTTCCTTCTTAGCTTATTGTGCATTAAACTTTCCTTTGACAAATAGCCATGAGTTAAGAGGATCAAATACTGTAGTGCTGTGAAGGGAATGTTGAATTTAGGTTGCTTGATACTGGCTAACTTGACTTTAGATCCCAACAACAGTCCTTGCAGATGGCAGTTATCATTTATACTGATGATGGGTAGTCCTCCAAAAGGTTTCTGAAAGCTTGAATTCTGCTAATAGAGATGTTCTAGGGCTGAGGCATGGGACAGGTAATGCTGCTAGAGTGGTTTAATAGGAGCTTGCATTTAAAGACCCCTGCACCAAACTAGTGCCAAACTGCTGCCTCTCAGGAATGTGCTGAGACCCCTAAGCCCAGATTTTGGTATTAACTGTGCTTACATGGTGTCGTTGACTGGGTGACTCTGTCCTGGAAAAAGACTAATTTGACTCTTAAGCCCTATATGCATACAGTTTGTACCTACCCTGTGGGTATAAAATGTTTTCTTGCAGCTTTTTGTTAAAAAACTGTGTTTTTAAAATTGGAAATTTACTGTGCTACTAAGCTACAAGTTTATCCTGAGTGTCATTTGGAACTGGGTCTGTGTCACGCTCATCAGCAAGTAAGATGTAACAGTTATAGAGTGTTTGGCTTTGGTTTTCTTTAGATCTTTCCTAGATGTTTTTAAAATGTAATTTCCTCATAAAACTGTTACCAAAGGTTAATGAAATGCAAGATTCATTTCTAGGTTTATTTTAAGAATCCCTTATTTGATCTATGTGCATGCTCTTCACAGACACTTATTACTCTTTTGGTCACTTAGTTACCAAGAGAGAGAAAAAATAAAGAGGACCCCTCTGTGGAAAACAGGATGATATTGGTGAAAGTTAAGGTCTGCTAAGTTAACACCCATTGTCAGAGAGACTTTTAGCTCAAAATCTTAGGTCAAGTAGTTTTTCTAAAATAGAACATTGTGAAATTAAAAGTCAAGCTCTTTAAAAGAAATGTATTTTAGTCACCTGAATTAATAATATGCTTTAAAATACTGGAACAAAATTATTTCTGAAGCTGTCATTTCAGCTTGGGCTTGCAGACACTAACATATATATATATACATGGTTGATGCATTGATGGATATTACCTTTCTTTCCCCTATTACTTGTGTTTGAATTTAGGCATATATGCCCAGCTTCTCTGGATGCAGGCAATTACTTTGTACTATTGCTACTGTGTGCTTAATTCAGTACTTCTCAGCCTGTTTCAATTTGTAGATCCCTTACAAGTTTACCAATGGGGATGCAGATGCCATCAGGAATTGCCTTATGAAGCGTACTCTAGAATATATCTGAACTTGCCTTTAACACCAGTTTGTAGGTGTCATCCCCTCCCAGTTGCTAAATTTATGCATTTTCCTTGGCTTTGGGAATCAATATTGAACTGTCACTTATGCTTTCCAGCTGTCATGTGTTGTCAGATTTGAATTTTTGATGTAGATAGAAATTTCTTTTATCTCCAAATATTGTTGGATAATCTGCTTCCAATTCAGTTTAAAAATTCTGTGAATTCCTGTTCATATTGAGTTTGACAAAATCCTCTTTCATAGGTCATATGAAACATATTAGGGACCTTAAATACCCTATAATTTAGCTCAGCTGAGCTTGGTGGATGTCCAGCTTGTCTGGACATTTCAAACATACTTCACTGATGGGGTATTTATTTTCCAGTGATGATGTCTGAGCAGTTAAGAAATAACTGGCTATCCAGATCACCCAAATAAATGGAGCAGAGGACAGTTTTTTAAAAGAAATGAGCTTATGACAGTCTGCATGTGCTATTTTGATACTACATAGTGAAGGACAAGCTGTGGCTCTTACAAGAACACCTGGTGATTCCCATCTCCTTGTCCAAGATACTTGCTTGCAGGTTGGGTCATGAATGTTCCAGTGGTGCTCTCTGGACTCAGGAGGCTGATCCAAGCAGATCACAGCCACATAACAGTGCTCCCCCAGAAAGCCATACCATCATCACTTGGCATGTTTCAGAGCTCAGGCTGAAGGTATTATGTTGTTTGGTTTGTGGATTTAATTTTGGAAGCTATTTTGCCGAGGGTTTGCAATGTGCATGTGTATGTGGGCAGTTCCAGTTGTTTACAACCTGCTCCATGTAGCCCATGTCCTTCTCTGAAATTTGATTGTATCTGTCTAACAAAAGATACTGCCCTTCCTGCAAATGTTCCCTTATTTATGTCCAGGTCATCCTGTCTGCATCAGTGTTACCCCCACTCTCCTGAATGGGCTCCCAGAGATACTTCAGGCCTTTTCTGATTCTTTCCAGCTGCTTTTGTCCTGTTTTACAGTTGTTTTCTCCTTTTGACCTATTTAAAATGAGACTGGAAAATGTAAATAATAACCACTTCTGAAGTCTGTTCTCCACAAACAAGCAGTTAAAACCTTTGATGATCAACAATAACTCTTTCATTCATTCCTGATACACAGGCATGGAAACTCACAGAGGGTGATTATGAAAGTGTTGGTGGGGATAACATAATTCTAAACTTTCTACATCCTTTGCCACAAGCAGCACATGCTGTCTCAAATGTCCTTGTATCAACAGTGGCCTCAGTGATGCAATGTCTTAGGGAGTAAGAAGGGAAGATATGATATCTACAAGTTTATTGAAGTCTAAAAATACCTACCTGCTTGAAGTGACTGGGGAGTTTAAACTGAAATACCTTCAGAGACTTTTTTTTTTCCTCTTGTTAGCTCAAGAACATTGTCCATCATGAACTAAATAGTATGGACACAAGTTTAATGTGATTGAAAATGAAGATGAATTTTAAAAAGTTCACACAGACAAGTGGAAATGTGCATGCTCCAGGCATGCTGAGACTCAGAAGACCATTTCCTGCTCCTACTCTGCCTCATGAGCTGCAAAGAACCATTAAGGATGACAATTTTTGCTGATTTTTGTGATTCATACTACTCAGGAGGAGTGTTACAGCCTGAATCTGAATTCTGAACTGCTGTAGCAGATTTTTTTTTTTACTTCATTCTCTTGGCAACACAATTTTTTTCTGGTTGTTCTGCAAGTTGAGAGCCAGAAAGTTCATTGGTGCAGAAAACTTTTCTAGTTTGCAATTCACAAAATATTTTCTCTGTAGTTTCAGCCTGCTACTATTGCAGGTGTATGACTGCCACCAGAGCAGGGACAGGACAAAAGTGTGCTGGTGGCTTCTCCCCCTTCTAGGCACTTGTGAGGACCTGTATTCCCGATTTCCATGATGCCACCTTTGCTCCTAGTGGCCCCACTGCCACCCTGTTCTGAAGGCTGCCTTCAGCAGTCAGAGACACAAATCTGCTCAGAGGCATAGGCTGCCTTGGCTGCTTTGATTTCCAGGCTTGTCTTTGTGATTCCAGACTTTACTCTGGAAGTCTGGGTATGGAGTCTGGATTCCAGCTGCATGGGAATGCACTGTCTGCATTATTTCCCCTGCTCTCTGCCACAGCCATGAGGAACAAGGATTAAGGATAGCACTGGGGAATGTTTAAGATTAAAAGCCTGGAACGGGGCTGTCCCTTATGACCTTGTAATTTCCTTATCTAAATGATAAATAGCTTTGAGTCAAGTATCTGTGAAAGTTATTCTTCCACTTGTAGGGAGAGTTTGCAGACATGACTTCTGTTTGGTAATAAAGAGGATAATGTATGTTAGCCAGGAAATTACAATCATGGACCTGCAGCAGTTTTACAGTGTGTTGTCACTTCTGGAAAAGCCTCCTTATTTTAGGTAACTTTTTGTTTGAGGGCTCCCTATAGTGAACTATGGCAAGCTGAGAGCATTACAGTGACAAAAGCACTTTGGCTGCTTTGAGTGTTATTAGAGACAACTTGAAATATTGATGTCTTTAAACTCCCACTTCTCTCTTCTCTCCCCCTTCTCATGTAGCCTGTCTTGGCAGAGAAGTGCAGGACACCTTGCCTTGCTGTCTGTTGTGCTTGATAACAAATGCTTTAATATACTGGATTGAGGTGCCTAATAAAAGACATCAGCAAAGAAATAGCTCATGATTGATGTATTAGAGGGCAGCTTGAAGGAATCAAGATCCCTCTCCCACAGTCAGGTTTCAGTGACTGATTACACTTTTCTTAAACTTGCTCTGTTAGGATCTCTGTAGCCCTAGGCAGACAACAGTGTGGGATTTATGTTAAACCCAAATTTTAAAATGTTGACGTTGTGCATAATAGAAAGGGAGAAACATTCCTTTTTAACTGAATGGAAAAATTGTGAATCCAGTTATATGAGTACAACTTCACTAGCCATAGGGCCTCTCCCAAGAGGAGAGCAAATGCCAAAAAATGACCAGACTGATCAAGAAAATGTAGTTAACTCATTTTCTGTAAAGGGATCAAGGTGCATGGCACTGCCTGAATTCCTGGAGTGGCTTGAATCTGTTAGAATTGTGCTGAAATGTATTGGGCAGTTTAAAGCATTCACCTTGCAGTTTGTATGGCCTTAATTTTGCATGCTGGCAGATTCCCTGCTTCTCTGC
The DNA here is from genome assembly GCA_013389925.1 of Aegithalos caudatus. Taxonomy (NCBI): domain Eukaryota; kingdom Metazoa; phylum Chordata; class Aves; order Passeriformes; family Aegithalidae; genus Aegithalos; species Aegithalos caudatus. The sequence continues at coordinate 198,220 of WEIU01015315.1, forward strand.
AAAGAAAAGTGGACCAAAATAGGTCCCTCATTCCCTGAAGGCACAGGGTGTTTTTACTCAGCTCAGTGAAATATGCTCCAGCTAGGAGTAGGTGAGAAATTATACTGAAGACCTGTTGCATTTTGTGAAGGTCAGATTCAGCCCAACCTACCACTGCTCTATTTCTCACTGCTCGGATGCACATGGCAAATGATCTCCATTAGCATGCCCTGCTGCTGATACACCACTCTGGACAGGGAATCATGTGTACTGTGAACTTTGGTCCTCAGAATAACTAACAGGATGCTGAGCACCACAGCAGATGGTGTTAGCCATGCCCTGTTGGGGGGAAATAGAAGAGAAAGACTTTTTTAAAGTTTCTAATGAAACAGATGAAAAGCAAACCTGTGCACAGCAGAGAAAGTTGTGGTTGCCCCACGGATGTAATAGTCGTAGGTGTACATCATCATGTCCATATCTTCTCCATAGTGTCCTGGATATTCTGTTGTTAACCTTTACATGAAGGAAAATGAATATATAATTTTCCATCTTATAAAAGAGTCCAATTGAATTACTGCAACTCAATTAGTAGATTTCTCCTGCTTCTTTGAAAGTTCTTTTTTCTTAACAGCACCACAAGATACAGTGAGACACGAAACTGCCTTTCTCCTCTACACAACTAATTCAGGTAGCTATTTGAATAAAATTCAGCAACTTTAGAACAGTTAAGAGCAAACTGCAGTATAGGAATATATGTGTATATATACCTGCAGCTCTGGGATAAAAGAAATCTGAACAAGAAGATAAAGCCTGTCTACCACTTATTTCTTTATAGCAGGGATTTGGTCCAGCCTCTAGCGAGTCTCTTTGGTTTGTGGCTGTAGACTGCAGTAAATGTTGCCAAGTCAAACTGTTCTAAGCATTTATCCACTTATGAATTATATTAAGTGAATATAATTAATCCATTACTCTTTGTTGTTTCCTCTTTCTGCCTAATTTATAATGTAAAAATATGGGCCTGGACAATATTTTTGCAGTGTATTTTATCTGAGAACCTCAAAGTGCTTCTTCAATTATTAACCAAATTATGATTGCTGCTTCCCTTGGAAATAGGCAAGTAATACTGTAATTCATTTTACAGATAATGAGCAGATTCAGGAAGGGGCTGGAAGCTTGACCAGTACTTTCTGTCAACATTACATTTGAAGTCTGAATGGAAACCTGGCACTCCTTGTACTACAGCATTTTACACAGGAGTTACTACTGGAGTTGTCAGCTTCATTCTGAAATGACAAAGAGAAGCATCAGGTTCCCTGTAAGGGAGATGCTGTACCTGTGGAAATAAACAGCCCAACTCCTGTTGAGACTAACAGAGTTAAGACATCCTTGCAGAAATCCTGACAACCTTTTCCTGACTTAATCCAGATCAGCAGCAGTCCTTGAATGATGCTTGACGGTGATTCAAGCCAGCACTTGTGCATGTTTACATTTTGTTAAATCAGTGGAGTTTAAGCACAGGCTTAAATATTTTACTCACTAGGAATATAGTTATTTGGATGGGTTTGAGTTTTTACGAAGTGTCTTGAGTGTATTTGGAGCCCAAACCCATTGGGGAACTCAGAAGCAGAAAGTTTACCTGAAAACTGAGGTACTCTGGGCTATTAGGTTTCTTTCCAGGTCATATTCAGATTTTGAATATGATAGATCATTCAGTTGGAACATCATTCCTAACAAGGAAAAATGTTTCCTTGACAAACAAAAGATGTATCTGCATATGAAATTCAAGCATGACCTTGTAAGACCCTCATGTCTAGTCACTCAACTTCTTTGAATATATCTTGTTCTCCTGCTTCCTGTGCTTTGGCCATGACAATCATCACAGATTCTGAGTTATAGTACAAGGACATCCAACCCAGAGTTTGTTCAGGAAGCAGAAGATCAGGCCTGGTCACAGTGTCTGAGTTCTGGCCAAGGACAGAGGGACGTGCAAAGCCCTTGTGGTGCTCTGCCATTGGTAAGAAATAACAGCAGCATTTCACAGGTCATGAAGACAGATGCTGTAGACAAGGAGAAAGAGAAGAAACCATGAACACTGCCCACTCAGCCAGAGGAGAGTCCCCATATTTAGTTTACTGATTTGGAGCCTGAGTGTCTGATAGTGCATCTTCAGAAAATCCAGGGTCATGCAAGGTTTTAATAGTGAAGACCAGCTATGGACCAGCATTTAATTTTGCATTCTCCCATCAGCTCCAGGTTTTGACACTTTGTTTAGCTATCATTATGAGAAACCACTAAGACGTGTATTTTTGTATGTTCTACCAAATGAGTTTCATAACATCTGTTTGGCACTCAGCAAGGAAAATATTCTGTAATCTTGACCAGCAATGTGTACTGGGCAGTTGAGACTGTGCACAACACAAGGTTGAAAAGCTGCTTTTTGCTCTACTCAGAAATACAACTGAGAGTCAGTTCTTTGAACTTCTTTCATGGGCCTCTCAGTTGAAAACTAAATCTGATTACAAACTTCTGAATTGCTCTGGTCTCACAGACCTTTTGCAGAGGCATGCAGTATTATTCTGAAGTGCAGTGGGAATCTTCATTTAGCTTCCTTCTCTTTTCTTTCTGACTGGTGTCATCTTCCCCTCCCTCGCTATTAACTTCTCCACATTACCATGCAGCCTTTTAAGGCTCCTCTGCTAAGAAATGTTCAAAAAGCAAATTTATGCAATTACCAAAAATAAATTATTTGGGGACTTGAGCTGCTCTGAAGTGTATCTTGTTTCATAGGCAGATGCCTACTGACTCCTTTTGTTCTGGAGAGAAAAATTATAAATAGTGCTATGACAGCAGTTTTCAAGTTCACATGAATCTGTGTGGTCTGTCTAATTAATTTCTCTTTGATGATGGCTGTACTCATTTCTGAAACTGTTCCCCTAAGCCCCTGCATTTCAAGGTTGTCTGGCTTGCACTGTGTCCTTTAGAAGGAAATGGAATTGATTGTCCATGTAGCAGGGTTCTGTGGTGTATCCCATTCCTCTTCTATTATCTCAATTTTTTAAAATTCTGAGGGTAATTCACACAAAGTGTGTCTGGACTTAGAGATGCCCCAGTATTTAATGCATAGGGATAGTCAGTATGTGGTTTTCCCTTCATGAAGGGGAGAAAGGTCATTTAAGACAGCCATTGAGGGCCTTCCCAAAGTGGTCAGCCTGGCACAGGACAGTGGTTCCCTCAGGTTTTGTTGTAGCTTGGTTTGCACCCTTATTATCAAGTACTTAACTGAAAATGTTAAATCTTTCACTCACTAAAGAACACAAAGTGCATATCAACTTGTGAACCACCTACCATGGCCCTACAGGCACATAATTTATTTACAAACACGGTAACAATTCTAAGCCGTGTGTGGCAATGTACGGTTTGTACCTGAGAGGAGTCATTAAACCAATGTGAGAAACTTTTTGCCCCAGTTAGTGAGGATTTGCCTGCCCATGGGCTTTTCATTTGGAAAAAGCCTTCACAGTGCCCTGTAAGCACTTCTGGCATTGAACTCATAGCAAAGAGAATTGGGGTGGGAGAGCAGTGAGAAGCCTGGGAATTGCCAAGTGCCCAAAGTTGTACGGGTGTTGTATGACCAAGCCAGGGTGTTGTGGTGCCTGAGGGGGTGGTAGGTGACAGGGAAAAGGAGGCTGGCAAAGCAGCTGTGAGGAGATGGGTATTACAGCAGTTGTGGCCTCCAGGCACAGAGTAATTTGTTGCCAAACAAACATTAAGAAGCAGGGGCCAGCAGGGTACATTTAGTGGAATTTTTTTTGTTAAACCCAGATACATACGCAGGCGTTAATTTTGTGGAAGGACTTGTGGGGAAGTGGTATTGTTGAGAGAGGAGAAAGAAGGTAATTCTGTGTTAAAGACTGGGAAAGGAAATCTTGTGTTAAGGGGTGTAAGTAGTTTGGCCTGTGTGTGAGACAGAAGGAAAAGTTGGCAGAAAAATGTATTTTCTTAATGGCATTTTTAGCTAGAATAGAGTTGATGTGGAATGGTTTATCTTTTCAGTGGTTTACATTGCTCCAACCAGCCACATGTTTTTCTAATGTATTTCTCTATAATCCTATAAATCTTGCTCAGGGTGGGATATGTATTGAAAAAAAGGCATTAAATCTTTACCAGGGTTACTGTTGTTTTTATTTTAATCTGAAAACAGCTGTGTTGTTTATTTTCCATGGTGAGGAATTGCTATGGTAGATATTAATAGGAAGCACAGCGTTACTCATTTAGCACTGAGAAGAATGTTTTGTACTAATCTACAGTGATCCGTGGCACTTTTTTAACAATTGACTTCAGAAATAGTTATCATGACTATTATTTACAATAAGAAGACCAAGTCACACCAATGGCCTTAGTATGTGCAGCCTGCTGATTAAAGAAGTAAATGAGAACTGTGGGTATGCCTTCCTTTCAGATACCAAACAGACAAAAGAAATGAGACTTTTAAATTATGAGAGATAGTCAGTGGTAGAACAGCTTCTGGCTCCAATTGTAGCTCAAAATATTCCCTGATAATAAATAATGGTTTTGGAATATCTTACACTGTTCACTTCTTGTGCAGCTACATTGCTAACAAGATGAATGGATTCTCTTTAAACTTAATTTCCCTCTTTTTTGCTGAACTCTAACAATGCCACAGCCAAAAGAAAGAGCTGTTCCATTTCAAGAGGAACACATAAGCTTTGACATTAACTTTCTGACATTTGAGGACAAGGAGTATCCCCCTTGCTTTCAGATGTTTACAAGTGCTTCAGGAGTATGTCTTTCCTAAAGGAGAAATTTTTTTTCCAAAGCCTGCAAGTTAGTTACATTCAATGAACATGGGAATTATATGCCTCTTTGATCAATCTCAACTCTTCCTTCCATCTGGAAGACAGAGGTCATCTGCTTTTAAAAATGCATCCTATGCTGAAAAGCCAAAGAAGGTTTTAGTAAGTTGTCTACAGAAATTTTGGCAACTCATCTGAGTACAGATCCCAGACTGCAGGGCTGCCAGGGAACTGGAGGTGTCCTGGGGCTCCTCTGGAGATGAGAAGTTCTCTTGTGTGGCCATGTCATGTGCTTTGTGATTGAGTTCAGGCTCCAGGCTCTGAGCCCATAGATTCACACAGACACATCACTGCTCCTGTGTTCCACGGGGTAGCCCTGAAAGCCACGAGCCCTCCTGGAGCTGAGGAGCCAGGAGCCCAGCACAGTGGGAGCACAGCTCTTCCAGGCCTGCACCAGCTCATGCAGTGCAGCAAAAAATGCAGCAAAACAGCAGCAGAGAGCTCAAGGCAACTTGTGTCTGCTCCTCAAGAAAGATATCTCCAGAATAATTTGTGCAGATTTCCAATGTCAGAAGTTTCTCCTAAAATGTCTCTGGAAGATGTCATGCAGATTGAACTGTAAGGCTGTATTTGATGGGTAATATAATAATAAAAAAAATCATGCTCCTGCCCAACAGTTCAATACCTCTTAAAAATGGAAAAAGAAGGGAGGAGAACTGAGTTGCTCAGAACTGCATGTTTCCACGAAACCTATTTTGAGTTCACCTCTTGCATTAGTATCTCTGCTACTCGTTATCTCTGAGAAACCTGCAGAGGATCACATCATTTTCAATATTTCTTATGTGGCAGGTTAAGTCAGGAAAACAAATAAGTACTTTAAACCCCATAACTCTTGGAAAATGTAATTATTGCCTGGACAGTGTCACCATGACAGAGAACAGCCACAGCTCCAGACAGACCTTCTGGCATTTAAACTGCTGGTTGTTTGGAGAAGGGAAACAGTCATAAACAGTCTGTGCAGACTTGGGGCTGCTCTGTGACATGTGTTTGATTTCCAGAGTATGGAGTCAAGCTTTCATTTCCTGGCAGAGAGAAAAATCGGAGCTCTAATGGGACCACTTAGTGACACTGTCTCTGCATCTGTGATAGATGTGCTTCTTTTATGGTGCAAATCAGGACAGAGTTTATTTTACTGTGGTAGCATTCCCTAGCCAGGTAAAGAGAGCTTTTCTGCCTTCTGTGAGGAATGTTAATTATTTTCAGTATGTTAAAAATGTGCAGAATCCATGACAATTCTTGGCATGGAGAAGGAAACTAAGTACTTGTAAAAAAATTCACAAAGCAAGTGCAAAACTATGAGACTGGAAAAGATTAGTAAATTTATTTCCAATATGAGCTTACTGCAGAGGTAAACTGGGAATTAATGGCAAGAATATGAGCTGTAAAACAGAACTACAGCATTCAAAGAGTAAGGATATAAATGCTAACAAAGTCCTTCTGCGTGTATTAGACTTGGGTCATTCTGTTAAGCAAAGTAAAAGCAAAGTGTTAGTTTCAGTCAGTATGATGGTGTTATAAATTAGTATTCCAATAAATTCTTGCAGTTTTCAAAAAACACATGGATATTCTAGGCATAAACCAGGGCAAATTCTAACAAATCATTTGCATGGCTCATGCACATGAGAAAAACCTATCTTTATTCATTGCAGGGTCATCTCACTTCAGGAGGAATGTAGTCCTGAAGCAGAAGAGACAAGAGAAACCATACATAAGAATCAGCTGTTTTACACCTTTTATATTTACCAGAGGGGCCTGTATGGAGACAACTGGAAGAGGAAAGAGTCAGATACCCAAGGTGAGAGTTAATTTGAAACAGAATTTTGTCAGTTTTCTTAAAAACAGTATTGTCAGTATTGTCAGTTTTCTTAAAAACATATTTCTGCCCACATCTGGCTTTATACTTCAGGATACATTGGACTTTAAAAGTCAAGGCTGCTGAGAAATTCTACAGTGTGGATTTTCTTTGAGTATGGATTTTCCTGTGTAATGTATGATCCACAAAGTGCCACCATCAGTACATACTTTCCTGGTATTACTTTTCCACATAGACATATACTAATAGAAGCCTTTGCATGAAAATAAGCCTCTTCAACCAAAAAATAGGAGTCAGCAGCATGCTGATTGCCTTTTCTCCACAGTTACTTTATTTACAATGAGTTCCTGCAACAGAACAAATACTACCATAGTTTGGGGCAAAAACTGTAATAAATAATGATACATTATACACACACATTTTTGTTGTGTCTTACATGCATATACAATGTGAAGTCTTACTCATAGTAGCCCAGAACTACTCTGCAGTTTGTTTGGAAAATGTTCTTTCTGTCAAATGCATCTTAACTAGTTCAAGATACAGAGCAGAAGTGTGAACAGAAGTATGAACAAGGTCTTGTGACAATAACTTGGAAATGCCAATTAAACTTAGGTTGTGAGTAAGATCACTTGAGCTTATGGAATGGAAAGTTGGGTTTCTGAACATTAAAATTTAACAATTCAGACAAGTCACATCTGTGACTTCATGAGTAAAAGTTCAAAGCATGGGGTTTCAGACTACCCTGGTGGAACTCATGTTGGTTATATCTTACCACAATAACCAGCACTCTGCCAGAGTACTCCTGTGCTGTCTGGGCAGGGAAGAAAAGTAAACCAGAAAAGAAACCATTCCTAGCAGATGATAGAAAAGAGACCACTGTTTTGGAGGAGACACTTTATCTGCATTGTGTGGGTCCTGCACTAAAAAGTCCTCCTATGTGGGATCCCAGGATAACTCTGGTGGAAAGGGACTTCAAAAAGTCTCTGCTACAGTGCTCTGTTCCAAAGAGGGTCAACCACAAGGTCAGACCAGGGTTCTCAGCCTTTATTTGGTTCAGTCTTGAAAGCCTCCAAGGAGCTTCAATGGGCAATCTGTCCTCATGGAAGAAGCAGTTTCCTTAACATCCCACTGAACTGGCAGTCCTGCCCTCAAGCATGGCAGCTGCACCCCCAGTTTGGTGTCATATGCACACTTGGCCAGCATGTGCTCTGTTGCCTCCTCAAGGTCATTGACAGAGATTTTAAGCAGGACAGACACCCAGGCAGGATATCACCCTTTAGCCTCTGCCCTCTGAGCCTGTTAAAGCACCATATTTTAACCCATCCAGTTGTCTGTCCCTCCAGACCCTAACATCCTAACTTGGAAAACTGTATGCAGAAAGAGCTTGTGTACATACACCTTGCTAACTCTAAGGCAGAATGTTTTATTAATGAACCAGTAATCACAAACTATGCACCAGAAACTTTTCACAAGCCAGGTGACACAGCTTCCCACCAGTTTTACAGATCTCTCCTCCCAGAAGAATGTGAGTATATGGGATTTCCACTCTGCTTAGAGGGAAAAATGCTTCACCTGCTTTTGAAATGCTGCTTTTTCTGCATGGAACTGCAGGGAAACTATATAAGGCTTTCTTTCCCAAGCACAAAAATGGAACATTGTCAGTGTTGGAAATAGAAGGGCAGTAAAGGAGTCTGTGTGCAACTGAGATGAAAACCAAAGATTTCAATAACCCCAAACATTTACATTAGGATTTGCCTTACTCTGAATGCCAATTTGTAAAGCAGAGACAAAGCTGTTCCCAGTTGTCAAGACAACATCTGAGGGAAGTAAAACTGTCAACAATAACAAAAAACAAGTCAGAGATTTCTGTTGTCTCTCTGAAAATGTATGCAATATTAGAGGAGTACAAGAGATTAGAAGAACTGCTTATAAGTCTGAGTGAGCTTCCCTCAGAGGGAAGAGCCTGGGCAGGTATGTAAATAAACAGGTATGTAAATAAATGTAGGGAACATCCATAGGCAATATCTGCTGGAAAAGAGGCAGAGGAATGTTCAGAAGAATGTTCAAAGGCTTTGTTACAGAGTTCCTGTAATTTAAAGGCATTAAAAAAAAAAACCAAAAACACAACCAAAAAAAAAAAACCCATTTCTTTTCTTCCTGGCTGCAAGGAGACTGAAGGATGAAAAGCAAGGCAGTGCTGTTGTGTTTGGCCAATAGCCAGCCAGCCAAGAAAGACCAAGAGGCACATAAACAGTTTGTGTGCATCTCAATGGGAAGCTTCCTTCAAAGCTGAGGTCTGGAAAAAAAGATTCAAGCACAGGTCTACTTTTTTCTTTTTACTTTTTTCTCCCCTTAATTTATTTTTTTTTTCAAGTGAAGGTGGGTTATCCTTTGTACTGCTGAAAATAGATAAATCTAAGCTGAATGTAACTTAAAATTATAATGGAGCATAAAATTATGAGTTCTCTTGAACTGAATGGACGAGAGCAATATGAACTGCCTCTTCACAGTCTACTCCTGTCTTTGGTTTTAATTTAGAGAAACCACACCTGTGGTGTGTTTTAGAGAAACTGGGAAGCTTGGAATGCATAGCCCATTTTTCCACAGTCTCCATTAAGTTGCCAGCACCAGTTGTGATACTCTGCTGAGAGCACCTTTTTCTTTTGGGTTTTTTTTATCAGTAGTTCATTTTCACTTTGATCTTTAGACAGTTTTGAGAGAGGAAACATAGTTGTATGTGGAACTAACATTTATTCTGAGGTATGTGGTAAAAGTTCACTCTTGTAAGTCATTGTGGCACAAGTGTGTATAGCACAGAGATGCTCCTACTTCAGTAAATGTGCTGGATTTATGGTGGGAAAATGTGACTCCACTGTGCGGACTTCTGTCATGGTTTCCAGCACAGCTAGGCTGATGCTGATCCCCAGACCTGTTCACTGAGGCCAGCTGCTGCATTGTGCTGTTCTGCATAACCGTGCCCTTATTCTCTTTCCTTTGGATCCATAAGAATCCTGTAGCAGGCTGGAAATAACACACTTAGCTCCATAAAGCACAGTTAACTCTTTTTCAGACAAGGTTTGTGATGGGTCAAGCAGCCAAAGATATTTATAGGGAGGGATGCTCAGAGGTTTGGTGTCTGCTTGAACTCACCAGCAGGAGTATGGGCACCTCCGGCTGTAGCGGCAGCAGTAAAATTGCCATTCACGGTCCAGCACAGATGGAAAATACTGACTCTGGAAACCAGCCACCAGCCCATTGTTTGAGCAGGTTTGATACCTAATAATGAGGGGAAAGAAGAGAACACACAATTAGGTATAAGGGTCCTTGAGAGTTACAAGCATTTCTCAAAACAGCATTAACATTTTTGATATAGAGTGCAAGTTAAAGATATAGAGTGCAAAGTTTGACTTTGTGCTGAGAAGCACTGTTTGCACTTGTAACTATTTTCTATGAGAAAGCAGCAGTAGTTAACCAATGTCTTAACATTTATGTTGCACTTAAAACTATTCCATCAGGCCAAAGTATTTAATCATTCTAGTATGCTAACCAGGAAAGATTGTTCTGGTGTTGGTATTCTCAACTGTTTACAAATTGTGGGTCTGACTTCAAAATAATCTATTAGTATTTTTGGCTATGACTGTTGGTATTTGAGCATTTGAGTCTTATTGAACTAACCTTTTCAACTATGTCTCTACAAAAGCAACAAACAACAAACAAAACAAACAAAAAATCCCCCCAAACCCCCAGACAAACAAAAAGAACCACCCCCCAAAACCAACAAAAAATCCTTTGAGAAATTATTTTATAAAATAATTTCATTAACTTCCTTTATTGTTTTCTTTCACAGCTATGTGTTTCTAGGAAAAGGGATTCTTATTAAAAACATTTAGGCTTATGATAAAATCATTATTTGATAGCAATCACATAAGGAAAACTGCTATTCAGATATTATGAAATTTTAAGACTCACATAAATTTTATGACTGGATTTCCAGAAAGAAAATCTGCTGCTTCATGCTTTCTGTGTAATTCAATCATCCTTGTGAATCACTGCCTTCAGGCAAAATAGACATGGTCTCAAAGCATGCATGCCTCTGTTTGCACACCCTATAGCACCTTAACACTGATAACCGAAATAATTCAAGTGTTAATCTGTTTGAATACCTTTCTTCTTGGCGACTAAAGACAAGGAGCTCATGAAAACAGACAGGTCATTAGTTCAGCTACTGAGTTCTCATTCTCTCAAGCACCCTCCTGGTTGTTTTCCTATGCTGAAAATTACAGGAATGCCGTTTCTTCCATCGCTTTTTTTTTTTTTTTCTTTCTTTTTGTTTCATCAAGAAAAAACATGCAGCAAACTTTCTCTTTGATTTCACAAAATCAGCTACAATGATACATCCGAAAGACTCTTTCAGAAGTAGCTGTATGATTAACAAATACCAAAAATCTCCCTTACTTTCACTCCATGACCTCATGATTAATTTTAACGTCCTGAAATTCCCAGAAGGGAAAACACATAATCTAGCGGAGTTTGGTGTTTGGAAAGTCATTCACTTGTGCACAGGGGTGTTAGTGATCGCAAGGATAGCGTGAGGCTGAAGTGTTTGTATGCAAAAGCTGAAAAACTGATCAATTTTTGACCAGTGCAGTGATGAATTTCCCTGCATAGTTTTCAGCGCCCACTTTTGAACCCAAGGCTCTCTTCTCTTTCTGTTCCCCCGTGTAAATAAAGAGTATTTACATTTGTTTGTGTCCCTGTATCTCCCACGCTGATGGGGCCACACGTACTTGTTGTGCTTTGTGAGACTCTTTCAAGGACCTTCAGAGTTCCGTCGTGATGGGGACTCTGAGTTGCCATGGTATCACACCAAGGATGGCAGGCTGGCTTTCACTCACAGGATTTCAGCAGGACTTTGATAGGAAGTTGCTTTGATTTTTGGCACATAGGCCATGGGAACATATGGCTAAGGCTCTGTGTAAACATATTGCATAGCTGCAGATGAGTGGTGTTATCCTGATGGAAGAATGGTTGATAACACAGCAATATGGGGATTGGTTGTACCTGTTGCAAGATCAGCATTGAACTGTGTAAAATAGCAACAAACTTTCCTTCTCTCACCCTTCTGAATTTACCTGCATTTGTTTTGCTCAAGTCCTAATGCCTCTGGGAGATTTCTCTAGCTCTTTTGCATAGGTGTAATGTTTGGAGCACTTTCTTTCTTCATTTTCTTTCCATTTCCTCTCAGAAGCTCAAGACTGCCCTGCAATTTCCCATCCCCACCAATCAGCGTCTGATATTCCTGCTCACACTTGTCATTGTGGGAAGTTCTTCCTTCTTTTCTCTTCCCACCTGCTCACATTCAGTCTGGGAAATCCTGTTCTCTTTCCCACTGCCTTTGTCCTGCAACAGCTTTTATTTTCTTGACACATTATTTTCTACTAATATAGTCCAGTAGTGATGGAAAGATTAATTTTGAAAGAGATGCCACTCATGGACACTTCTCTATATGTAGTGAACTGAGAAACAAACCTATCTAGCATAACACTCATATGTTTACATGCACTCATTTTTGGCTATCAGATTTTAGGATGGTGTAGTTATTTTTGATTCTGATTCTATCTCTTCTCATTATAAGTTTCATTAAAAATATAGAATTGGTGTTGCCCTAAAAATTAGTTTCTTATACCTGGACATTCTTCTTTTTTTATACCTGGACATAAGTGATGTTTTCTAATTAAATTGTATTTTTGTTTTGAGAAAATTCAAAGTAAAATTTGAAATACACATTAAAGCTCATGTTCACTTGTCTCTCTTTGCTTCTATCTCACACACAAGGTGCTGTGATCTGTTATTCAAGCTCAGTATTAGGTTTAGCAAAAGAAAGATAATAGTGATGTTGAAGTACTTTTCTTTAGCTCTGAGATAATGTAAGACCTTTTGCCTTAATCTTTCTAGTTTTCAAGTAAAATCCAGATACTCCTTCGAAAATGAAGAGAAGCTCTCAGAACTTGGAGAGCTTATTTGTGAGCTCATATAAAACATTTTCTTCTTTCCTTTTCCTGGCTGGCCACTTTCCACAAAATCATTCTTCAAGGAAAACAAAAAAACCCTCCCCACAAACCTTTTCAGTCAGTTGCTCTATGCCTTAAACTGAAAACAACACTTAATATGTCAAGATTTTTTTCCTTCTCTGTTGAATTCACTACTCTTGTTGCAGCAAATCCTGAAGCAAGTAGGGTGAATAAAAACTAGTGATTCAGGAACTTTGATTTATAGCCAAGTCAAAACAATGCTTTTTTTTTTTTTTTTTTTCTCCTTCTCCACAAGACCCACTCTTTAGCATTTTTACTATAAAGAGTAGTTCAATATTCAGAGTTAATGTGACTGGGTTCTCCTCACTCCTGCAATCCTGACATTGCTAATAAGAGAGGAAAATGCTTCTTACAAGGTGAATGCAGAAGAACGTGAGAAACTGGCTGGGACTGTGTGGGATTAAACTTGGCAGTGGATAGGTTTTCTTTTTCTAGTTGGCTCAAGTTGTGAAGCGTGAAGAGCTGCCTTTTGGATCTGGCACTGGGAGAAGAGGAGGTGAGCTGGCTGGTAGGGGGAGTGGGAAGATTGGTGGTGAGGATCACGTGCTCTTGGATGGGAAGTTGCCCTTGCCTTGGGTACAGGTGTGGGAAATGACTGCAGTGTTCCATAGAAAGCCTTTTTCTGGGAGTAGTAATGGGGATGTGGTATCTGATACTTTCCTGGCCTGCTGTGATTCCGGTGAAAGGCCTTCCCTCTGCCAAATCTTCTTCTGAAGTGTTAATGAATGTTGTACTGAGTTCTGTCATGGCAAGCAATCAAAGCATGCATCCATGTTACAAATTTAGTTCAGGTCAGAACTGCTTTTGTTCTTCACTGGTGAGCTTTTATCTGTGAGACCAAACAAGAGCTGGTGTGAAACCAACCCACCCAAAATGCATATGTGAATTTTGGATATGTGCATGACCTGTTTCACCTGTTAGATCCTCTTAACTTGTGCCACATTATTTATGAACATCAATAACAACCTCAGCAGCCAAGCATGTTCCTCATTGACTCAACAGTTGTCTGAAAACAAACATGGCTTACAACAATAGAATTGTTTAGAGCAATGAAATCAGTTTTGGTGCCACTTTGTATGCCTGCATCTTAATTTTTCTAAGCAAAGCCCCAGAGTGTTGTGCCCCATCTAATGCTGGTGCTGTGTGGTTAGCTCAGGTACATCAGCACTGTGTTACCCTGAGGATGAGAACCCAAAGGGGGGAAGCCTGCTCACAAGAAATCTGCCCAGGGAAGCCCAAGTCACACTGCAGAAAGTGGTGCTCTTAGAGCCTGAATTGAATTCCTGCTGCATTTACTGGGATAGTGCTCCCTGAAGCTCTCCGGAAGCATGCAGAGGCTGACTCACAGCTCAGCCAGCACTGGGTCCTGCTGCATTGAGGGAGATTTGTTCCTAATAGCAGGGTAAGCTGAAAGTGTGATTCCATATCCCTGTGGAGGGGAGGCCCTATTCTGCTCTCCTAAGTTATCTTTGTGAAGTGTCCTCCCTCTGTGTAATTGGATTAATTGCATGATGAGAGTTAATTCCATGGTCAGTCTGTTACAAGTGAATTGGGAGACATACGAGGCTGAGGGCAGGCTTGGGATACTTGCAAATCTGGCACCCAGACAGAGGGAACAACTTTTATGTGCTTGATTAGGCCATGTCTGTCTCCAAAATTCTAGAAGGTGTCTTCCCTATTTGCTATGGCATGCTGAGACATGTTGTTATGACTTCCACATGCTAAAGGCAACTTCTGTAACATCTTTAGCATGTTTTCTTTAATTCAGGGGGCATTTATGACCTACTTTTTCTCCCTGACCAGGGGAAGGCAAGGCCTTTTTCACCCTGGTGATTTCTTCTTGACAGTAGCTGATGAGGCCTCCTGAAAAGGAGATACAGAAAAATTCCTCTTTTCCTCAGATGCTCCCACTGGACTCAGTCCATTGCAGCTGTGCTAAATGGACTTGTAGCACAAGTCCTTTAACATAAACTTAGGGCTCTGAAGAAAGTTAACTTGTTTGTGTAGATAGTACAAATGGGAATGTTTTTCAAAGAGCAGCTGGATTGTTGGGTTTGAAATTTAGGATTAGTCAGAGACTGGGAACAAAAATAGCTCCTGGTGATATACCAAGGTGTACTGCCAGAGCCTGAACAGGAGGGTCCTTTTCTCAGTAGTCTGTCTTTGCACCTAGTTTGTGGACAAAGGAGAAAGAAAATGGGAGTGGGGAGGGAAAATCTAGATAACTGTTTTTTCCAAGTCCCATCTTAACACTTTCTCAGAAGTCTAAACAAGGAAAAGAGGCAATAAATATGGAGTAAATAGCTCTTGGCTGGAAATGCTTCTCCTTTTTGCTTTACAGCTAACTGGGAGCATATTGAGGATATGGCTTGATTTCATCTGTATCATGTGGTGTAAACCAAATTTATTTTCCTGGAGGGAAGAGTTGCTTGTCTTCACTTGCAAGATTTTGTTCCTTTCTGTGTATGAACCCTGTCTTTTGGCATGATAGTTTTCAGGCAAGAAAGATAGTTTTTCTTAAAACCCTTGTTCAGAGACTGGTCTGTAGAGACAACTGTGGTATTCAACAAAGCAGTGAAGAACTTACCCTCAACCACTCAGACCTTAGCTGGTGAAATATTTAAACAAGGTCAAAATTTCTGCAGTCCAAATGGAGATAAGAACATAAAATTGTCCTCCCTGAAAAGACAGGATTTTTTGAGGAGCTGCAGCATAAGAATTACTATAAGGACTGCAGAATCAGGGCATGCTCTGGAGACTTTTCCTTACTCCAGACATGAATATTTCCAAATTATCTAGGAACTGGTTCTTGCTTCCAGTTGCTCTCTCTGTGTTGAATATCATCTTGGTCAGCAGATAGTTAACCTTACTCTGAAGGAGCAAGGTGTTGAAACAGATTCAACAAAACATTTGTACATGTAAATTTAAACATATTCACAGATTAATGAGGCTGAAAAGGAATTCCTGATCATCTGATCCAATCTATTGCCATAATTTCCCCTTTGAGTCTTGTAAGAGACTCTCACATCCTTTCAGCAAAACACAAATGCACATAATCTCTTCAGAAGTGTATGGACATATGATTAACTTCAGGGATGCCTTTATGCAGTGATGCACCATGGTTAGATATCTTCTGAAATGCCACTAGATAGTTCTAAGTAGCAGTCAGAAGGGATTGGTCTTCATGAGTCTGCTTGTGAAAGAGGTGGGGTGTGCCCCAGAGAGCAGTTTTTGGAATATCTGTTCTCTCCATTGACCCTGGAAGGAGGCAAAGTTCATAAACTAAGCATTATTAGGCCTAATGTGGATCCGTGTCATTGTCCTCTTTCTGTTGAATAGTTTTTTCATATCTGAAATATTTCAAGTTTTATGGTTTGATTGTCTAAGTCTGTATAATCTCTACTGTTAGTGAAGGAATTAAACTTGCCAGGAAACCCTGCCAGTAGTTCCCTCTTGCTCCCAGCTCTCCTATCCCTATAGTCCCCCATCCATTTCTGTCATTTTCACCCAAATACTGAAGGCCAGAGAAAATAATGAGTTGGAGACTTTTTCTTCTCTCTTTTATATTCCCTCTTCATTTTCTCTCTTAAGCTTTTCTTTATTTCCTTTTCTAAAGAAACCTCTCTTGAGTTTGTCTCTATTATGCAGCTGTGCAGCAGTCAGGAATGGTAATTTGAAATTCACCATTTGAAATTTGAAATGCCATAAGTATAATTTGTTAAAGGTTATTTTTTTTGTGTGTTTCTGCCAGACTAGATTTTCTGACTAGGGTTCTGGCTGAGAAACCAGAGGGAATTCAGAGAAGTGCTGTAGGTATGATCAGTGGTTGCTTAGGAGTGTTGGAATATAAAACCTCCAGAGGAGAACTAGAAGAATGGAGATGTGTTAAGCCTGAAAGCAAAAGCATGGGTGTGAAGGTGTGTGGCTGAGGGAAAGGCAGAGCTGCTACCTATTATTTAGAAAAAGAGATTTTACAAAAGGATGCAGCAAGCTTGTTCTCATTGCTTAGTGAAGGTAGGGCAAAGAATAAGAAGCCTCAATTGCAGCAGAGTAGCAGCCTTCAACACAGGCTCCTGGAAAAGTTGGCAGTCCACAGCTTGGACAGGTTCACCGTCCCTGGAAGTATTTAAGGACAGACCAGATGTGGCACTCAGTTGACTTGATGGTGTTTGGTCATAGGTTGGACTCAGTGATTTCAGGTCTCTTCTGACCTAAATGATTCTGCAAAATTTTAGTGAAAACTTGGCAGACTTGTAGTTACTGTTGGTACAAGCAATTTGAATATCCTTGGATGTGGTGTGCAAGGTGAGATAAGATACTCTGTGAGATAGAGCTTAGAAGAAGGAATATTTTAGTCCATGCTACAAGGATAGGGAATGAACTAGCAATTCCAGCCCAGTGCTGTGTCAGTGACATGAGAATGACATTGCTCACCAACAGATTGGTTTATTGAGAGATCAGGAAGGAAGGAAGATAAAGGAAGTTGATCTATGAAGAGTAGGCAGGGAGATGTAAGGATGTTGGACTGGAAAGGTGAGCTAGTGAAGAAATACTAAAATAACTCCAAAAACTAGTAAAGGGAGAGAAGCAGAGATAAGAAATTAAAGAGAGGTTGAAAAAGAAAGACATTTGGAGAAAATATAGGGTTTGTTATAGGAAAAAAAGTAGGCAGCAAAGAGGATAAAGTGAAAAGATTATTTTTTTAAGAGCTGAAGGAAACAAGATTCAGATAATACACTATGAATGTAGTCATGCTAAGCATACAGAGCACGGTGATGAATGGTTACATAGCAGAAGAAAATGTTCTGTATAGACTTATACAGTATCCTGTTTGTGAGAAGTGAACTTGAGCAATTGCTGCCAGGGATTTTTAGAAAGAGAATAAAAAGTTTATTTTGAACAAAAGAAATGTCTAATTCAAAATTATTATGCAATAAATAGAAATTGCATCAATGTATAAAAAATGAAGGAGTCATCCAGAATTATCACAATGTGTTCTTTCTGCCTCTTTTGCAGCTCTCCCACTTTTTTTTCAATTCTTATTCTAAAATTAAACATAGGGTCAATCATTTTTTTCCCTTAGCAATTGCATCAGCCATAGGCATGTGTCACGTGGTAAATGAAAGAGTATGAATAATTCAGAACAAAATTTTGAATCGTTTAAAAAGCAGAAACTTCACATTTAATTGTTAACCTATTCCCATATAACAAAATTTTAAAAATCATGTTGCAATTTCTGGGACAAAACCATTTCAAGTATTTGAAAATACTCATTTGTGCATGCATTTCATTCTGTCCAAAGAATATTTCAGTCTCAGACTTGTCCAAAACTCTGTCTCCCATTTCATTAAAAACAACAAAAAATAATTAAATACTGGGTATTCTGCCCAAATATGAAATACTATACTATTTCCAGAAATTATTGTGGCCACATAATGTGATCACCTTTGCCTCCAAGGCTGATGGAAGATGTAACATTTAGTTAAGCAAACGGAATGTATCAGGGAATTAACATGATCTTCTGCTATCACCATACAGATAGATATGCCACCATCATCACTTGTTAGTGTGGATTTTTGGCTCCTGCAATAACAGCACAACTAGAAAACAACATTTGTCTATGCCTAAGCCAAAAAGCTTAGCAACAAAAACACAAAGCAAAGAGCCAGTGCAATACAGAGATTATTTTTTTCTAGTGATAAGATCATGAGGATGGAGTAAGGAATTCTGCAATTTGTTTCCCAGTGTAGTCACTGATTCAGGGTGACTTTTCCAGAGGGGCTTTATGCTCTCCTCACCCATAGGTGCTGTTTTGTTTTCCTTATCATTGAAACAATAGCAAGACCCAACCACTTCACAGCTGAAGTTGTGAGTGACCAAAGGACAGGGACACCCTCCAGCAAGAAACAGCTGCAGAGAACACAAAAGTGATGCTGATCAGCTCCCGTGCCTTGTGATTAATGAGTCTTAAGGCAGTGAAGCCTCCTGGCATTCCTATGCATTTGCCTTGCTCTGACCACAGTATCAGGACCCGCACTCCACAGGGGTTATCAGGGCAGTGCCCTCCAGGGATGTTTGGGTTATCCTACCATTCAGTTCCCGCCCTGTTGATCTCTTCCCACCAGCACTCTGTCGGCTCACCCAGGCTCTGGGATGCTGGCATGCAGGCATAGTTCCACAGTCTGTCAGAGCCTTCCTTCTTGCTGAAGACGCTCCTGATGGCCACGATCACCTGCCCGTGTGGGCACTGGAAGTTGAAACCTTGCCGGTACACATTGACCCACTCATCGTTATCTCCATAATTATAGGGACCGTAGTAATAGTCACTGTACTGGCCCCAAGCCACAGTCACCAGAGGCAGGAACACACAGAGGAGGAAAATGTCCATCCTGAAGATGTTCCTGGCTTAGAAGTGCCCCTCTGGTTTCTTGGGCTGGCCCTTTTATATCGCCTCTAACATTTGGCTTCCAGATGTTATGTTTTCAGATCCAAGTGCAGTGTGTCATTGCTTAACAAACCTTCTCTGAGCTACAGAGACATCCAATTACTTTTAAGGTGGAATTTTGCAAGTACAGTAAGACTGCAGTCCTTAAGAGCAGGGTCTTCCCACCACAGCAAACCATCTGATCATTTTCCAGAGAGCTACTGTACACAGCAAGCTCCATGGCATAGTACAGCTGTCACAGACATCCCACTTTCATCCCAAAATGACTTTATTTGAAATTAAAGCTCTGTTTGAACTTGCCATTTTCCATCATTAATAACATGCAAGCAAATGTGATCCTCTGTGTGTGTGTGTGTGACCATCATATTTTTCCTAAATGTGTGCCTCGTGATTCTGCCAGTGCCTGGAAAGAAGGGAATTGGGCAAGGTGAGGCAATTCACTGCCCCTGTTGAAAAAACTCCTTTAGAAATTTTGGGTTGGTTTGGTTGGAGGGAAGGTGGAGCCCAAATGACTGAGACTCTGTCTTGGCATGGAAACAGCCCACCCTGGGAAGTAGGGCATTGGCTTCCTCCAAGCAGAACTGATTTTGCTATGACTGTGTGTGTGAGCTCTGTGAAACTGTGGGCTCGGCAGAGGTTTTAATTTGAGGGTAAAGCACATCAGCAAGGTAAAATGAGAAAAGCTTTATGTGTGGCCAGAGCCTACTGAAAACTTTGAGCAAGGGTCTTGAAGCTACCTTGGTTTCATCATGGGCTAGGAACACAAGACTGCAGCAAGGAACTGCTGTGTTGTAAATTCAGAATCTGACTTGCCACTTGGAAAGTGTTTATATGCAACATCCTTGGGCAATTTCTTCATCAGGAACTCACTCTTTTCAGGAAAGTCTGGAATGGTGTGCTTTGCTTAACTGTGTACTTGATCCATTGAAAACTCTGGGACTGGAGCATGTTTTAGTAATAGTCCAAAGTCAATCTGACATAATCTACATATGCCTATGTTGCCTCTGCTGTGTTACTAACAAAATGTGTGACCCTTGGAACAGCTCCAGATTCAGATTCTGTCTCTTTTAGTGAAATCCAGAGACTGTTTCTTGCTGCAAGTTTCTTCTCAAATCTTTTTACTGCCTCTCTTCCACATTTGGACCATACACAGAAAAAAAGGAAAATGAAAAGAAAAAAAAAATTATGAGCTTTTATTCTGTTGCTGGTACTGATAGAAAGACCTGTGAGGGTAACTGGACTTCTTCCTCTCTAGGGATCTCCAAACCCATTCTGCCTGGTCACTTTTCTGCAGGAGCATAAGCATCCCAGGAGCCAGGTGCATCTACTAACAAACCTCAGCTCTCAAAACCATCTCCAGCCTCAGCAGCCAGATGCTTTTTGGCCTTTAGCTAATAGCTTTTCTTGTAGCAGAGCCTTGTTCAACAAAACTGTAGGTGATGGTTGGCTCTTTTCCAGAACATTGCAGCTGTCTGTGCTCACAGCTGGGACAGATCCACATGCAGCAGGTGGGAACTGCTGGTGTGGCTTCTCACCTCCAGTTGCAGCAGGCTCAGATGCCTGGGGAAAGGGGACTATGGAAGCCCTTTCCTTGGAGCTGCCCCTCTCTAGATCCTAGGTAACAGTGGGGGACATGGGTACCCAATGTGTAAAGAGAGTGGAAATTTAAGATTAAAAACCCCTGTAGTTATCTGATGAGTACCAGAGTGCATGAGCTGCACAACCTCACTCGAGTTTTCCAGCTAAGTCTATAGCGTGGTTTTTTTCTCTCTTCCTTCCTTAAATGCACAGTCACATTAGGGAGTACTGCACACTGCTGTATGTGCCTAAGGGGCATTCTGGAAGAAGTTTCAGCAGGAAGAAACACATTATCGTATACATATGATCTTCATGTCACATAACCCTTTATAAGCACCATCCCTTGTAACAAGGCTCTTACATAACCCACAATATTACAGGAAGAGGGAAGAAGAAGGTGAAAGGAAGGCTCTGTGGAGAATGGGCAGCCTTTTGCCTACCTTTGACATGTGTGTGAAGCTTTGAGGTGTCTGTTCTCACTTCTCACATACAGTCTCCCCTGTCTGATCCCCATTAGTGGAGAGAGTGGCACTTCCATGGTGCACTGTGATAAAGAAATGGCTTGGCTCTATGCAGGGAGGAGAGTGAACACAGCAGATGTGGAACAACAACTCTCTGTAGCAGTTGTGACAATTTAGACATGTCTTGGCCAGACTTTTTCTGTTCTGGCCACTGAATCAAGCACAACAGCTCAAAAGCCAGTGGCTACAAGAGCTGCAAACTAATCTACAGCTTGGTGTCTTTGGTTGACTTCTGCTATAGTTTCCACTGCAAGAAAACCCTTTAAACTGGTATTCAAAAATTAGTTCCTCTCTGAATTTACCTATCCCTTAATTTTACTTTAAAAACATCAGCTGCATGCCTTACATATCCAATCTTTGGAAAAGCAGGAATTGTCAATGAAGTGAATATGAGATGCTAAGACCAATCTTTCATTATCAATTCCTTGCTGCTGAATCTATATTGTATGGTATTTTTTTTTTCCTCATCAGCTCTTACAAATGTTACATTTAATCCACACAAGAAATTTCTGTCCTTCCCAGTGGTTACAGATAAAAGTGGTTATTCTTGATACCCTGCCTCCCTGGCTTAACTTTGGAGTTAGCTCAAATTTTACCACAGTTTGGACTAAAGAGGAATGTTCTTTCCAACTTGAATTACTCTGTGTTTGTCTCCTGCTGAAGGTACTAAATGCATTACTTAGTGATGCAAATGTTATTAATGCTTTGGAGCCATTAGAAGAAATGCTGCAGTATTCTCTTGCCATGCCATAATACAGGCATGAAATGCAGAAAGAATTTCAGTGCTTTGAACTAAAATCACAGATGCAGAAGTATTATTTGAATGAATAACAGCAGCTAGCCCAAGCTCTATACTAAAATGGTAAAGCTTTATTTATTATTTGGCAAATACAAAGATGCTGGAGCTGCAATGAGAAAAGTGAGGGCTCAGACTTGGTCAGTGACAGGTATAATTAGATCTCTGTATACAAAACTGATTTGCATGAAAGCAGTGTCAGGTGGTTTTACTGAAGTATCTGTGCTGCTTAAGTTCCTGTGTCTGCAAAGGGCTGGCTCATGGGCAGGCAGTTTTTACCCCACTTTGAGGGCAGAAGGAGCATATGAGGGTGTTACCTCACAGAACTTCACCACTTTGATGCATAGGAGAGATTCCATCTCACACTACTCAGGACTGTGCCCAGGAGTGAAGCTTTGCATTTTGGGCTGGTGAAGGAGGCTGAGTGTGTAATACTGAGCCCTGAAATCCTCTGTACACAGAACAGGTATGGCAGAAGCCATAGCAGTAGCAGCATCAATATATGTCTGCTTCCAAACTAATGAACAACATTGTGGCATTTCACTGTGAGAAGAAAGTGGTTTTTGTGACAGCTCATAGCATCACTCAGGTCACACACTGTGAACATATTTTCCATATTTTATTGCACACTGTCTCGGTGTGATGCTGGCAGTTCTGAGAAAGCACAGTGGCTTGGATGAGTCAGGGAGGCTGCATGATCTGGGAGCTGTAAATTGAATTCAATTACAGATTACTTTTGCTGTCATCTCTGCAGCATGGCTTTTATATATATATATATATCTTCAAAAACATAATAAAGGCACCCCAAATCTTCAACATTTCAAATGCAGGAAATATATATAAATATGTAAGTTTCATGCATTGTCAGTTATCACAAAAGCTTGAGAATTTGGGGTGCTTTTATTATGTCTTTTAAATGAGATTACAGAGACCTTGGTATTGTGGAGGACAATGCTGCTGAAAGACTGCTGTATAAGGGGTAAAGTCAACTTTTTAGCTCAGAGATACTGTCTTCTTTCAGAATAGTGTATATGGTGAAGGCTGGAATTCAGCTGTAAATTTTCCTGCTATTAATGGTATTTTATATAGCTCCATTCACTTGATGCTCTCAAAGTATTTTGATTAAGCCTTTTGAACCACCTTTTTGAAAGACAGGTAAGTTTAAACCCATTTCCACAGTGTGTTCAGTGATCTGCCCAATGTCCACCAGTACCTCAGAGCTAGAAAGAGATTTTAGATTTCAGCATCTAGACTGGAGTCTAAAATCCTACTCCAGTCCTGAGAAAGCACACATTTTCCGAAATCTTCTTCCTGCTACTTCCCTACAGAAATGCTGGTTCAGCTTCTACTTTGTGTAGGTCTTTTCATGTAAAAGAGAAGCTACTACTTAAGATACTGTGATACTGAAGGATATTGCAGAGCTGCTTTCTCCTTGGAAGTAGCTGTAGAAAATTCTGATATGATACCACCTGGAGTATTGTTGTGGAGGAAAAAAGTGCTTGCTGCAGTGCTATTTTTCCAAGTCAATATAAGCCTTTGAATTGCTTTTGTAATAGCTTCCTTCCTGCATGTGCAGTATTAAATTATGGATTAAGTAATAGAAACAAACAGGAAAAGCAAAACCTAAGTCACAAAGTCGCTGAGGAAAGGGTAAGAAAGCTGCACTGAAATATCAGTACAGAAACAACTGAAACAAGTTTTTTTGGTTTTGAAAATGATCTAAATGCCATGATAACTCTTTTCCTTCTGTGAGTCTGAGATCTATTATTTTGAAAATGTGATTTTCAGGTAATCATCAAACAACTGCTTCACAGATTAATCATCATTGCTAGATCAGATAACCCCCAAAAGCTCCTCAGTCAAAAGCAATAGTCACAAATCCTTGTGACAACTTTTCTCATCTCCCATAAAGCTCTGAGTAGGGAAAAGTTGGATACTGGAAAAGAGCTGAGTTGTGCAAGGGGAGGCATTCTCACCAACATCAGGGTTTGTACAAACATCCTAGAATGGTTACCCAGAATATTCTGGTGTTAAATAGCCCAAGAACCAAATGACATCATCGCAGACTTCCACAGATCTCTCCACAGAAGTAGTTTCAAATAGATTTACTAAGGGATATTTAACCAGTTCTGATACAAATATGTTTGTTTCAGTTCAAATATGGACATGAGGAACTTGGTAACTTCACTATTATTTTTTTTTTAGAAGAAGTCACGTGCCATTTATGAATAGAAATTGATGCTTTTTTCATTGTTGTTGTTCAGACCCACTAAAATTGAACAACCTCCTCTATGGTTTACTCCAAATAAAATTCAGGCTTTCATCAGAGCAGAAGTTTAGCTGCTCCTCCCCAGCCTGCTCCACATACTGTAAAAGTTGCCCTGTGGTAGTAACTCTTACCATTTATATTAAAAAATTCACTCCCTGAAGTTGTGATTAGAGTGACCCTTCCAGAATCCTCACAGAAAGGAAAAGCCAAGTTGAGGAGTGTTTGCCATTACAGTTTCACGTGTCAGGACAGGGAATGATACTTTTTCAATCACATTACTGATAAAAGAGAGCTGTTTTTTCCTAGTACTTTTTGCTAACAAAGTCTGTTCTTATTGCTGTAGTTGTCTGTTACCACCATCTCTTTTAACATATAAGGTTGAAATCCATACCTAATCTTTAGCTCCAGTCCTGTCTTAAGCCTAGATAGTCAGGGTGCAGTGTCTGAAGGTGAAGTTGCCAAAAGAAATTTAAAAATTGGAGGATACAGGAAATTCAAGGAGCATTGATTCAGGAGAGAGCCAGATGCTTCAGGCTGAGTCAGTGCTGAACCTCCTCACAGATTTGCAGGCAGCATTTTGCCACAACCTTTTTATAAGTCAAGCTGAGTAACTTAATCCCTTTTTCATCACTCATCCTTTTTGCACATGCATGTGTGTGGGCAGGCTTTAATATAAAAATTTGTATTAAATAATAATATAATAGTTATATTTAGTCTTTGAGCTAAATTCAAACTTGGCTATCTCTCTGCTTTTGTCGGTTCTCACCTGATACATCTGGAGACCTTTCTTGGAAGAGCAGTAATCACCAGATCAGAGATCAGCAGAGACAGACATGTTCTAAAACGTTATGACTCCTCCAGAAAGAGACTTTTTCTCCAGTGGTCTCATTAGGCATTTGAGTGCAATTGCTACTAAACTTAATGCATAAGGAATTATGTATATGATAAATTACACTTTCTGTCTTTCAATTTGTTTTAAGTTTGGCCTCAAACTTTGTATCTTCAGTTGATTCTTGAAGCACTGAGAAAGTCTGTTGAGATAAAAGGGGTAGGAAAAATGTTGCATTTAAAAGTAGAAGTTACAAAAAGCAATCAAAGTATTATTGANATTTTGAAAGTCCAACACAAAGCTTGTTTCCATGTAAAGCTTGGTTAATTTTATTTGAGTTTAATCCATGGGACACCTTTTAGAAATGGCCACAGCAGACAGATGTAGCATTTTCAAAATCCAGGGGCTACTGACCTGGGGCTTAATATGGGCTGTGTTTTCCAGAGGTGTGACTGTAGGTGTCTGACTGAGCAATGTTAAGAGATCAGTCAGCTGTGATGCTTGTTTGTAGAAACCATCTGTGGTGCATGGGGAGTGGGTTTCACCTTCAGAGAGTTTGGTATCATTGGAAAGTTCTCACATGGCTTTCTCCAGCATAATGACCAACAGTTCATAGCATGGCTGTGAACTGCTGGAGGGGGAAAATCTGAACTAATCACTCATAATAACTCTGCACAGACCCATGGGATAAGTCTGAGGTCAGGGCTGAACTGATCTTTTATGTGAGAATGGCAGTAGCTGTAATTCACTTGCTGGTCATGGGAATGGCCTGAACCAAAGCCAGTCTTTTTCTGAGCTAGATAACAGGGAAAAGAGTTGACAATGTGACTTAGAAGTATCTCAGTTTTACATGTAAAGGACTCTCTCTCTGCATGACCTTTCAGGCCCATGCAAAAAGAATGCTGAGTAGGAATACTCAGAGCTTGTGGTGTTTTATTCCAGTTTTGTGCTTTCTTTGTGTAGGCTTCTTTGTGTCAAAATAAATTCTTAAGAGTCCATAATGATTTTGCTTTAACAGTCACTAAAGTCAGGTGCTGTCTGGCAGCCCATGTTATGTGGGAAATGAAATGAAATGCTTACTTGGTCCCTTTTGGCCACGTGCTTTCTGAATTTGGATAGCTGGAGTGACACTGAAATCCAGCTCCAGTCCCATTTTGCATTCTAGTCATGAGAATGATTTCTCTCTCCTGTTTTGCTTTTGAGATATTGCAGGTGGTGGGGGGAAGAAGTGGGGAGAGAGGAAGAGAAGATCTGTGGAAGGGGCTTCTGCAGCCTGCCACTATAATTCGTTGTGATCTGACCTGCTGGATTTTCAGCCCTGCTCAGCCATCCATCACTCCTCATGTGACTGTCACCTCATATTATTGTAATTAGCAACAGCCAGCCCCAGAGATTTGACAGTGGAAGACAAAATGTCCCAGAAGCTCTCTGCTCATTTAAAATTAACCCTATCATTACAGGACAGATTGTCCTGCTCCTGAAGTAACTCCTTGCCATTTGCTCTGAGATAATAGCACCGTCCTGCAGTGGTATCCCCTTCCTTGACTCCCCCTGCCTTGTTGTCCGTGTGTCCTCCCAGCTCCCAGGCTGCTTCACCCTCCTTCCTCCCTACCTGCCACCCCCCTTTGCTGCCTGGGAGAACTGGAGCTGCTAATGAGGGTGCTCAAGCTGGCAGTCCCGGAGTCTGTGGGTGGATGATAAATTCGGCTTTCCGTGCTTGTGCCAATTGAGGGCTGTCTGCTCAGCCTCAGAAAAGACCCTGATGTTCTGTCTCTGTTCTTCCCCTCCTTCTGGGACTCATCCCTGTGTGCCAGCACTGCAGAGTAGGGAGCCACCGAGGTCCCTGCACGTTTGTGTGGCCATTGGTGCTGTTAAGACTCCCTGTCTTTGTTGCCGTGGGTGGATGAAAGCTAGGTGAGATCTGCCTTCTCATGCTACAAGTTCCTCACCTTTGCTTATAAACTTTCTCCAAGTGTGTGATTGGCAGCTGCTGTTGCCAAGTCCCTCTTTAAATGGCATTTACAGATCTTGCCTCATTGTCTTTTAAGCAGGGGTGGCTGGAGGTCATCCTTGTTGTTACTTTGTTCAGCTAATTAGGTGCAACCCCTGCTCTGCTGCTGTACAGAGGTGACAGCACTGACAGCTCACTGGAGGGTTGCCTTCCCCTGGGAAATATCTGGGGCTGCAGAAAAAAACCTGAGATATGGAGAGTGTGACAACATCTGACACCATGCCTCTGTGGTCATTTTATCTGTTCGAACAAATAGAACGCAGTCAGGTAATGAAGGTGCTGATAGACCTGCAGTTCAGCTGGGTGATGAACTATTTCAGTGAGTGTGACAGGCAGGTTTGACACGGCCCTGGCTCAAATACCATTCTGATAGAGTTTGCATTTAACCAAAAATGTATTTGTTCAACCCATTCTGCACTGTTCTGTCAAACCAAAGCTTTTTTTCACTCTCACGTTCACAAAAGCTGGTCCCCTTAGTCCTTAAGGATAGGGTGATGACTTTTTTTTTTTTTTTTTTTTTTTTTTGCAGTAGTTCTGCACTGCCATAATCAGTTCTGATCCATGGTGTACT
This sequence comes from Aegithalos caudatus, assembly GCA_013389925.1. Lineage (NCBI taxonomy): Eukaryota > Metazoa > Chordata > Aves > Passeriformes > Aegithalidae > Aegithalos > Aegithalos caudatus. Next base: position 225,998 of record WEIU01015315.1, read on the forward strand.
TTTCTCCATCCCCTTGTTCTTGCAAGCACTTACAAAGACCACTATTGCTACTCTTAATTGCCTGCTCTTAATTTAACCTCTCTGGGAGGCTGGGCCAGAACAGCTTCTGCTCTCACAACAAGAAGCATAACTGAGAGCCCCTGAAATCTTTACATGCTTGAGCCGTGAAGTTTCTGAGCCTGCTCTCAACAAACATATTTGCCTTTGCACCCCACAGTTTTTTTGTGTGCCAACCCCCATGGCAGGCCATGTTTGTGTGAACACTGTATTTTGTTGGTGTGCCTGACACCACATGAGGTACCACAGTAACTGTGCTCACTAAGAAGCGGGAAAGTGCCTACACAGCTGTTATTGCCTTGAGCTTTTCTAATCACTTCAAATTCCCATGGTTTGTCAACCACATCTGCAGAATGATGTATCCTTTTCTTTCTGCTATGTTCTAGGCTATTTTATTGCATTGGGAGCTCAGAAAACTTTATTAGGGCAGTGTGCTCTCTGTGTCTCTTCTCAGCTTTAGTACATTTACAACCACTGCTCATCATGAGAAAAGGTTGTGTGGAGGAGTAGCATTGAGAGTGCATAACCTTGGTATTATTCTGTGATTTATACGCACAAATGAAAAGGAAATACTTGCCAGTAAATGGAAAGATAGACATGGAAAGAACAAAAAAGAATCAGCAGAACTCTAAAAATAATCTCTGGAAGCAAAATTTTATGTTTGGGTTATTCATAAGGTGAGGCATGCCAGGCACTAGGAAATACTCTGTGTTGTACTTTATGACTGCCTTCAAGGGAATATGACAAGATTAAGAGGAATTTCTGCTCATTACTTAAATGCCCAGCTACATTTTGTGTCCACACAGTGCAATGCAAATTGTCAGCACTCATTGGTTCAGGAGCTCAGGATTTAATCTAACTGGAGATGCCTGTGGGAAAGTCTTGCACTATGGGATTGAGCTGCTTCTGTTGAGCTGCCATACCCACTGACTCTTTCTGGTGAAGCATGAAAAATGAAAGAGATTGTCCTCAGTAGAGATCAAATCCTTGGCTCTGAAAATAAAGGCAGGAGTTGGTATGCTGCTAAGCATGGGCAGCAACACCACACCATCCTTATGTTGCAATGGGCACAGCATAGTTCAGGTTGGAAGGCCCCTCTGGAGGTTTCTGGATCAACCTCTTGTTCAAATCAGGGTCAGCTGAAGATCTGACCAGATTGCTCATAGCTTTAGCCAGTCTTGAATACCTCCAAGGATGGAGAATACACAGCCTGTCATTTTTCCACCTGCAAACAGAAAACATGGGTTATACAATTGTAATATAATATCTTTGTGACCAGAGGAACTTGGTAACAGAATCAAAGCTGCTGTTACTCTGCTACTTGAGCACTCCTTGCTCTGTAGCTCTCTTTATCACTACACCCCTCAAAGCACGATGTTGAAAAGGGTGTGTGTTTCACTTCAGGATGTATGTCCTGTCTCTGTGCCATTAGAATGCTTAGCAACAGAGGTGCAGATGCATGCCACACATACAATGAAAGTCAGACTGTTTTCCAGCCTATATTAGACACATTTCCCAGCTCTCACCTCATTATTTTCATGATGAATCCAAAACCCAAAAAGGCAATTAAAAGGAGTGCACCAGTGTTCTTTTATGTCAGGATTGGGTTAGACTAATTGCCTGTGAAACTATCAGTGTCCCTAGCCCAGTAGAGCTGCAGCTCTCCAGATGGCAACCTTGCACCCAGTAAAAGAACTATGCTAATTGCCCAAACCCCTTTTTATATCATCCTTCCAACAATATTATTGTGTATTTAAACCTAAGCTTCAGAATATCAACAGCTCAGTGGTAGTTGCTGGTTTAGTAAATCCTGGAATCCTGGGTTAATAAATCTCAACACACTGGCTTTAGTCACAGCTCAAGATAGCTCTGCCACTCTACTGTTCTGAATCCTTAAACAAATTACTTTGTCTCTTCATATTCCTGTCTGGCCTTCTGCTCATCTTTGTTATTTCTGTAAACTGATGCTGTAAACTCAGTTGTTAAGTTACTGTCTCATTATGGATTTGACAACTGAGGCAAATACCCGTGCTCTCCAGCTATTAACCATTGTAGCTTGCTTCTTACTCTCTGTCTTTTCATAGCTGAACTCAGAGTCTTATGCTATTGTGGAAGAAGATAGGGGGAAAAACTATCAACTATTCAGCAGAAAACAAAAAACTGTTTCTTAGCCAGTGATTATAATAACTGTTATAGACCTGTCTCTCTCTTTATATGATTTCCTGACATTAAATGAATTTGACATTTACATCTGCTTTTATTACTTCCAAGAGCACTGTGTGATTTTTTCCCCCCTCATTTAGACTGCTGTTGTACTCTGAAAATAGTTTTTAATATTGGCACTCTGGGGGCTCTCTATTTATTCTGTCAAGTTTACTCAGAGCAAGAACATGTGGTTTGACAGCAAGAAACTTTCTGGCTTTTGTGATCTTTGGATTGTGGTGGAAAAGGTCTTTGCTAACCCATAACACTGCAGACCCAGATGTCAGAAGCTTCCTGAACTGTGCAGAAGTGATGGAGAGTGATGAAGGAGAGCGTGACACACCGTGCTGAGAATAGACTGGGCAGGAAAAGCAGAGACAGCAGGCTCCTCTCCCTGTCCCTCTCTCGCTGCTACAGAGGGTTTATGACGTTGGAACAGGCTTTGCCGTGACTTGAATACCAAAAGAATTTCTCCCAAACTGTAGTACAATCAGCATTTTTGCTGCATTGGCTTCATTGCTTCCCTTCAGCACTCCAGTGAGCTGACTGGCAAAATCCCAAGCTGCATGCTAAGATCCCTGCAGCGCTGCAGGCAAAAGAGTGCCCAAGCTGCAGGAATAATGGAATAATGTGCCTCGTAAGTGCCCTTCACTTAGTCAGGAGATTCCCTGAGGAACAGCAAAATCCTGAGAGGATGTTGCCAAAATTCCTTCTTTGCTGTCATCATCCACTGCAGAGGTAATAATTTGCATATAGTTACTGCTCATCCCTGATAGAGCCTCTCCCCTCCACACCAGAGAACTGCTGGCTGCCTCCATACACAATACACAGATCCAGAACCCTGGAAACATGGGGCCAGGATGATGGACCCCTTATCTTTTCATCAAGATAAAACCCAATGAGAAAAAAGCAATTTCATTGCTGCATCTCTTACAACTTACTTTGTCCTTTACTGTCTTTTGCTTGCAGTCTAAGTACAAGGCTCTCAAAGTAAGGATTATTAGGTGTTCACAGTGCTGAACACAATGAGATCCTGATCTCCCTTCATCGATCACTATCACAATCACATCAGCATTTATTTGTTTACAGTGTCTGTTCTTTCAGTGGGTAGGTCTGCTGGGACCTCAGTGGTAATAAGGAAAGTGCTGCTTTTTTTCAGCCATGCTCCCTTGTAAGAATATAAATGGCATACCCTTTATGGCACCCAAAATGACATTTTTCCACAGATACCGGTGATTATTTTTTGAGTTGGCTTTTTCCTTTTATGCCTAATTGATGCTTTTTTACACTGTATATTTAATAGTTTTCTGGCACTTTCCATGTAAGAATCTTGAGGTGCAGAAATATTGTATCTAATTTACAGACATGGGAATCTGAGGAAAAGCATGGTGAGGTTTATCGTCATCAAGGTCATGCACTGAGTTTATAATAAAACTGGCATTTTTAAGAACCTCACCATTTTTTCCCTGTTTTTAGCTATTCCCATTCTCTGTGCCTACTCTCCCTCCTCTTTTCCTTTTCTGCTACCATTTTGCCAGGGTCTTGTCCTCTCTTTCAGCAGGTCTTATCCCTGAAAGTGGGGTTTGTTTTCCATATTTCTGAATGTGGATCTGATAGCCAAAACCTTCATATTCCATGCAGACTCACTCACTGCCAGTCCTGCTTCTCTTTCACATGCTAACAGCTAGGAAATTCCATAGTGAACTCCCAGCTATTTCAGGGATCTTGGACACTGCTAGTAATTCTCCTTTCTCCTGTTTTTGTTTATTTGGTAGGTTTTTTGTTTGTTTGTTTGGTGTTGGTGTTTCATTTTCTGTGTCCCATTATAGTGCTGGCTTTTAATTTTCTTATGGGCCATTAGTATTTTGCATTATAAACAGGTCATTCTGAAATGTTGTGGAGCCTGCAGTGTGTACAGGTTCCAGAACAGCTTTCCCTGTGACTTTCTGGACTCAGTATCTTTTGTGTGACTGTGTGCAGTAGTGTGTGGGGATGCAGCCCATCTTTTCTCAGCCTCTATTTCAAGCAAGGTTCCTAATACAAATTTTATTTCAGTATTCTCACATGTAAAAATCCCCAGATTCTTCCTGGATGAAATCTTCAGTGTTTGCCTTGCAGTGCACCCCCAAAACAGGACAATCATCTGGGTACACAACAGCTGGTTAAAGGGACAAGTTTAGGGTTTGAGTGAGGTTTTCTGGTTGGTATTTTTTCCTCTTTACTTTAAAAAAACAAAAACAAAAACAAACAAACAAACAAAAACAACAAAAAAAGAAAACCACCCAAAAAAAAACCCCCAAACAACAACAACAAAAACCCCATAAATTCTGCATGTGGTTGTTTTCAAAACTTCTGGGCAATGTACTCTGTGAAGTAAGAATAGCCAATTCAAAATTCTGACTTTTATTGATGTGGGCACTCTTTGTATTTTAGACACTGTGTAAATGTCTTTTCTGGATAGATTTGTTATCTTGTTTTTAATGCCTTGATACAAGGGGGAGCTGCTAAGGAGGAGGGGAGGCTCTTTGCAAATGTGAAGACATCAAGGGAGCTGTCTGCCAATTTCAATAGAGAAGAACAATTTATTTTTTTTTCTTTTCACTCCTCTCCTTTTTCCCAGTGCTCCTACTCCCTTACATTCACCTTTGGATAGAGGTAGGAGTTCAGTCTCCAAACTGATTCAATTCCTGCTCCCTTCACTGTGGCTGTCAGCAGAGCAAGGTTAAGTGTCACAACAATGTTTTTGTGTTGTGAATCTGTCTTCTATCTGCACCTGCTTAATACAAACAGGTTTGTAGCACCTTTATCCTGTTCAATGCAACATACACACTGCAGATCACTAAAGCTGGGATTAATTGGCTTCACAAATCTTCCCTAAAATGACTTTTCTCCCTGTCTCTCTCCAAAAAGCATCACAAGATCTCTGAAACCTGTCTTTTGTCTGAGTGTTCTCAGAGGGGAAAAATAAAAATCTTGATTTTAAAGACTTATTTTTCTTCTCACTTGTTTTACATCTGCCACCAGTTATCTGTATGAACAAGGCATGGCAAAACAAAACTTTTCTTTTAAGAAAGAGTAACCCCATAATGATAAGGGGGCTACTGGTTGAGCTGCCTTTACAGCATGTTCTAACCAGCACTACCCAAGAAAACCATCAGTGACTGGAGTAACATGGCTGGGAGAGTCTCAAGGGATTTTGCCAGTTCCAAGTGGATCAGCAGCCTCCTATAAGATGGTCCTGTTGGAAATTAGAGCTTTAAGGTGGGATAAGAAGTTAACTCCTTACTGAGGTATTTTCCACAAGAGTAGAGACTGTCACAATGTCTGTGCCACTCCTTGCTAGGTGCTAGTAACATTTTGTCTTACTCAGAATTTCCCAAGCACTGATAATTTGTAGAAGCAATCCTCTCTTCTTTCTGCCCTTGACTCCTGCTAAGTAAGTAGTAGTTTCTCTACTGGGGGTAAATTTACCCTGTGTGTGCAGCAGAGAATATACTGGAAATAGCAGTGTCAGTCATGCTGTTTGATGGAATGATGAAATTTGCTCCTGTTGCTTAAAAATGGCATCATTCCTATGTAGGAAACTACAGCCTAATGGTGTGGAGTATTAAACTGATGAGAGGAACTTCTCATCAGCTTGGAAATCCATGTATGGTTGATAAAACATCTAAAGCTGGCCTCTTGTTCCCCCTTAAAGTTTCAAGTGCACTTCAGCTTTTGAAGCTAACCCATTCTGCTGGAGGAGTGCCCAGTCTTGCTTTGGCTTGCCTCTTTCTCTGGATTCCTGCCACGTAAGAGATGTTAGCTACTTCAGTTGTGTTTTAGAAACATGGAAAATGTGGCTCATGTAAGCTTATGATAATGGATTGCTGGACTTTTCAGGCTGATGTTATGTTTTGTATTCTGCATTTCATGCTCAAGAATTTCCCTTGTGTAAACCTCACCCCTGTTGCTTGTTTGCAAAGAGAAGCCTTTTGGAGAGGGGACAGCATTCGCCAAGAACAGGAAGGGAAAGTGGTTTGCCATGAAAGGTGTGACATATTCTGCCTCACCACCTTTGCAACAGAATCCTGTTTTGCTGCGCTCTGATGTCCTCTTTTGCTGTGCTCTTGGCTGATGTTTATTAGTGCTAATCACCAGCCTGCACTGCCTGAACCATCTCATGGCTTGTGGAGGTTCACTGACCATCACATTGCAGTCCACAGCCACCCTGGTCTTGTGACATCAGACAGAAGAAAGCTGTCTGACAGAAACACTTCTTACTGGAGCTTCCAAACACATAGCCACCATAACTCTTATCTCATTGTAGGTAAAGGTATGCTCTTGAGGTAACAGGAGTGAAAAGGGTTATTTATTTAGTAAAATAACATATGTATTTCTATATCCCACTCCATGTTTATATTATTTATATATTTATATTTATAATTTTTATATTTATATTTATGTATCCCTTCAAAATTAGAGACTGTCAGGGATGATGTGCAGTGCAGATATTGAAGTGCATTGTTTTATTGTGAGGCCCTTGGGCATATGGCAAGTTTCTCTCCATATCTCAAGCATGGGCTCCCCACCTCCCCCGTGCTCACCTGCCCAAGTGTGGTTGTGCTAAGGTAATGCATGGCTTCACAGCTTCACTTCTCCTTTCTTCAGGTGTGACCTCCTGCCAAAGGTATGGCAATATCTTGGCATTAGGCTGGCTGCAGGGAAAGAGGGTTGGCCTAAGAGCTGCAGAGCTGACTTGTGAGACAGTTCATTTTTTGTTTGGTCTTTGCTTCCTTCAAAAGCTTCAGCCATTTCTCTTTAGTTGAGCTATGTCAAACTTCTCAAGTGGACTTTAAGATATGAACACAGGCAAGAGTGGTGAAGTGCACAGCTCCTGTCCCATGCTGAGGCCCTAATTGCTCTAAAGAATTACACACTTTGTCAAGTCCTGTTTGAAAGTCCTCTCTTGATTCAGCCAATTTTCCACCAGGGGGAAGTGAAGGTGAACTGCTTAATTTGCATAGCACTTGGAGGCAAAAATTTTCAGAAAAATCAAGACATTGACATGATGACTTTTATATGCATGTGGATGTCTTGTCAGCCCATGGTTGTCCTACAGAGACAGCATTTCCCTGAATGGCTAGGTTATGCCCATGTGCAGAGTGTATAAAGTGCTTTTGGTTCCTGATAAGATGAAATGCCCTTAAAATAAACCCTGTCCCCACAGAAATCAAGAGCAAAGCTCCCAATGATGTCTGAGGGTGCAAAATATTACAAAAACTACCTTTCTAGAAATGACTGAAGTCTGGACAGGCCAGCTTTTTCTAAGGTGCTAGTAATCTGCTGTACAGAAGAATCTCATTTCTTAGCCCTGTGTGCTGTGAAAACACCTTTTGTTTTAGAGACAGGCTTCTCATGGTGATCAGGTCAAGAACTGAACATTTGATAAGAGAATTTACAGCTCTATGGAATGAGGCCATGATGCTCTTCTTTGGGCAGTGTAGGGTTTCATGGAAAAATCCTGAAGCATCTGTCTGAAAAGATTAGGGAGAATCCCAATTCCAGGTCTGGGATTCAACTACACTCCTGGTTTTCCATGGCTCATATTCCAAACCTGAACTGGGATCTAGACAGGCATACTGTCATTCTGCCTCTATAGAAGATCTGAAGCTGCAGGCTGGCATTTCCCTGACCTCAGAGTTGTTCCTACTGCTGTGTTTTGTGGCATCAGCCCATTTCAGCAGCAGCATTGGGTTAAAGGATACCCAGAGGTCTCCTTGTCAATCACAAGGATTTGAGCTTTATTTCCAGACACATCATCCCTGCCTACAGCCAAGGCCTGAAATAAAGCTGGCCCAGGAGAATTGCTCAGACATGCAGGTCATGGGCAGAGCAGAATTTGTGAGTCAAGGGCCAGCTTGGAGTGAGTCAACCCCAGAACCTCTGTGAGACTGACATTTGAAGATGAGGAAGAGAGGCCATGAGTGCATCAGTAACACCTCTGTGTGTGTGCACATCCAAGCCAACCTGTGGGGGAAAGCCCTGCAGCTGGGTAAGAATTTTGCTGCCATGCTTGGCAGACAATGGGGGTAGCTGGGCTGGCCCTGAGGGTGGGAGGAAAGGGTAAAGGCAACTTCCCTTCTGAAAAGTGCCATGACAGGGACTGGACTAGATTTCATGCCCTTCCATTGATTTCTGTACCAGGCAGCCATGGTGACTGTAGCCATACTTAAACCAAGATTTTCCTCTTCCTGCAGGGGAAAAGAGAGGCCAGAAAAGAACCACAAACAAGAGCTAGCTTTGTAGCTGTGCTATGGCTGCACAGCTGGGGGGTCTGGACTGAGTTTCTCACTGCAGTGTGACCACCAGGTTCTTGATAGCCTCTGCTCAGGGCTGCATGGGATTTGTTTGAGGGAATGAGGGGAAACTGTTTACTCTGTGCCAGGCAGGGTAGCATCAAGAGGAATTAGAGGAAAACCTGTGCATCAGAAGGAAGCAGGACCAAACAGTTTTGGCCTAAAGCTAAGGAAGTGTATTTTTTAGGAAATAGGTTACTTGCAGTTAATAGAATCAAGATGAGTCATATGGACAAGAGGCAGTAATGGGACTGTTTCTACTACAAATTTCCCTGTAGCTGCTTCACAGATCAAGAGAGCTTCAGGATTCGTTCCTGGGAACAATAACATGGAGTCCTTCTTTTCCTCTTGATAGTAGCACTGTGAATCAGGAGAAAGACCTTGGAACTCAGTGCCCCTTACACAGTAAAAGAGAGGATGAAGGTATATAAATCCATGAGCTAGGAAAGGGAAAACTTAAACATAAATTGAAATGACTGACACAAGAGGCAGTAAGAGCACGATTCCTTCCCATACTACTATTAAAGACCTTAAACTTTAGGGGAGAATTACTGTGTGAGGACTGCTCTGCCCCTTGTCCATTTTGTCTCCTGGCTGCTCTGCACCATCAGCCAGCAGGAGAGCTGCTGTGAAGTGCCTGGAATCAGGGTACCCAGCAAAGCACCCTGCTCTTGTCCCAGCACATGCCAAAGAATCCCTGTGGCAGCATGAACAGCTCTGGAGGAGCAGTCAGCAGCAGGGATTGGTGAAACCCTTTTGTTACTAACCCTGGGGACAGGCAAGGATTTGCAGGGATGTGTACTGAAGCTGAGGTTATTTCTAACCTCTTGGAAAAAAAAAATTACTTCCACTTTCTACCTGATCATATCGGTTATTTCTTTTTCCACTGCTGTGTATGACAAGGTTGGCTGGACAGAGTAGCCCAGAGAAGAGCTCTCTGTTCACAGAGCACCCAGGAGCAATCCCAGGACAGCTAACCCAGCTGGTTCTGCTTCCATGTGCAACATATGCCATTGTAAAGAGAGGCTTTGGGATGCTTGTAAGCTCTTTTTGATGCACACAGAAGAGGTGATATCTTATTTTCCACCAAAATATGCAGTCCTAGCTTGTAGCTTTGCCTAATTTCCTATCAACAGCTTCAAGGAGACTTGGATGTAAGGTGTCCACTTTTAATCCTCTGCCTGCAGGAGTTGGAGATGGGGCTTGGAGGACAGGCAAAGATCCAAAACCCTGATTTATCCTCCATTTCCCCACTTCCTCCTCTTACAGACCTGGAGATGTCTATATTTCAGCTCCAGTTCTAATAGAGAATGTCTGCTAGTATCTTCTCATTGACTGCATTCATTTTAGAGAGCAATCTTGTAATTTTGTCATTCACTGTGAGCTTCTGTTCCCTCTAGTGGTGGCTGGGCTCTGTGTAAGCCATAATACATAGGGAGTTTGTTTTAGGTCTGAACCTATATTCAAGATCTGATTTACCCTCAGTCTTTGTTGTTCATCACAGATATTCACTAAGAGAACTAGGGGACATTTAATCCAAGCTCTGGCGTTTGGAAATAGTCCTTGTGCAGGCCTGAACTTCCCAGGACCTTGTGTGTCCAGCACCAGTCCACCAGCAGGTGTCCCAGAAGCCCGCTGGTTTTCACCACAGCAGGCACAGGAGCTCTCCCACCTGGTCCTGGCTCTTCCCAAGAGCCGTGCAGATGCTCTGCCACAGGCAGGAATCAGCGCCAAACAAAAAGCACAACGCACAAACGAAAGGTGTGTGGATGGCAGGACCGGGCGTGCTGGAGCCAGGATCTCCACCTCACCACGTGGATTCGATCCTTGCGGGGGCTGAGGAGCTGCTGTTGCCTTGGTGACTGGAGCCGGCTCTATTAGCACAGCCAGGAGAGCTTAATCCAGTCTAGTCCAGAGGATTAAAAAGGAGTTTCTGCAGCACTGTTGATTTGAGGCATGACGTCAGGCAGATATCATATTTTGTGTCATGTTTAGCCAACACAGGAGTACTGGGTTGAGACGGCTGCTTATCATTCCCCAGTGCTGCAAAGAGAGCATTATCTTTCTCATATTCCAGAAGCCCTTCATCTTTGACAGGGACAAGAACTCCACTGGGGACTACCAGTTCTCTCTTAGCAATACCATCAACAGACAGTAGTTTCTCCAACTCTTGCAATGGAAGTGAAGCCTCTGTCTGGAGGAAAGCAGTAATAATGCTGTACCAGCTCATGACAAAAGCACAGGAGCATGTGCTAGCACCATCTAGCCAGCATCCCCATCATTGCAGCACCAGCTGCTTCTTTCTCTTCTTTTTTTCCATCTTTGAGCTCGATGCAAGTAGTTGAAGTCCTCTGTTTTCAGCTACAACTCTTCCTTACTGTCCTGTATCCTTTGTCCTCTGGCATTATTGACCATCCTCCCCCACTTCTCATCGTCTTTCAAGGAGAGGCTGAGAACCTGCAGGCAAAGCCATTGATTATGCCTCAGTATGTGGGAGAGAGGATGTGATGTTCTGGTGGTATCCCAAACCTGAGACCCCTCTGACAAGGGTGAAGCCAGAGTATTCCTGCATTCTGCTTCCAATATTGGCCTGAAATCGTGTGAAAATGGCTACAGGGCACGCACTGGGAAGCTCTGCCTCGACCCAAGGCACTGAAAGCAGGGAGTTGTGAAGTCACCTTTGCTGTCTCCTGTTGTGGTAGCCCCAGCTCTGTGTCAGCTGGACCCAGCTGCCTCATTTAAAGTCCACGTGTCCAAAGCAGCAGGGGAGGAGCCAGATGAGCAGCAATGAGTTACCTGAGGCAAGTAATCCCAGAGGACTGGGCAGTGGTGTGGGGCCAGACATCCTTGCCCACTATGGAGAGCAGTTTCACGCCATGGAGCTGCCCTGGCAGCCCAGGCTGCCTTGGAGCTCCTCTCCTGGTCTGCTTTCCCGGGCTGTGCCCTGCTGGGTGGTGATGTGGAGGTAGCACAGCAGCCTGTGAGCCAGGGCAGGATTTCCCCAGAAGCCCTGGGTGCTCGTCCCCAGCGTGTGAAGGTCGCTGGCTCCTGGGTAAATTTCCATCGGATGCGGCACTCTCCCGTTGCGACTCAGCATTTCTGACACCCGACTGCAGCTCCTCTTTCTCATTTGATCATTTTCTTCCTAAGGGGAACTAACAGCCGTTACTAGAGTGATTTGGCCACCCTCCAACAGTGTGTATATTACTCACACATTTCCCTGCTAGCAAAAGAGGTTTTTTTTTCCACTGTCTGGTTGCAGCCTCTTCCTATCTTCATCATTAGATAGCTCAGAAGGTCAGTGCTAAAAGAGAAATCTCGAAGGGTTTTTTTACAACCCAGAGTAAGGGAGGGCCAGTGCTGGGGGAAGAGGGAAGGGGGTGAGAAGGAATGGAGGGGTATGCCTGACTGAATTAATTCTTCACTAGGATTGTCTCTGGTACAGCTGAAAATACGATCCTGGAAAATGTAATATTTATAGAAACCGTACTGCCCTGGTTGGGTAAATCTCAAGGTCATCTGATGATCACTGCAAAAGGACTGGCCAGATACTGCTGCTGTTGCCCTGGCATCATGAGACTGTAAGAGACCTTCAATTCAGCACTGAAATCTGCATACAAAATGGAATCCTACTCCCTCTCCCTAACAACCATCTCTCCTGAATCTGCCTTAAGAAGGAAATGCACAGCCCAGCAGTGAGGAGGTTCAAAATGCCTGCATGGCTTATTTTTTTTTTCCTTTTCTTTGAGAACATTAAGCTACTAACTCTAATTCCCTCAGAGGCAGAGGTCTGCAATTCATTTCACATATAGGGCATCTCAGGAGTTTGCCTGAAGGACCAAGTGTTGGCCTGAAGCCAGTTCTTTCAGTTCTGAACCCTTTCCATTCCTTGAGGAAATTCTGCATGGACGTGCTGGATGCCAAAGTCCCTAGAGAGAAAAAAGGAACAGAGGATTTGTGTTTTCACTACATCTGCTGCATTCCTGCACAAAGATGAGTCCTGGCTTCATAATCAGGTGGATGCAATCCTTCCACTGCCCCCAAAAGTACTAACTGGCAAAGAAATTGGTGGTATTGGGGAAAGGTGAGAGCAAGGCCATGACTGTAGCTATTTCATTCTGGTCCAAACAACTGTCCAGGTCTGAAGACTGAGGGGTGTCCACTGGAGACAGTGGAGTCAAGAGGTTCTGTCCTGAGGCAGGTACCCACTTCTGAAAGTTTAAAAGAGTCTCCCCTTTCAAAACATTAAAAGTGAACTAAATGTGGCATTTATGCAGCCTTCTTGAGTTATGTTTCTTGAGTACAGAGCAACATCTTCCCTAGTATTTTCTGTTTCTGAAATATTTTCTCCAGTAGGGGTGCTTGCAAGAGTCTTTAATTTGTGTGTGGGGTTAATAGAATAAATCAGGATAATTATTCATGTCTTCAAGTGTTTATGCAGCTGTTAACCAAAATACTTGATTGCAGTAGCAGTATTTTAACCAGCAGCAATGCAGCAATGCAAAGCAACAATAAAAAAAAGAAAACTAAGTCAGGCTGTGAAGCAGTGATCTGCAATAAGAATAATCATGTTGCAGACAAAACCAGGAGCATGCAAAGCATACAGCAAAGGTGAACTCTCAGAAGAGTGAAAGTCTTGAAAGATACATTTTTGCTGTTTGTGACCTTGGGCCAGATTCAGCAAGGCCACACAAATACTGTTCCCAGCTGTACTGCAGTGTGAATTTTGGTGCTCACTTAGGTGAGGCTCAGGTGAGCACCTCCCTGGTCCTGAGCCCTGCAGCACCCCAGAGAGCCATTCCCTCTGGATAACTGGCACCTGGTCTGCTTGTCTCCATGGAAGTACTACAAGTATGGCCTGTCCATCAGACTGCACTGAGGTGGATTCAAGCCTGGCATGTACTGTCCTGGCCGGGAGTCAGTCCTGATGTAGGATTCATGAGCAGGTAGCTGGCCAAGAGAGCACAGCTCAAGGGAAGTTATGGGAAAGCACTGCAAGACTAACAGTTTTGAACACAGTGCCTAACAACCCGAACCTAAGTCAAGTTCAATGGCTCATTAAACTCAGGATTTTGTTGGTCAAGGGGAAATGGATGAGGAAAATGCTGTGGAAAAGCTTAATGATGCAGGTGAAAGTGAAGACTGTGAACCGGCAGTGTTGTACATAAACATGTAAAAATATGAAAGGGAGATATAGGACACAACAGTTTACAACATTTGACCTCCAGATTCCCAGACTGAACCTCCCTGCTCTAGGATGGTAAAAATATGTATAGATTTAAAGGTGAGTGCTATAGGCAGAACAGTGGTTGCTTGTCTCTCTGAAGATTAAAGGCTGTGTAGGGTATGAATTCCTAGCCTAGGATGGTCTGTCTTGCTAGGACTTGTGTGAAATTGAATCCACTCTGGAGAATTCATACCAGAAAGGCTGCAGCTAATACACATGACATTCTCAAGGATTAGAAAGGTGATTTTTCATGGGCCAAATTACTTTAGAGACACTGGCACTGTCATATCAAGGTGAGTCTTATTATCCATCCAGGATGAGCAGGACAATATGGAAGCACCACTGGGGTATGGAATGTAGAGGCAGCTTCTTTGCATGGGAAGAGAAGGTTCAATGCATCACTGGGAGAGAGGCCTGCATGTACACCGTTTGTCTTGATAAACTTTAAAGTTTAGGGCAGAGAACACAGAACTGAGCACGGTCTCTTCCTTGTGTTCATTGTTGTCTTAGCCATGTTTTGGAGGCTATAAGATTGGCTTTGAATTAGTGAGGGCCAGCTCAAAGAGGCAAACTATGAATGATGCATCCAAAATAAGCCTCCATTAGGAGCTCTACACTGTTTCTCAACAGGTGCTTTAGTTTTTCTTCAAATGCTTTCAAAAGGAAAATACACTACCCTGATCTGCCAGCTACCCTGATGATTGATGCAATGCTGAGGCATCAGGTGTCTTCAGATGGCCTCACAGCTATCTGGTAAACAAGAAAGACAAAGCTGTAGCTCAGACATTGTGGAGGCCTTTGTCTGCCTTTTTTTTTTTTTTTTTTCTCTTATTTTTTAATGCTTCTTGTTGAAGAACTGTAGTGTAATCATTATCATGCTCATGCCTCAGCACATGTAATGGAGGCATGAGTAAAATTCTCTTCTTAGGTCTTGTCCTTTGGCTGTAGCACCAGCTCCTCAGTCATTTTCTCCTACTGGATGTAGGATCAATAGTAAGTATATACATTTTTAAGACTAGAACAACTGTGCCCAGCAGTGCCAAAGAGGCCCTACAGAGAGTGCACAGGTTAGGTTAGGGGCCTGTCAGGTAAGAGGAACATAATCTATTCATTCACTCCCTCTAACACTGTTTTGTGCCTTTTAAATTATGAAAAAGTCACAAGAGTCTCCGCCTCCTTGCACATTTTTGAAAGAACTCCAAGCAGAACGACCTCCTTCTCTGTTCCCTTGGTGAGAGGACACCCTTCTGCCTACAGTGAAAGGAAGAAAATACTGGCATCTGCTAGTCCAGGGGACATATTTCAGCAGTGGAAGCTTACAGGGTTTGCTTGGTATTTTCCCTCTTCCTAAAGCACATGTTAACGATTTTGACCTTTCTAGTAATTTGATTCCAAAAACAGTGTTGCAGCAGCTGAGCCCTAAGATGCCATTTGGAAGATTATTATCACTCTGAAATCAAAGCAAACAGCTGCTTGTTCAAGCCTGTGTGGAGATCCTCTCACTCATGGAGATCCTCCTCTCTCATCTCTCAGAGTCCTCAGCTCTGGGGCTGCTGTCAAGAAGTTCCAGTCTGCTTGGCCAATGTAAAGGATAAAAATGCTGCCAATTCTTTGCATTTGTGTAGTACAAAAGAGCTGTAGGAGAGCCAAGCTGGTGGAATATATCAAAGGCATCCTTGTACACAGGTACCTAAGGTAGAGGGGGCAGGGTCTGTAAAAACTTTTGTTCATGGTGTGCAATTAGTTGAGAGGACATCTAGGCTATTTGCAGACAGTTCAGAAAGTGCTCTTTTCTTGCCTTAAGCAGAAGCTGGCTCATGCAAAAGTTCTCCTTCCAGATCTGCATTTCCTTGGCTCCTCCCACAGTGTGAATAATCCCTAACATTTCCATGACTCAGTGGATTTGCTATGGAAATCATGGCAATATTTTCAGAGTCATAGTCTAATACCTGAGCCCCGACAGGATTCGTGCCTCCACATCTCTGGTATTTTGCATAGTTATGTAACACCTCTTACTCATGGCACTGGAATCAGGAGTGTGTCCGAGTAGTGAGGAACAAGTGAAATTTGGAGTAAAATCCAAACCTGCCTATCACTCCCTCTTGAAAATCTTATCATTCATGTTTGAGTGTGCAACATTTTTTAAAATGTGAGTTGCAGATAGCTTGCTCCTTTGGTGAGAACAACGGGGTCACAACTTTATTTTAAATTTCTTCCTTTTGCATGGCAAAATTCAAGTTACTGTGTAGAAGGAGAATCTGATCAGTTACTTCATGAGACTAGCATGAGCATCTGCCTTCATCTGTTTCATCCCCTTTTCTCCTGCTCCCCTTCCCCCTGTTCCCTGTAAATTCTTAATAAGAACAGTAGCTGGGAGAGCAGGTGTGTATAAAAAGAGAAAGAAGTAATCTCATCCATACAACCCCCTAAGCCCACAGCTGTGTTTCTTATATCAACTGAATATAAACCTGCTGTCCTTAGATAATAAAAATAATTTGTGAGGCTCGCTGCTCTGTGCAGAATGGTAGCTGTCCTCAGTGCAGTTTCTGGTTGCTCCTTTATGCAAAGCATCCTTTCTGATATTTGTGACAGAGGTGGCTCTCCCAGGTTAGCTGGAGCATTCACAATGTGTGCAGAGGCCACAGAGCCTCGTCAGGGGGTGGCTACGCTGGGGAGTGGTCACAAAAGAACTATTCTGATATTTTTATGTGATATTCAGAGAGGGTATTTTACCTGGCTAGTCGAAAAGTAGGAGTAAATCACCTTGCAGTGAGTTCACATTTATGAATACAAATAGGATTTGAAAGTGGTAGGCGTGCATGGCTCCCATGTCTGCACCAGCTGCCTTCTCTGGGCCATAATCACATTTTCAGAGAAGCTGCATCAGCCACTACTGCTGTCTGTAATAATAACAGTACCACTGACTGCTTTTCTCATATATTCATACAGCCAGGGTCTCTCACAGCAAAAGCTGCCTCCCTTAAGGCCACAGAAAGCAGACCCACCTGCAGACTGCCGTGCTGGCAGCTGTAGAGCAGGTGGGGGAGCCAGAGCCAGAAAAGCAGTCATGCATTGCAAAGCCACTATCAGGTTCTGTTTCACAGGTGAAGAAACTGAGACAGATGGAGGGCAAATGATTTTCTCAAAGTGATATGAGTAATATCACTGGCAGTGCCAGGTCTTGAAACTAATCCTGGCTTAGGCCAGGTTCTGGAAAACTGTGCAGTGACATCCCTGGGCCTCTTGCTCCAAAGAGGCTCACTGCAGATGTCTGGCAAAGCTGGGTGCACCATTGTGTTGGCTCTGGTCCAGCAGTACTGCTGGGGGAATTTCCCCTTTCTGTCTGCTGAGGGTGTCTGTGGCGAGCAAGTAGTTGATTATTTACATAGTAGGCGCTCTTTCTTAAATTAAAACTATCCCTTCTGGGTTTTGGTCCTCTTTAGCTTGGTCTTCTCTTTTTGGGCACATGATGTAGCTGGGTGACAGAATTATTTATAGGTAACACCTGGCAGGGGCAAAGACACTGACATTTAATGAATCAGTAGGGATGAAACAAAGGATTTCTTGTTTGCTGATGCTCCAAGAATAGGCTGCACTGAGAGCAAGCACACCTTGTATTTCCCCTCTGCTCCTTGTCCCTTCAGTATCCTTTCCCAGTGCACTCCAGGCTGTAATTTCCACTTCTTTTCCCCCTCCCTCACTTCCTACAATTGGCTGCCCCAGGAGAATGTTAAGATCAGGTGCTCCATGCTCTGGTTGAACCAGAGTTTCAGTAGACCATGGACAAAAGTTGAAACCATCACCTATTTTTGCAGTCTGACATTGCAATGTGAAGGATCATGACTCTCACCAACCTCTCTAACTGTGAGCCTGGGGTCCACCTTCTTAGGCCACTGAATAACTTTTTTCTGCCCCATTCTTGGACTACTGAATAACTTTTTTCTGCCATTTTGCCAGAAGTTCCATCTTTTTATTTGCTGAGTTCTAAGCATCTGCTAGACCCTGTCTCTGACAAGAGAGCTTGCTCACCCATGAGCCCTATTTTGAACTTTGATCTTCCTCCTGATCCTCCAGCTTGAGGAGATAGTGAAGTAGGTAGTCCAGTCTGCAGGGAGAGTGAGGGCTGTAAAGGAGAAACACAATGGAAATAATCCCAAACAATGCTTTTGGCAGCAGTTTAATTGCACATGATGTGATATCACAGAATCACTCGGTTGGAAGAGACCTTTAAGATCATCAAGTCCAACCCACATCCTAACACCTCAACTAAACCATGGCACCAAGTGCCACATCAATCTCTTTTCAAACACCTCCAGGGATGGTGACTCCATCACCTCCCTGGGCAGGCCTTTCCAGTACTTTATCACTCTTTGTGTAAAATTTTTTTCCTAACATCCAGTCTAATTTTCTCTTGGTGCAGCTTATACATCCATCCTGGGCCACATCTAATCTTGTCTTCTTGTCTTTCTTGTCTTGTTATTCTTGTCTTCCAGCAAAAATGTTGGGGCTGGAGAACAGACAAAAAGACTAGCTTGTCTTAGGGCTAGGAGTTGTATGACTATTATGGCTCTTTGATGGCTCCCATGGATCCCAAGCTAACCCAGGATTCATGGCCTTTTCTAGTTATTCAGACTTTCCCTAGCTGTTCATCATCCTAGGAAGCAGCTAGTTTCCTGAAAACTGACACTGCCATTTCTATGCAGTATCTTTGGCAGTCCTAGGACACTTCTCTTACAGTTTGGTGTGCTTGGATCTGGCCTAGATTAACCAGACAACTTTCCCATTGTCCTTTGACTAGCATAACCCTCTTTGCACTGATTAGTTGTTAGGCCAAAGTGCATGAATGCTCTAGGTGATGTGCTTCACTTTTAAAAAGAGGAAGAGAAGAGAATAAATATGGACACAAAAACTACCACGTTATGAAAAACAAGCAGCTTCTAAAGTTCTCTTTTCAGATGGATGACTTGCAATCCAGTGTTAATTCTCTATTGCTCCTGTCTCCTGGAAAGATACTTAGAAGGTAGAAGGAGTAGCACATTTCCAGAGCTAGATATTGGAAAGGATCAGTAGCTCCATCTCATAGTAACACTCGTCAGTCAGGCGTGTGCTGTGTGTCACTCAGTGGAGGAGTGCCTGCTCCACTGTGCAGCATCTCTGCTGTCACTGACAGCTTCAGTCCTGCATTCCTCACTTCACTTCCCACTGTGACTCGACTCTGCACCTTCCATCCTTTAGTATCAGGCTGCTCCCTGCTTCTGGATCATCCCCTTTGTTGATTGTGCCTTGAGTTTCGTACCTCTATGCTTTTTGCAGTCTCTCATGCTGACCACTTTTCACCCTTTTAGTCTCTTTTATTTCTTCTCTTCCCCCTTTCCTTCCTGGTGGTTTTAGTATTATAATAGTATTTGGCAAGTCCTTGAAAAACATTTTTAAGCTAGGATAATATTTTCTTCAGGTTTTTACACTTTTAGACATCTCACAATGTCAGAGGGAAAAGGAAAACTAAGCACACCTAGTGATCACCCTAGCAAATATTCATGTCAGAAGCAGGCTTCAAGGTATATCAGTCTCAGTGTGTGGTTCTTGCTCTCTTGCAGGGCATGAACACTGCACTTTGCTCAACACCACTTACAGCGTGGGAGTTCCTGGCATCAGAGATCAGCCAGTGGGATGGGCAGTGCCAGCCCCTTTGGAATCAGCTCTGGTGCAAAGTCAGCCAGAAAACCAGGCTGGTGACCTGTGTACAGGTGGGAGTCACACACAGGATCCCATCACCAACCCAGTTTTGGGCATATCAGCAAGCAGCTGGAATATTGTACTGTAAATCTTTTCCAGATGCTTGAAATGTTCCTGAAAGTCAGGGACTTGGCAAGAGGGAAGGATGTGATAAAGTGGATGGATCTTTTCTTTGTCCCTTCTGACCTGTAGGATACAATTTTTATCTGATGCTGTGCTTTCAGAGCAGCAGCAGGCACTATGCCAGCCTCAACACAGGGCTGAGTGTAACTCCTCTACCTGGAAATATATGCATGCTTTAATTCATTGTGGGGAGTGTAACAGAAGGAAATTAAGACATATCCCCCATTTATGAGGGTAGTCTATGTGCCTGCTCTGTATTGCTCCTCCTTGGACAGAGCTGTTGGATGGCTGTCAGCACACTGAAGGATTTTACATGTAAGAGAGGGCCAACCTAAACTTCCCTCCTCTGGTCTGGATAATCTGACTGATCTCACCATTTCTGCCGAACAATGGAAAATTGCCTGAATATTTAAACATGTATTGTTCTTAGGGAAACAAAATGTTCAGCTAGTTTGGTTGCCTTAGCAACATTCACTTCTAAAAATACAAAAGACACAATCTACAAAATAAGTGAACGTGTAGAACAGGCAAGGAAAGAAAAATTCTTCTTTCTTCCTGACCCAGAGAAACTGGGTTGTGGGCAGAAATGCTTTCATTTAAATCCCAGTGAAGGATTTAGGGCTTATCTTCACACACTTGTTGAATACATTTATTTTTTAATTGTTTAGAACGTGGCTGATGTTAAACCCAGGCAAGTCCCTGTGACATCTCTTTTATAGTGGGTGCCAAACTGATTCTGTCAGTGTCCTTTAGAGTGATGTAGCTCAGGAAGCACAAGTTGCACCAGAAGTAAGCAGCAGGTCACTGCAAGAGTTGCTGTGTGCTGTGGAGCAGGAGGGTAAAAACAGTAAAAGTTAATTAAGAATGTTTAAAGGCCAGGCTGAGACACACCTTGCAAAGGCAAGTAAAAGAGACAACAAATGATTCCTTTGTGACATGATGTGGAAAGGACCTGTGCATGCTTGGGGGAAAAAAAAGGAGGGGATCCTAGGTGTGACCCAAGGACAACATGAATTAAATGAGTGACACTATAATTTTCAGTAATTCTGACAAAGGAGAATATGGAGCAAACACTGTGTGTACAGAAAAGGAAATGACTGCATTTGAGATGAAACAGGAACGTAAGCATCTTGATCAGCTCCAGTCACAGGGACCAGAATATCTCAGAATATTGAGATAGCTGGCATGTGAAATGGCAAATCTTACAGGGCGGATTTTTAATTAATCTGTCAAGTTGGTGGTGGCACTGTCTGACTGCAGAATAACAGATGCAGTGCTTCTGTTATCTCTAAGAAAAGGAAAAGGGTGTAATCTAGGGAAATGCAGACCCATTCTTCTGACCACCACAGTGCCTACAGCTTTTGAGCCAATCTGTAGGAGGGAATAATTGAAAAAAGCCACAGAGGTGAATGAACAGCGAGGAACAATGCAATATTAGTTTGTCAAAGGCAGAGCATGCCAGAATAACTCGATATTTCTCTTTGATAAAACAACAATTTTGGATTGGGGAAATGATAGAGATCTTACCCATCCAGACTATGATAAGTCACTTGACATAGTGCTATAAGTTAAGTTAATAGTTAAAATAGAAGTTATGAAAAAGTTAGAAGGTAGATAAAGAGCTGCCTGATGGGGACACAAAGTCAGGTTTTACAGAAAGGGAAGGCATCACTTTGGAAGAGTGGAATTCAGTAGCTGGCTTTCCTAGTGCCTTACCTTTAATATGCAGAAATGTATCAGCATCTGTAACAGCAGCACTGTTGTGGCCCAAAAACTGGAAATGCCAAAGAATGACAAAAACTTGCACTTAATAATGTACTACGCTGTCACTGCACAGTGACTGTGAGCCCTAAAATGTTGCAAGTGTGTAAGACAAACAGTACCCCACAACGTACCCAGAAAGAGAAGTAAGATTGATTAGTGGTATGCAGGACTGAGGAGAGATCTCATCTCTAAAGTGGAGTACAATTCTCATTGCCCACTTCCTAGAAATATGAGTTTCAATGGGAGCAGACAAAGAGAAAAGTTAGCACATGATTCTAGGGCCAGGGAGACTCATAACCTATGTAGGGACACTAAGAGAGACTGGCTTTCACAGCCAGGAAAGTGAAGGGTAAGAGTGGCTAGATCTCCTCTCTATAAATCTATTGGAGTGCAAAAATCAGAAGATTATTACAGCTGAAGGACATCCCAAGAACAACTGAGTCTAAACTGACCATAAAGGAATTTACTCTAGAAATTAAAAGAAAGCTTCTAGCCATGAGAGCAATCAGGTTTAGAAACAGTCTCTAATGGGAGAGGCAAGGAAAGAGGCCAGATGCTTTAAAAAGATTTCACTCAAATGAAAGACATTTTGTTCTGTGGCTTCCTGTGATAGCACTCAGTGACTGAGAGGTTTCCAGGCCTATATTTTCCTAATCACAAATCAGCTTGGCAGCATCCCTATCCAAGAGGTCTTCTCCACATTACCTATATTAAAGTCTATGCTTTCAGCCACATCAATAGAACTTTGGGTGCACAACAATGATTCACAGAAAACACCTGGTGGGAGGAGAATGACAGCAGGGAAAGGAAAACACAATTTCAGCAGAAAGCTGTAGTCCTTCCCTGATGCTGAGGGATGTGAGGTAACACCACGTTTGCCAGCTGGGGATAAGCCCTGCAATGCTGATGCCAACAGATGAGCTAAAAGAGCTTCCTAAAAGTATTGTAACTGCATATATTGGGTATAGATCCATCATGGAGACAGGCAGAAATGGATTCAACTCCCTCACAGTTGGTTTCTGTTTGCTTTCCTCTCCATGAACTGTGACTTTGTTGAGAATGTTCAGATAAAAACTTTTTTTTTTCTTTTTTTTTCTTTTTTTTTTTTNTGTTCAGCCTGTTTTTTATCACTTAGAAGATGGTTGCCACTCTGTTTTATATTCCCAATGGCCCATGACATTTTGTGGCATTTCCTCTCTCAGAAGCTTTTTACAGAAGAGAAAATGATGTTCATACTGCTGGGGTGACTTGGCTAGAGTTGTTTGGGAAGTCTGCAGTAAAACAAATTGTCTAGCAAATCACTACTCCCTGCCTCACCATAAAGTCCATATCTCTGCTACCTTTCCTCTGTGTTTCATTTCCCCCTTCCACTTTAGTCTGCTGCATTCAAGCTCCTTCACTCCCTCTTCACTCCCTCTTCACTCCCTTCTCCTTGCCAGCTGAAGCACATGGCTGAGGTACCCTGCTTCAAGCCTCTGCCCTCTGATTTCCCCTGGTTTTCCATTTGCTCCATCCATCACTCTCATGGCTGTCACAGCTGTAGATCACCACAGCAACAACACAGTGGTGCTAGGATGAGCACAGAAGAAATGAGTTATTATGTCTCCAGCTGAGGCAATATATGTGTACAAATGGAAAGAGGGCTTTGGGAGAGCCCTGGGTAGGATTTTTGGTTTGTACAGTGGATAGAAGCTGATATGACTGACTTGGAAGATCTTGCTCATCGTGGGCAAAACACACACAATTAATTCCCACCTCGTGGTCCCTTCAGCCAGCAGCTTTTGCTCTGGGTTTTTCCTGCAGCATTGCATTTGCTCTCTACCCTTTGCCACCCCTCCCATGCCAGGCACAGCTGGAGAGTGTAATCTGTCCACTGAAGACAGTCTGGGAGACAGTGGTGCCACAGAGGTTTGGATACAAAACTCTGATGGTGTCACATGAGCCAATGAGGCACATGAAACTCCCATCAATGCAATGCACAGAGGAGAAAAAAAGAGTTGCCAGAGAAAAAGCAGTCCTCAGAATCAAAATTTATGTGCAGTGTGGAAGGGGTTTGTCAATGCTGCTGTGGACCTGTGGGTGAGCTGTGTTTTTTCTCTGAAGTATCAGAACTTTGATGTTTCAGTTGGGTTGAGAATGCAAACCTTTCTCATAACACATGTGTATTTCTAGGTAGGGAGTCTCAAGACCAACTGTGATATAGTGAAAGTGATAGCTGACTGTAGAGCCAGGTACAGATTCTTGCCTTTCACAATCTTTGTTTTACTGTCCCATTTATATGGATGTAACTTTCGTGGACTTGCAGCAATTGTGTACAAGAAAAATTACTTAATTACATATAAATGTGGTCAGTGCCATTATATATTTTGATAAATTATTAATCATAATGAACTAGATCTTCAGATGAATCAAGTAAATATTTGTCTCAGAAAAGTGTGAGGACAAGGTGCCATGAGCTAACATTTTATCCAGCTGTCACCCCACAAAAAAACAAACAAACAAAAAAACCCCCCAAAATTAAAATGGATCCAAAGGTAATATTAAAAGGAGTTTAGGGTTTGTGCTACCTGTGCCCCAGATATATATGCCTTGGATACTGCTATAGTGGCCAGAGATTTAGATGTCCTCTCCCCTCTTGTGCTTCTAAATAGCAAGAGAAACAAGAGACATAAAGCTGTATTTCATGTCAGTGCTTATGAACTTGCTGTCAAAGATGACAGGTACTTGGTAAGACATTAAAGGTTTTCTACAGAATACTGTGAAAATACACACCAAAAGAAAACACACCTGCATTTCTGCTTTTAAGAAATGAGAAAAAGGAGAAGGAGAAAGGAAATGCTATTGAATTTATATAAACAGGAGGGAAAAATGAAGACACATACAAATTTTTATTTTTTAGTTGATTATAAAAGTAGTGAGCTGTGTCTGTGGTTTTTGTTGTTTTTTTTTTTTTTTTTTTTTTTTTTTTTTTTTTTTTTTTTTTTTTTTTTTTTTTTTTTTTGTTGTTGGTTTATTTTTTTCTCCATTGCTGAGAAACACTGCTACTGACTTTTGGTCAGTTTTCTGCCTGCTTTGCACCACAGGCTCTGTGACAAATCTGGGACCAAAGTTCTGTCCCACTCCCTCCTTCTCTCTCCCACCTCTTCCAGCTAAGGAGCTCACACACTACAGTGAACTTGAGGGCTCATATCTCACCTCAGTCCTACCTTTGGAGAGTTATTGCTTTTGTTATTGGCAAGATAATTAAAGGGAGGGCCACTTCAAATACCAGCTGCTCCTTTGCAAACCTTTTTGCTTTGTTCAGGGAGATTCTTCTTTTCCTGGACTCATCCCCTGTTCCCTGAGGCAGCACATGATGGTAACAGCAAGAGAGTCTAACCCTGTGGTCCAGTGGTCACAAGCAATGTTCCTGTCATGCAATCCTCTCCTCTCTGCGTGTGTATTCCTGCTTGGCCTCTGTCATCAGGCTGCCAAATTGTCACATCCCCTTCTCCACCAATCATTTCCAATTCCTGGTTTCCTGCTACCCTTTCTTTGGCCTGTGATTAAAGTATCTGTGGGAATTCACTGGCTCTGGGACTGTCATCACAGGCTTTAGTAAGTATGTGGTGATGTGGCAATGCATCACCCTACAGTATGGGGATACAACATAAGAAAAAGGAAGGGAAAGTGGTAATCTAAACTGTAGCAAAGGTTATGTCAACTCAAGGCAAATACAACATCTGTGCACATTTGTCTGTAGTCATGCTTGGCTCCTCCATTGTGCTCTCCTGCTCTGCTTCCCACCAGGTGGGAGAATCTGCAGGGGTGAAAGAGAATCTCAGTGGGGAGACCCCACAGAGGTTTTGCTACGTCAATTACAAAACCTAGGCAGCTGTCACCAGCTTTTTGCTTGTAGCTTTGATTGCAATTACTGATTTGTTCCTAAACCTGGGGGCAGATGTGAGTAAGACAGTAATAATATCCTTACTCCTCTTCCCTCTGTAAGAAGGAAAAATGGTCACGAACTTGTAGCTCCGACTTGACAAGGCCAGGAGCTGTGTCAGGCTCCTTGTTGAAGAAAAACTGTCTTGCTCTGTGGCTGCTTCTGCTCTCCCACTGTCAGAAAATGTCCTGAGCCAAGGAACATCTCTGCAGATTGACACTGGTTTAGAATCATAGAATTGTTTAGGCTGGAAAAGACTTTTGGGATCATCAAGTCCAACCATTCACCTCACACTGCCAAGTACAACACTAAGCCATCTCTTAAACACCACATCTACACATATTTTAAATGCCTCCAGGGATGGAGACTCCAACACTTCCCTAGCAAGCCTGTTCCAGTACTTGACAACACTTTTGGTGAAGAAATTTTTCCCAATATCCAATCTAAAACTCCCCTGGTGCAACTTGAGGCCATTTCCTCTTGTCTTACTGCTGGTTACTTGGTAGAAGAGTTTGACCCCCACCTGGCCACAAGGTCTCTTCAGGGAGTTATGGAGAGTGATAAGGTCCCCCCTGAGCCTCCTTTTCTCCAGGCTAAACAACCCCAGCTTTCTAATGAGCTGTTCCTCACAGAACTTGTGCTCCAGACTCTTCACCAGTTCCACTGCCCTTTTCTGGACACAATCCAGCACTTCAATGTCATTCTTGTAGTGAGAAGCCCAAAACTGAACACAGGATTTGAGCTGCAGCCTTACCAGGAGGGTACACTGGTTCAGGGGGACAATTCCTGCCCTTGTCCTGCTGGCCACACCATTATTGATACAGGCCAGGATGCCATTGGCTTCCTTGGCCACCTGGGCACACACTGGTTCATGTTCAGCCCCTGTCAACCAACAATCCTTTTCCACCAGGCAGCTTTCCAGCAACTCTGCCCCAAGCCATAGTTCCCAAACCATTGCTTCTACTGCACAGTGTCTGCCTGGGACATGGTAGAAATGAGAAGTGAAACTGCCACTGCAGTAGAAGTGTAGATCATGAAACTTGGTCTTCAATGGACCATGTTTCATGCAGAAAAACAACTGTGTTTCAAGATATTTAAGAAATTATTCACAGGACCACATAGAGGGACAGGAAAATATTTGCTTGTTCAGCTTTCCTGCCTGAAGCCAAGAACTCCCCCAAGGTTCAAGAAGTTTTTTGAAGATAGGGTGTGTGATATAACTAGAAGTTTGTACTTCCTAAACAGCAGTTTTCCTTATAAACTGGCCTAGGTGGCATTCAAGTACATGGCAGTACCACACATGCACCATGCTGTGACTATGAGCAACAACAATGCCTGCAGGCTCACGAGCACAGCAAATCTCCCCAGCCAAACCTAGACTCCCCTGAAGTCCTCTTCTGTCTTGGATTTCAACAGAGCCAGAATTTTGCCAGTACATCTACTTTCATTAGATAACCTTTTTTAATCCTTCACACTGTTTCTTAGCCAGCAGGCATCCCATAATATCCATCTGACCAGAAGAAAGTACTGGTACATTTAGAACCCTGTCCATCTTCTGCAAGGAATCACTTAGTATGAGTTACTGCTTTTTCATCATTGATTTTTTTTTTTTTTGGTGTTTGTAGCACCTTTCCTAATCTGTCTGGATATGCTCTATCAGCCTAAACCACCTCTGTGTTTGTTACAATTCCTCTCCCAGACTGTGTCCCAAGGATTCCCTTTCCCCTCCATCCTCTCTGCAGTGAGACCTCAGGTGTGTGAGTGGAACCAGCAGGACTGGGCCTACCAGAAATCTCCAGCTCACAGGTGAGTGCCTCCAATCCCTTGATGTGCATGGAGATGAGCATTCACTCCCACAGAAGCATCTCATGGAGGTGTCCCATTCAACCCTTTGCATCCTTTCCAGAAAATGTGTCTGGATCACAGCCCTGCAGTGGGGACCAAGAAAAGCTGTCCTGAAAAGCTGGCCTTTAGAGCCGTGAACTGATGACGTTGTCAGCACATAGTGTTCATTCCCAAGTCATGAAGTTTATTCTGGGACCACTTGAGAGCTTCAAAGCTCTTCCCTTGCCAGGAAAATATCTGTGCTGTTGAGCTCTCCTTCAGATTCTCTCCACATGCCATAAAGGAAATGCTCAGAAACCCAATCTGAGGGGGATGGGGCTGCAAGTTCTGCTTGTCTCCATCAGCTTCATGGGGCATGAAATCTGAGGGTGCTGTAGGAATCAGGCAGCCTTTCTAATGCACACCAGCTGTGTCATATGCCCCCAGCAGGGAGGCAAGTGCTCTTGTGTCCCTATTGCCTCAGACTCCACCCTTCTGGTACTCTGCTCACTCAGAAGGACCCTGCTGCCTCTAGCTAGGACTGCTGTTAGGTAAGCAAATAGGAATGACATGTTCTTCCCTTGGGAAAAGAGCGAGAGGTGAAGGATGGTCTTGTGACTGAGACACTGAGCTGTGACTCAGAGAAATAAAAATTTCTGTTCTGATCTCTGTTGCTCAATTCTTGAGTGACCTTGACAAGTCACAGCTGCTGTTTCAGTTCCTGGTTTTGATCCGGGGAAGATAATGGTTTCTTGTTCCTTTGTCTAACTGTGCCAGTGTTCAACTTTTGGTGCCATGGACTTCCCTCAACAGTATGTTTGTGTGTCATCCAGCACAGTCAGCCCTGACCTCTGGGTGAGCCTTTAGGGGCTATTGTGATACCTTAAGGGAACAGGAGTAGAGCCTGTGGAGTGGAGCATGCATGGGCAATGCACTGATTATTCTGACAGCTTCTTGCTGGTCCTGCTCTGTTGGTGCATTTTGACTCAGCACAGGCTGGCACTGTCTCTTGAGTGTGAGCTCCCTGCTCTGGGCTACAAATAACTACCACAGCCTCAAATGGATGAGCACCAGGTGCTAAACATTCACTGGCAGATGCTGCATTGTAAGTGAAGGCAGAGTTGACCTACTTTGTGTACCTCATCCAGGATGTCGAGATGTGCTCTCAGTTCTGCTGACACAGACCTGGGGAGAAAAGCTAAATCAAGCTATATAACCCTCACAAAAGAGGGCTTATGTGCCATTATTTGGAAGGCTACACAAGTGCCAAATGCCCAACAGTATTTGGAAATGAGTTGATGGCAGCAAATCAATGTCTGTTTTGGAAATTATATATAAAATTCCTGTAATTGTTTAGGGGGGTGTCTAAAATAGGAAGCCATTTCTGTAAGACGGCACTCAGAAATCAGGTGGGAGATGAAGGGAGAATATATGTCCATGAAAAAGAGGTGTTTCCTCAGTAAGGCTCACCTGTTGGCAGGCTGTTCTTGTCCATATGATCCCAAGCTAAATCAGCTGTTGAGAAGGACTTGATGTCACCAGAAATCAACAGGAGGGTAAAGTCCTGTATGAAGGGGAACCAGAAAAAAAGCAGGTTAAATGTGTGATCTTGTAAGATCCTGCTTCAGGACCTAAACCTGGGTCAATTCTTCTACACCCTGAGCAGAATAAGGCCTGTGGGATGGGACAAAGTGAAATATGAGGGCAAAACTGGATGGAGGACAACAGAGAAAGGTCTTGTAAAGAAAATTAATGGAAAAAAGGAGTAGGGATGTGAAGAGAGTGAAGGAATGAAGTTAGGAAAAGGAAAAGACAAAAAATTGAGAGGAGGTGAAAAGACAGATTTTTAGTG
This sequence comes from Aegithalos caudatus, assembly GCA_013389925.1. Lineage (NCBI taxonomy): Eukaryota > Metazoa > Chordata > Aves > Passeriformes > Aegithalidae > Aegithalos > Aegithalos caudatus. The sequence goes on from WEIU01015315.1 coordinate 255,046, forward strand.
GCCTGTGGAGATGCAGTTGTTGAGCCAGGTGTACCTTGAAGCACACCTTGAAAGATGGATGTGTGGCCCACCTGGTAGGCCTTGAAGAGGAATGTCTTATACATTCCTATTACCTTTTGATTTGGAGTGGGAAAAGAATGTTACTGAGGCTCAGCTCTCTTCTTTAGGATCCCTGAATACCAGAGCAAACTAAAACCAAACTGTTTTCCCAAATGTGCTTATAAAGAGTGACATTTTTTCAATGCTTTGAATTCCCTAAACTCCTTTCTCTGATTTGAATAATCCCTCCAAAGCTATGTGATTTCAGGTAGATCTTGCTGCCAGCAAAGGCAGATTTAGGGAAAGAGGCAGCTTTACAGAAATATCCTAAGCCTAGAAGGGCAAGGTCTTCTTTCATCAGGAAATACTTTACAGACTCTTCCTGTTGTTTTTGTAGGGCATTTCAAAACTTGGTGCTGGCTTGGATGTAGTATGGAGCTTCAGCCTTTGCTTCAGTCTTTCACCCAAGCCACTCACTGATTCTTCCTACTCAGAATAATTTGTGTGTGTGTCTGTGTGTGTGAGGTTCCTCAAGAGCTGTGGCAATTTCCACCAGATTTCCATATTTTATTGGAAGTTTCTCAGTAGTCAGAGGTTCTATGTCAGAGATATGGGCTTAACCAAAGTTCAGCTTTCTTTTTATTTACTTAGTGTAACTTAGCCTGATGGTGGCTGAGAAGAGCTTTAAAAGATGAAAGTTAGAAGTTTAAAAGCCAGAAAAAAAATTTAAATCATTTTGAAAGAATCATTTTAAGTGAGTGCCATCATTACTTTTTGCCTAATTTGTGATTTTTAAACAGATTGTGTTTTTCAGAGAAAAGGGAAAATGTGATGGTAGCCAGTGTATTTGTGTAATAAATTTTCTGCAGCATTTTAAGATAATTTAGGCAAATGTGCACTACAAACTCTCAGGTTACTTTCTTTCTGTGTATTTTTTTCCCCAAAAGCTGTTTACTTTGAAATGGAGTGGCAAAAACAAGCAAAAAAACTTCACAAAAGTGATTCACTAATAGAAGCAAAGCTGAGGGCTTCTTAGATTTAGGCAATCTCCATAGATATAAACTATTCCATTGTCTGAATGGACCACAGTGAGATTGCACGTGTGTTCTGCACTTCCATCAGCACACCTCCCAATTTTAAAAAGCCTTAAAATGTTGTGGTATGCTATGACAACATGCCAGCAATGGTCTGGCCTTTGCCTGTGACTTTTGCAGAGTCCCCTGGTAATGCACAATGACATTGTTCCACACATACAGGTGTTTTACTTGGCCTTCCAGAAAAGCAACAATGTTCAACACAAATTAATCTTTGATTGCAGCATCAAAGCAAATCATTCCTTAAAACACTTCCTGACTGAATTAGCAACCCCTATTTATTGTTGCTTTTACCATAATTCATTAATAACCCTTAAGAGCTTTCATTTTGAGAGCATCCTACTGGCTGTTACAGGCCACAGCACACATTATGGAAATACAATTGCAGAACAACAACCACACACGTGGCTTGGGTCCTGGCTCTGTCTGCCATGCCTAGGAAATCCAGACTGCAAACCTAGAGAGCATCTAGGAAGTCTCAGGGTGTCTGTCCCTTCTGAGCCCCCAGGAGCAGCCAGCAGGTCTATCCTCACCTGCCTGCAACCTGCCAGCAGCCCATTCTCCTGCTGATGCTGCAGTGCTCAGCCACCAGCCCTGGGGCAAGACCATGGTGCTGCTGGCAGAGGAGGCATGGAGCTAGGACATGGATGTGCCAGGACACTTGGCCCAGCAGAGCCTTTCTCAGTTTTGCTCACACAGTGAGGAAAGCTCAGCTGGCCTTGATGCAAGGGCAAGTTGACTGCTGTGTTATTATTGATCTTTTGTGTAGGATCCCCTTCCACTTCCATCTGGTTCTGGATAGAAACATATCAGCCTCTGAACACAAGGCTGATGAAAGCTGTTTTTTTCTCCTTCCTGGAAGCATGAAGTATATGGTAATTAATCAATAGGAAGGACTGTCCAGCATAGCAGGGGTGCAAAAAGAGTACCTCCTCTCTGTGTGCATGTGTTTTCCCTGTGACCCCCTCCTGTTTCACAATATAGTCTAGGCAGGGTTTCTCTTTTTTCCCTGCTTGTGCAGAAGTCACTGTAGATGGTCAGGCACCATGTAAAATACTCCACATCTACCAGGAACCCAGATCCTGGCTCCTATGCTGTCTACAAAACTAGAAATCAAATATACTGGGCAACAACAATAGAGGCTACTCAGCTAGAAAACTAGACTCTCTATTGGGAAAGAAATGAAAAATTATTGAAATTAAAAGCATTGATCTTAAAAGCCATTGGATGCTATTCCTCAAGCTATCTGGCACCAGAGTCTCCATCACAACAGCATCCACACAAGTTGTAATCAGGGCCAAGTGGTCACACTGGTGGCTTCTTTCCACACCTCCCAGGCTGCACCACAATAATAACAAAATTTCTTGCATTTCATATTGTTTACAACCTTATAAAGAGCAGCAGAAAACAAAATGGTATTAAAGAGGCTCTACTAGTGAGACAAAGCTGATGAGTACAGATTTAAATGGTCATTTTGGTGTGTGCATAACTCAAGTTACAGCCATCCATAGCCATCCACTCTACTTCCATGCTGGTGCTTATCCGGGCCCATTTTCTGGCATTTCTGGTGTTTTTCTGGCTCACCTTGGTGCACTTGAGAGCTGGCAGCAGAGAGAGCACAGAGGTGACCTGAAAAAAAGAGGGAGGAGTGCAGTTATCCAAGCCCAGAGAGGACGCAGAAACAACACTTGGCAGGAACACAGTAGTCTCAGTAAAGTGATAGAAGGCATAATGAGATCAGCAGACCTACAGTGTAGGGCCAAAGCCCTTGGAACCCAGGATTTATGATGTCCCACCAGTTTTGAGAAGGGTGGACTTTTTCCCTTATTTCTCTTTTCCTGAATAGATGGTATATTATGACAAGACTCCCTTGGCAGTAGATTGGCATGAATAATGTGGCTGTACTGTACCCAAGTAAATTATATTTTGTTCTCAAACATTCCCAAATGGTGTTTGTGCAATTCTGAAGTCTTAAAATCCTACCTGCCTGGCAAAAGTTTGGCTGCAGTAATCAAAAGGAAGTGATGCATCCTGTAGGACAGGAAACCCTCTCCAGGACTGCAGGAATGTGGAGCTTCCAGGGCTGCCCAGAAAAAACTTCACCCACTGTGCATCTGAAGCTGCCTCTTGGCTGACAGCAGCTGTTGGATAATGTGTGACACCATGACAGGCCAAATTGCTTCAGGAAATTGAAAACTGTCAAGCAGATGCTGCTGGGACATTCATGGTGGGAGGAAGCACTAGGAATTTTTATTTAGGTACACCATTTTCAATAGTGACACTCTATAAAAGGCATTTTTAAAGAGCTGCTCTGTCGTTGCTTTTACAGAGCATCAGAAAGCATCTTCAGAGGTGTAGGGCTGCAAGATACCATGTGAGAATATTGGATCAGCACCTGAGCAGGGTTCTCTTTAAGGTCTCCTGTCCAAATACTGACAGGTGGAACTCAAAAAGAATGAACAAGCAGGGGCATAGAAAAGTGGAATAAATAAGTAAAATATTATTTTGAGTCAGTCAGAGAATAACTAAAAGAAACATGCTGAGCTATTTATTTCTAAAAACTTAGTCAGAGAAACCAGTTACCAGGCAGCAAACTCCTCATAAGCTGAGTATCTCTGGAAAGGGAAATGCTATGTGAAAATGGTTTGTAACTAATTAAACTGGAAATTTTTATTTTTTATTTTCAATTTGATGTTCTATCATTGCTAACAGGAAAAACAGAGAGGATGCTGTGGTAACTCAAAGCTTCTGGTGTGACTAAGGTACTTAAAGTGGCCCATATGGATTCCAGACCACCCACCTACCCACCCCAGCCCTTAGACAAGTCAAAACAAAGCATTACATTTTTGAAGAGTTGCAGCTATGGCAAAAGATATAGGCCTCTAAAAAGCTTGTTATTAGACACTGCCAAGACAGTTTTTTGATGATCATTTCTGTTAATTTGGTAACATAAATAAAATACTGGTATTTTTTATTATGGTACGTGATGCGAGGTGGAGGCTTTTTGGCAGGTATTCATCTTTAGGGCTCATCTCTCAGGTGTAGGAGATGAAGGGGGCAGGACATGGTGGCATCTTTCCATAGTTGCAAGTTCTCACAAATTCATGTCCGTGAAAGAGATTCTCCTCTCTACAATGTGGTAAAATGGGAATAGTCCACTAGAAATTACTGGCACAGAGCCGGCATGAGGTCATCACTGAAATGTGAGGTCATGGGCATCTGCTCCTTATAGAGCAGAAAAAGACATCCTGCTCCCAGACTGTTGAATTTCTACAGGAGAACAAAAAAGTTTGTGGTGTGTGGCCAGGACTACTTCTCCTGCACATTCCAGATGGTCTAGTGTGAAATTTTCTAACCCAAATGATCTAAGAGCCTAATTGCCATTTACATGTAAAATTAGACTCCTAAGCAGTTTGTGCTATGCCTGCAATTAGTTTTACAGCTGTGAGGTTTCTAGTTTTGAAAGCAGAGCCTTTATTATATCCCCAAAGATGGTGCTTTCCCCAAATGTGGCTTGTTGGCTGAAGCCAAAGTGCCCAGTGGAGGGTCAGTCCGTGCTGTCCTCAGAGCCTGACACAGTGCCCTGTGAAACAGCTTTGCAGAGAATTTCTGGAGGCTGTCATGACACTCAACAAACCTTGTATCAAATTCTCATGGCTCTATTTTCAACAGGTGTACTTTCATTATAGCAGGCAGCACCTGTGATTTTCTGACTGAAGGCCTTGAGGTGCCAGTGCACCTCTGTGCTCACACTTCTATTGGGACGCATCATACTTTTACTTCTCTTCTGGGGACTCCTCTTTCTTTAGCAAGAAACTTTTGAATAGGATGAGCTCTACAACACTGTCTACATCATGCTGAGTTTGTTTGGGTTTTTTTGGGTCCAGGTCTGACAAAAGCAGATAAGGAGATTGAGCATTTCAAGGAGAAGCTGATAAGAGTGATTAATTTCACACAGAAAAAGAGACAAACAATGGAAATGCTAGTTTTATACCAGGAATCAAGAATTTAGTTGGTTTTTTTTTTTTAATTATTATTTCTAGACCTTTCCTGTAATCATCTGAGGCAATACACAGAGATGTTTTCCTGTCTTTGGAATTGCTCAGCTCACACAATCCTTGCTGTCATCTTGTAGCAATTAAGTAGGGAAGGTTCATAAGGTAAGTCCCAGCTGAAAAGTGAAGGGGCATGGCATAAAGTGTTGCTCCTCTGGCTGCTGTGCGGTGAGGTGGCTGTGGTTTGTGCATCATCCCCAAGGTTCTGAAGAGCTGGCAGGAACAGATGCTTCTGAGCTCATCCAAAGTCATTGACTGCCCACCTGCTTTCAGCATTTGTCCCAGCCAAGCTCCTCCTTGAGGAAAGGATTCCTCAGAAGATGGAGGGAGGAGAACTGCCATTTGTAGGGCCAGGGTTAAACGATCAGAGCTTGTGGGAGTGGTTTTAAGCTATTGGGACTGGACTCACTGTTCCAAAATAATGGATAGCAGTGCAAATTAGGGGAATTCTGTCCCTGCTGAGATGATATTTTAGCATCTTCCACAATCAGTCTGATATCTGAAGACTGATGCAATGTGTTCCAGCTTCTCATGACAGAGAAGACACAAGCCTGTAAGAGGGTCATGGAAGGGCAGGATTTTGGATCTTTTTTTGCAAAGAAGTGTTATTAAGAGTGGAGCCTTTTACTTCTGCCATTTAACTTGCACATGGGACACCCAGAGATGGATATCAAGACAAGGATTATGACCCAGGAGCACCAGAGCGAGCAGAGCAAACTCCTCAGTGAAAAAGAGAGGGAGAGAATAGCTGGAGTAAGTGCAGCTCCAGGTCAGCTGTGTGGAAGAGAAGCAGAAGGGCTGTAGGCTTTGAAGGCCAGTGGCTCCTGGGTGCCACTTCTGCCTGCTTTTCTGAAGTGGGGCTGTGAAAAGGACCCTGCATATTGTGACAATATTTCATGACGGCGAGTTTGGGAAGCTCTCCAAATCTGTGACAAGCCAAATCGCAAGAACTCTGATGGATGAATATCCAAGTGTTGGAAATTATGTGGTTTGTCTACACAGAGAAATTTCAGAAGCTTTAAATATCCTGGAGTTAAAGCTCTGTGATCTCTACTGTGAATGAAGATTATATTTGTATAAAGGTGTATGATGCCAATACAACCATTTCAGTATGTGGGGGGAAAAAAAAGAGAGAACACACTTCCAACTGAAATAGTTATGCCAGTAGAAGAAAAAAATGGCTTAGAACCACTTAAGCAGAATATGTTTATCATACAAGCTAGCTCCTAAAGGCTGCATTATAATCATTAGGAGATGAAATTTATATCCTAAACTAAGACTAGATTTGAGACTGTAATAAACTGATTATGATGCCATACCTGCTAGCTCTAAGGGGCTGGAGAAAACTGGCCTGAAGGAGGGATCTTTTTTTTTCTTCTTTTCTTTTTCCTAGTTCCTCAGCAGACATGGCTGTGGGATTCTTTGTTGGCAACAAGATATATCATATCTTTGGTAAGTCACGTGGGAGTGCATTTCAGGTTAAGTTACTTAGATAAACTTAGCATTTTTGCTCCAGTCCCCCAGCTTCCCAAGCAAACATGAATGATTCTGGATTTTCTCAGATCTTCTGAGCCAAAACAACTTTTATGGGGCTAGATGAGCTGACTATACCTGTCTGTACATACATATCTGGATTTGGGTTTGAGATCCACTTGAGTAGAGTGCATATTGGCAGTAAGTATGAGTACTAGCATATTCCTAGATTAGCCTGAACAGATTTCATTTGCCTAATTCTAAATAGAATTCAGAAAATATTTTTCTAGGCAGCAGTGAAAGCAAGGGACTTCCTCATCAGCACCTGCACCCTCATCTAGGAGTGCAGGGGAGGATATCTTCTACAAATAGATGTCACAAAATAGATTGGCAAAACAATAGTGTCCCAAAATAGTGTCTGCCAAGGGCCTAGCAGAGGAGGGGGAAAGGATCAGGTGAGTAGATGGGGTAGAGATCTCCAAATAGATAATTCAGCTTATGCAGGGGCTGGTATTTGACTGCCTGACTGCCACTTTACCTTTCTGGTGAACAAAGAATTTCAGTGTTGCTTCACCATGATGTATCCACACCTTTCTTAAGACCTACAATTACATGATCTCACTAAATAGCCACTAAACTTTGTCTCTGTTAAACTTATAATACTTCAGCAAAGTTGTAACCAGTTTACAGCAATGCTACTAAATTTACCCAAATCTTTTTTCTAGCCCACGTAATTTAAAACAGTGTTATATATTAGTCTGAGTGCAGACAACTGTACATTATTCTAGTTTTATATAGAATAACAAAGACCTGTGTAGTTCAGCATCCTACATGCAGGAAAAGGAACATAGCTTAACTCTCCCACAGCAAATTGCTGTGTTGGACTGTAGCAACCTTGCCTCAGTTTCTTCCCTGTAATGAGACCAGACCTGCTCCTGTCCAGGGCTTACATATTTCTGAATGGCAGACAAAACTAAAGGTTGAGAGCAGCTTTCTTGCTTGCACTAGGAAAATTGAAGTCTCCAATGCAAGCAGCTTATCATCTGAAATATTTATGCATTCATGCCTATAAAAGTACCTCTCTTCTTTCCAAAACTACAGTGAAAGAAAATGCACTTCTTGCTGCTTAGAATGGCTATCAAGGGCATCTTAATTGATTATTGGGAATTTCAAATTATTTTCTTCTTTAGTTCTCTTTACTCCATCTTTTGTCTTTAGGGAGCAGGTCAGCTTTCCTGGAGGGCACCCAAAACCTCACTGAATGCAATGCTTACAAACAAAGTCCATTGCAGAAAATGACTTCCAGTGTCAAATATTTAGCATTAAAGTTGTCCACCCAGTGAACCCTTCTTTCTCAAGCTTATTTTGATATTTGATGAGTTTAGGACAATAAGAAAAGCACAAGTACACAGATCAAAATCCTCATTCATTTCTTGGACTACTCTGTGTCAGAGTGGATACTTGAAAACCACACCCTATGGATGGGAAGGGAAGGAAGGTACAATAATTTAAGCATTAGTCGAGCTTTCAAAGACCTGTATTCAGTTCTTAGCTGTCAGGTGACTTAAGTCTTTCCATTATCCATCTATGAAACACTTACCAGCTGTAGCCTTTTTCTGTAGGAAGTCTCACCAAAGTGAATGGATCACCACCAAGAGAATATCTGGGTATCATACAGCTGTGTCAGCCAGTAATGCAACAATGTATTGAACAGAGTACTGAAGAAAACATTTTCCCATTTGCCATATTAACCTGGGGGTCTTAGAAATGGTGAAATAGTGTGATTTTCCTCTTCCATTGTTTTCCAGCATTTTAGCATTTTTTGTAGCCTTCTGTAATCCTTTCAGGTTCCTTTCCAGAAGATAACTCAGGTGTGCTTTCTGTACTTTGCACACCAGATGCACAACAGCTGGACATGTTGAAGAGGTGGTGAGAAATTTGAGAAATTGTTGTGCAGATCCTTGAGGGAACAGGAAATTTCCCCTGATATCTCTGTCTACCTGGTCTGCTGGAGAAAACCCATGGCACTGGAGCTGTAGATATGTTTCTCTCATGAGCTATTAGGAACTTGATGAAATTACAAATACTCTCATCACCTCTTCCCTGAAGACTCTCTCTAGATTGGCTGAAATTGCAACAAATGCTTTCTTCGCTTGGAGCGAAAATAAAAAGGGAAGGCAAAAAATTGGAAAAATAAAATTATCTTAAAATGTGGTTGGAGCTGATGCAGTAAATTCAGCTGCTCAGTTTCTGCCTTGCAGTTGTTTGTTGTTTATGCCATCACCCACTAATGTAGTTGAAAGGCTATCTACTGAAGTCATTGAGTGCCATTTGATTTATTCTTTCCTCTGTTTTATATCCAGTATATATTTTCATAGGTTGGGCTGTCATTACAGTGAAGGAGAAATTTCTGTCCTTTTTCTAGAGACTAATTCTATAAGAAAATAAAACCCCAAAATATTTATAGTATCAATTGCAGTGTATCTGAGTATACCTAGGGTCTAAAAATACCGATTTTAATTAGAGACCTCTTCGGGGTGAGAGGAGAGCTCCATTTTTAGTTACAAGATATTGGAGGAGGTGGGACTCCAGGACAGTTTCAGGGCAATAAGTAGCACGGATTTTGGTAGCACATTTCCTAGCCCAGCAGAGGAGTGGGAAGGGCTCGTGACTGTGCTGTTCAACCTCACAGCACGCTTGCACTGCAACCACAATGTGACTGAGACATCTTTAAAACCACACTGTTCTATATTGAAGATGCCAGTGATGGCTAGGAGATTAAAACACAGAGGAGTAAGAACTGCTAGACTGCTAGAACTGTAAGACTGCTAGAACTGCCTACAGTTGTGAGGAAGCAATTTTGTACTAAATACCTAAAGGCAGATATATTTGATGGAAAGAACTGGAACTGGGCTTGTAAAGAATGACTATGAGGTAACCAGTGATATAAATCAAGTTTTTCCAACAGCTATGTTGGAGAATTCTCCTTTCAGTTCTGCTTTTGTGTTGCCATTGGCCTTTGTGTGTGTATTCCTAAAGTGAAAGGCAAAACAAAACTACTCTGTCAAATTATTTGCCAAAATTATAGTCTGTCACGTTCTCCAGTCTGACTAGCCTTGTTGGGCAGGGTTAATATTGCTTTGAAAATTGAGTTTAAGGTTATGTGATTCACAAAACCTCAATGTTAAATATGACATTAAGGAGGTAAAGGGGCAGGGGGGAGCTTTTACACAATGCTATGAAATAGTAATTGTAATTGAACAACAGTTATGTCTTGTTAGTTCTATTGTTCTGAAATCGTAATGATAGAAGACCATTTCCTTGCTTGTATCTAGACACATGCAGGGTAGCTTGGGAAGAAGTTACCATTTGCTACCAGGAGTACCAGCCTGTGTGCTTGTTCTGACCTTACAATAAGTTTCACTAAACCTAAGTCCCTTCAAGCTTTCCTTTACTGCTGCATAAGTACATGTAAGTGAGAAAATAGATAATATTAACTTACTCCTGTGCTTGTGCACTGACTTCAGAAGAGCAGTATCTGGCTCTGAGAGCAAAGGGGATCAGACTGGGATTCACAAGCTGTGGAATTTTCAACAGGGCCTAAAGGAGAGGGGTCAGTACCCATTAGTCCATGGAGCTCCCTTACACCCTTGTGCAAGTACCGTGTGCTGTGCTTATCTCTGCATTCCAAGTTGCTGGCTCCAAATAGTTTAGGGACAGTCAAGTTATTGCTCCATGCTATGATTAGTGTGATACACTGCTCATGTGCTATCCTCTGGGACATCTGGGTCATTTTGGGACACAAAGAGCTATCAGCAGTAGGTTAGGAGAGATGAAGGGCTTGAACAAACTCTGCTGAAGCCAATGTGAGTTTTTCCCATGACTCTGATTTGTAGCTAGATAGAGACATATTTTGGCATGAAATGTATGCATAATTCTTAGTCAGTCTCCCTGTAGGAAAGCAGGGAAATAAAACATTGAAGGAAGGCTTAAGAGAAACTTGCTCTGCTGTGATCAGTGGTGCACTTAAGACTCTGCTCTCAGGCATACAAGCTGGTCTGTTCCAGCTCCACTAACTCCATTCACAGTGTGTTTACATCCAGGGAATATTTGGGGGTTTGTCCTCTTAGATGCTCTTTCTCCTCCAGCTGTTGTCAAATACCACAAATTGTTACACAGCTGCTGAATTTATGCTGCTGTATAACTGCATTTATAAGGATGAAAAGCCCAGGCTGAAATGAGCCTTGATTCTTGATGGCAGGAGCAGTGGCAGCAGGTGCTTGCTAAGAATACCTCTGGAAGAGAGAGGAAGAGCAAGTATGCCTGTGCATATCACTTTGCACACACTGACACTCTTCCCAAGGCAACTGAGGAAATAAGTCAGCTAAGGTTGAAAATGGCAGCTATTTGATGATCCTTTTGCCCAGTTCTACAGAGATTTAACTAAATATGTGTGTTTGTCACGAGATTCATTCTAAGAAACAACTGCTTAAAGAAATCCTCTTATTTTTCTGCTGTCAGTCATTTTGCTGCCCCAGTGGCAAACATTCACCTCCACCCCGTGTCTGTTTTCAGCCAGTGGGAATTCACACCAAATAATCAGCACATCTTTGTTACTGGGAAGTTGCACTATCTGTGTGAAGATGTTCCTGCTGTTAACTTGAAAATCTGGCTGTGTAGTGCCAGAAACATTCATAAATCTGGGATTTTCTTCCTGGGTCTGCTGCTGAAACCTGATCATTTGACTGTAGTTAGTGGAGACCTCACAAAAGCTACAGCAGCGGGACTGGTACATATACTACTCTAAAAAGAGGTAGTTACTCAGGTGTCCAGAAGGAGCTGCTCAGATGCATTTATTGTAGGTTAGAAAGTGCCCTTGAAGGTAAAATCTTTTAAGTAGTCACAGAATAGGTGCAGCAGTGACAATGATTTGTAACAATGTCTTCAAGCTCTGGCCATAATTAGACTCCATGTCATGGTATCTGTCCTTGAATTCATACCTAAATGTTGAAATGATGTGCTTTTTATGTGGATAACTCTCCACCAGGAACCAGAGAAGGATGTTTATTTACACTGCACAGTCATCTAATTAAATTATTGAAATTAAAATTATTTTTGTCCACAGTACTTTGGGCTGATTTTTTTTTTTAGTTCTGTAAGAGCATGGTAGATGCTACTTGTATATATTAGAAGAGCTAGGAAGAAGGATGGGTATGAGATGGTAATGCATGCAGGTAATTAGTTGTTTAGTCTAGATAAATCTGGAAAGAGTGAGAAGTTTCACAGGGATATAGCCAAATCTGGGAATGGGAAGCAGGCTGTGCAAGTATGGAGGAATATTAGTGAGTATTGGGGAGCTAGAGGCACATAGGATCTATTAATACATCTCATGTGAGTTGACTGCAGCCACAGAGCCAAGGCACTTACTACTACTGTCTAATGGTGCTTCATTAGTACCATTCTTTTGAAATAAGTTCTGTCTATTATGGATTACAGGACAAATTTATATAATTTCTCATATTTTCCCCAGATATGCTCTCACGGAAAAAATACCACGTACTGGATGATCTTGAGTGAACTAATCTGACACAAAAGTTTTTAAAGGATAAAAAGCTTTATAGTTCATTGCCATTCTTCTGAATTGTTCACATTATTAACTTTATCTCCTTATAATACCTCTTTTCAACAGGATGCTATCAAGTGGATTCCAAGAACGTGGTCATCCTGACCCAGCTCATTCAGATTCATTTGTCTCGTGATAAAAAGTATAGACAGAATACACCAGGTGTACAGAAGAATATAAATAGTTCAAATGTCTATGTGGAACCACTGTAAGTAGATCTTTTCTCTCCAGTAATGTAATTTTATCTTGCTGTATCTAATTGCAGGTGGTTGCTGAATCTAATGATGAGATTGCTCTGTTTTCTGTCTTAACAATGTCTCTAAGGCCTGAAGCAATGAGAGAAAAATCAAGGTTATTTAAAGTTATCTGGATTGATTGATTCTGCTGTTGCACAGAAGGATATTTTTCTTGGGCTTTCATAGATTTAAGTAGTTTGAAACTATGTTGTCTTGTTTTATGGAAAAGTTCTAAAATCTCCTGTAAGATGAGAAGATTCATTAATTGGTTTAGTAGTCAATCACCAACATGTGAGACAGAGACTGAACTAGCCAAGTATCCTCTTAGGTACATTACCCCCAAAAGCCATTTCTGACACTTCTAAAATGTAAAATTATGATGTGATGCTTCTGATTTGGTGATAATTTACTCATTTACCCGTGATTTGCACAAGAATTTCTGTTCACAAAAACAGACACAGCTGTTTTTTCTGCACTGTTAAAGAGCACTGGTGGCCTCATAATCATGGTCAGTACCACCTGGAATACAACTTGGGAGTCTCCTTCCCAGCCATAGAACTCTGATACTTGAGCAAGAGCTGGCTCACCATTCAGCCACAGGTGTCTGTTCCATTCATACCTATCCCCATCTTTTAAATTATCCAGCAAGTTTGATCCCTGCACTAGAGGGCAGTCAGAGGCAGCTGCACCAGCTGGCAGGTGTGTCACACCAGCCCCAGGAAAGGTGGGATGAGTCTCAGGACCTGTCTTTTAGTCCTTCAACCCCTCAGAATCCATCCTTTACCAGGGACAGGACTGCCACTTCTCTTCATGAAGGAGAAACTGAAGTGCAGTGGCTGAAGGCCATTATTCCAGTAGGACAGGGCTTGGACAGCTGCCACTGGTTTCAGTAAACATTTAAGAGCTTGTGATTGTCTGGAAAATCAGCGTGAGTAGGTTTACATAGTCCCTAATACCACCATTGAAACCATCAAAGCATTTCTGTTTCCTGCAAAGCTTTGTGCTCTTCACGAGCCCAATTCACCTGCTGCACACCACCTTCATAAACAACTGCATTCACTTGCTTGGAAGGTCCTACAACATCTTAAATCCTGTTTGAATTGTAAGCAAGGCAATAGGAGTATCCATTCCCTCACCTGCTTTCTCCCCAGGGCAGCTGAACATGCCTGGCTTCTGGCTGTGGGTTGCTCTGGGCTGTGGCATGTGGCATGACAAGGACAAGGGATTTGGTAGACTCTTTTAGAGTGTGGGCTCCCATGAGACAGACTTCACCCAATATTTGGAAAAGTAAGCCACCATGTGAGTGGGGAAGTATGAAGCACAAAACTGAAGTAAAACAAATTTGATGGCAATGGGTCTGGGATGCTGAGTATTTGATTTATTTAGGGAGAAAGGAGATATTTCTCCCTGGTAGCCAGCACTGAATCATTCACGGAATTCTGAATTTGCCTCTTGAGAAGTAGGCATTGCCTGATGCCTGAGCCAAGATACTGAGCTTGGTGGGTGCTAGTGTGACCTGGCCTGGCAGATCCTGTGCTGTGTTGGAGGGAGAGCTCTGGCTCTCCTGCTTGGATAATTCTGCCTTTGTGTGCAGCCAGATCCACAGCACCACAAACATGAGGAAGTTGTATCCAAAAAGGAACTTCATAGAAGTACCATGCTCTTCAGTGAACAGCAGGTTTTTGTAAAGAGCAGCAGACTGACCCATCTTTGGGTAAAAGCTTGGTTTCTTTTCCATCAGAAAGCTGAAGGAAGGCAGAGAAATAGAGGATGTGTTACTACTATCTCTAATTGAGGGCCATGCCACCAAACCTTCTTGGTCAATCCTCCTCCTCCTTTAGCCCTCACGTGCACTGCTCAAGACTGTCTGCACCCACTGGCTGCCACGCCTGGCTTTCCCCCACCTGCACCAGACAAGTTTTCCTTTGGCTTGCTGCTGCTGTTGTTCAGGGCTCCTGCAGTTCCAATGGCAAACATGGGTACAAACATCACCAAAGGCAAAGCCCCATGTGGAGTGTGGAGGGGACAGTGTGCATCTGGACCTGCTCCAAGTTGAGTAAGTCATTCTTTCTTCCTTCACATGCTTGAGCAGGAACCAGGAAATATCTTCAGGGTTTGGTGGTTTTTTTTTTTTGGTTTTTTTTTTTTT
>WEIU01015315.1:269726-315067 GCA_013389925.1 Aegithalos caudatus
TTTTTTTCCTAATTCCTGCTTATTCTATTTTTAAAGGACTGGCAATTTGTAAACATCCTCAAAGCACAAGGTGCACTCTGAGCTTTTGCTTTCTCAGGTTTCATGTCTGTTTACATTACAATAAATGTAAATAAATAAAGGGCAATAGTAGTATCTCTTTGCTTTGTTTTCTGCTTGGCATTTCCAGTCTGGTCTGGAACAGCTGAACCAAGGAAGGGATTCCTGCTGTTGTCAAGGGCTCTAAATGAATATTCCAGTGCCAGTCCTACATTTCTTTTATTTTGCATGCCCTAAACTCCCACCAGTTTCACAGGGTGCTGACAATTTTTGCCAGTGGCAGCATCAGATCCTCCAGCAGGGATCTATCTCCTGTGTTGAGGCTATAGGAGATTTATGTTCCCTTTCCCTGTGCTGTGTGTAATCCTTTTCTGCAGCATAAAGACATAGGGAGTGCAAAGCCCTACCATTCTGATTTCATGGTTGTACAACACCTTTGTACTCTTCATTTCTGTAGGGGATGGCATGTGATGCAGGGCAGTGAGGAGGAGGAGAGCAAGGGCCTCAGAAAGTGCTTGTTCTAATTTATGAGATTTAGCGGCTCTTGGGCATGACCAAAATAATTTTAAAATAAACCCAAACCCAAATCTTTCTTTAAAACATCAAGGTCCTTTTCTTTTTCTCCTTCCCCTTACCCTTTCATCTGTTGGGGTTTTTTTGTTTTTGTTTTTGTTTTTTTCACTTGTCTCCTTCTCATTTTTGTGTCTCCTTTTCTGTGAACACCAAAATTTCTTTTAACCTTCCCTCTCAAATTTTCAGACATCTCTGGCCTCAAACAGGAGCTGATGTGCCAAAACCCCATGAGGGAGATCTATTCTTACTGTATTTCTGGCCTATTTTTCTTGTGAGGAGAGATGGGTGCCCTCCGAAGCTCAGAATGGTATCCAGGGTTTCAGATGTTCCCCCTGACCACTGTGGGACTTGTCCATCACTTGTCCAGAGCACATTCTCTGTGTAAAGTACCTGTCTGCTAGCAAGGAAAAAAGAAGTCACCACAGGGGTGAACTGTTGTCAGTTTGGAGAATGGAAGGGTAGGAAAAGTCACTCTGCTTCCTCTTTTGTAGGGAAACCAGTGGGACAGCATATGAAATGACTACTTGAAAGGCAGTAAAGGACAAAAGGACTGAACTCAGACACATTTCAGCTGTTTTCTCCCATCAGAGGTATGTCAGCTGTTTCAAGCATTTTCCTTCATGGCAGTGATAGTAGACGAGGTTTATGAATAAGAAACTGGGAGACAGAGACACAAAGAGGACAATTGCTTCACAACACAGAGGTGGGGCTGTTCCCAAGGAGAAAATGCTTGCCTATAAAGCTGGACCTAGACCACTTCTGGATGAGGCAGCAGGGTACACAGCAGCATAATTCCATCAGTGCTTGCTCTGGTGCTGACAAAGAGCCTTTGGGTAGTTGTGCCTTTTTCTGCAGCTCTGTTGGCCAGTTTGAAACCAGCTTGTTTGTGTCAGTGCAGGCTGAGGTTAAAGATGTGATGTGGATTGAGAGAAATGGCAGACCAGAAACTTGGCAACACTCCCTGGCACTCCATGTCTCCTCTTTTTTCCTGTATTATCCAGTACTGCCTCCCCTTTGTGTGTCACCTTGCACCAAAAGTAACATCATATCAGATTGGTTCCTGCCACATCCTTGTGGGAGCACAGATATACTCGACTCTGTCAATGAAGTTTATATAACATGAAAAGTATCTTTAAAAAAAAATAAAAATTAGACAGTTCTACGGTTCTCTAAAACCCTTCATTGTCCTGCATTAAACCTTCCACACAAACCTTAAAAGCTCTGCAAGTCAAATCCTGCCTCCTCAATGCTTTTCCCCATAGGATTTGGTGGGGATAATTTAGATAGTGTGGTTAATTTAGAAGGCAAATAGCATGGAGATGATGCCCAAGGACAGAAATCCATTAAATTGCCTTCATGGTGCAGAATATATCCAGGTAAGGCAGAAGGGATGATGGAGCAACGAGCCCTATTGTGTCTCACGGAACTAAAAACCAATTCCATGGCAGCAGTGCTGTGGATTTAGTAGTAACTTTACGTAACTGTTTACCAGACTAGCACTACAATTCCAAACAAAGCCTTAAAACCTTTAATAATAATGACTGTGTTTAAAGGAAGATGTATTTCACCTTTTCTGCCTTTTTGCTTTCCTTTTCTTTTGGAAAATTCCTAACTGAAACCATATGCATAACTTGTACACAGTAATACATAAAATGAGAAAACTTTACAGAAATTTTTCTCTTCTTGTGTTAGAAGTGGATTCAGGCTGTAAATAGATTCATTCTTTATGACATTAGCAGTTTGTTTTGATTTTAATCAATCACATGATGCTATCCCACTATCATTTAGCCTGTAATCATCTTTTGTCCAGAAGCCCAAATATTAGCATTGCTAATAAGAACTCACTAAGGTGGCACTCAGGGGGGCTTTGTCCCCTGAGTGCTGCCAAGTAGTTAAGTTATAATATATTCAGAGTTTTAAAAGTCTGCAGTCTAAGTACTCTCCCTAGTTATAAAATTACTATTCTGGGAACTAACCATCCAGTTAGTACAATTACTTATTTCCAGTAACAGCAGGTCCAACCTGGTTCAAAGGTAAAATACCTGGTGATATGTAATGGCATACTCTATAGGGAAGTTCCTCTCTGAGAACAACTACAATCCCCTTGAAGCAAGTATATTAAAAATCCTTGAAGATTTGTACTGTACTCTGTGTTGCTAGAAATGCTGCTTTTCTCAAATTCTAATATTTTATTTAAGCAAGAAAGTATTATGTTTGTTTCTTCACAAATAGATTGCGGCAATGTGTAGGACAAAGCCAGCTGACATTGAACTCTAAAATGCCTGACTTAGCAGAGTTGAAGGGAAATCCAGGAGGAACATGTGCTGTGGATGGTAATTTGGAAGTGTGCACATAAGCAAATGTTCTGGTACCATGGACATCTTAGGTCTGAAATATATGTGCAGCCTTTAGATCAAAGGGTTCCTGAGTGTTTTATTATGCCGATCTACCTAATAATATTGAGCAAACTCCAAAGTACCTGGTAAACATTCACTTACCCACCTCTGATATGGAGCAATTGCAGGAATCAATCATAGTTACTCTCTAACAGCATGCAACAAACTAATTTCAGTTTTGTGGCAGGAGGATTGGGAGCTCTTACTCAGGAGAAAGTCTTGCAGCTGATGCCCTTGCCATAGTTTGATGTGCACGTACCTCGGTCTTTCCAAAGGAGTGGAGACTGAATGTGAGCTTAGGGGAGAGGTCCTGAGCCCTGCTTCGGTCTGGGGAATGCCCTGGGGATTCTCATGGAGTGGAAGGTGGGGAGGGTGTACAAGCACTGGCCCAGCACAAGGAGATCAGCAGCAACTGAGATCTCCTTGAAGGTGCACAGAGCAGATGAAAGGTGACTGGGGGAAAGAACTGGGGACCCAGACCTTCACTGGTGGGTTTGGGAAAGGTGTGAAGGAGTGTGAGTGTTTGCAAGGCCTCTTCACCTGTGTTGTCTGTGCTGTTGTTCAGGTTGGGAAGTGGTGTTGGTGGTACCAAGTGGAGCTGGCCCAGAAATGGCACTTCAGGGTTACACCACTATTGGCCAAATTAACACTCAGGGTGGTGCAGAAAGTGGCTCTAGGCTTGGAACAGAGGGTGGTTGACGAGCACCAGGAAGGGCAGCAGCTCAGTAAAGGACAGGGCAGCTTGATCTTAGGACAGAGAAATAACAGGAAACTAGAGTGGGAAGAGAAGGAAACACTCATACTCCTTGAAATCTCACTGGCTCCTCATTGATAAGGCTTAATGGTATTGCCATACTTATCTGGCATTTGAATTGGGAAGGGTTCAAATTTTGTTCAAATGTTGAAGACTGCAAATCAGCCAGAATCACCTTTTTCTTGTGCCAGTGGGACAGAGAAGCATCACCATTTTTCCTATTGCAGGGGGGAAAGGGAGTTAAGCTGTTGGAGCCAGGGCATAATAGCACTTTTTCTAGGTATGGCTGGGGTTTGGTTGATTATATTTTCCTCCATACCAAGCTTTTCCAGCCCTGACTTATTTTAGTTAGAACATGGTACTATTTTCATCTCTCATCCGTCCAAACTGTTGACCTAGTATGTCTTCTGAGATAAAATGCATTATTTGATAAGGGAAAATTGGTGTCAGTTTAAAAAAATAAATTGTATGCTCACCAAAGAGAGCCTTTAAGGACCAGGTCTTGGGCTCTGTATTTACAAATGAGTGCTGAGTCAGATAGTTGAGTTTTTGGTGAGATAGTCAGCACCCCACAATGTCACATTGAGGCCCAAAATATATTAAAGCATCTGTTTGCAAAGATCGTGCATGTGCCCACCCATTTGTTTACAGAACTCTCCTAAATAAAAGGTCAAAACATCACTTTAGTTTAGCTACAAGATTCTGAAAATAAAGAACTAGCAGCATGATTTCCTTCTCAAATTCAATGTATTATGTGTTAATTTAAAACTTTCCACTCCTGTGGAGAGCAAAAAGTGAACCTAGCTAGAGGCAAGTGGTGAAGATAAAGAGTTTGAATTGTTCTGACCCAGCAAGGAGAAAATCCCAAGCACACAAATCAACTCTTCTAACAGGAAAATAAATCAAGTCCTTAACATTTTCACAGCCATATCTGAGTCATGGGGTTTTAATAACACCACCAAGAATGTTATTGACAATTATTTAATTATTCAAGGAAGAATATCCCCAGCCTAGGCTTTCTACCAGCTCTCTCCTCACCATTGCTGGAGGGTT
This sequence comes from Aegithalos caudatus, assembly GCA_013389925.1. NCBI lineage: Eukaryota > Metazoa > Chordata > Aves > Passeriformes > Aegithalidae > Aegithalos > Aegithalos caudatus. The sequence continues at coordinate 274,560 of WEIU01015315.1, forward strand.
GCTCTGAAAAAAGATGGCCTTACACTGGCAGAACCCTGTGGAAGTCTGTGGGAGTTTGCTTTCACTGTGGCTTGCAGGAAACAGTTGGTGAAAAGCTAAGTCTGATGGTGAGTGCTGTCAGGCAAATGGCCAAATCCAAGAAGGAATACAGGCAGCTAAACACTCACTGATCTCTGTGACAGGCTGTGGCTTACATTTCTTCAGGTGGCTTGCTCCTGTATCTTCTTTTTTTCTTTCAGGATTAACGTATCAAAGTTCAAAAGCTTGTTTATTTTCACAAAGAATAAAGAATGTGTGTGTTTTCAAGAGCTGCGGGCAGACTGGTCAGCAGTGCAGAAAGGAGAGTCCTGGGGAGGATGGTTACAAATCCAGGGGCAAATTTAGATCACTTGACGTGCAGATGGGCTGTGCTGAATGCCTTGGCTGTGCTGTGTGGCTGGGCAGAGGGTGGCAGTGAGCCTGGGCAAGGCAGAGGTGCCCCACAGCCTGCTGATGGCAGCTGTGCTCCTGGGGAAGCAGGGACAGCCAAGGAATCAGTCCCAGAGCAAAAGGAGCCAGTGCTCTGGTGGCCCTGGGTGCCTCGTGCAAACATCCTAGCTGCCCCAGCTTTCCTAAAGAAAACCAGGGCATGGGAGAGCTGCATCCTCCAGTTACTTTATACCTCTGCAGAAGTCCTCAGAGGCCACTAAACTTTAAAATCCTTGGGGCAAGAAAATGCAATGTGACTGAAAAAGCTTCTTGTACAGAGATCTAAGAATGCATCGGGTCTAAGCATGGACTGCCTACTGAAATGCAGCATATATTGCTTTGGTTTGGGAGCTGACAAGCCAAACTTTCATCAGTATCCACCACATATGCAGATTTCCCTGAGAATTCCATGGTTCTCCCAGCCTGTGCCTTTTCAAGGTGGCATCACTGTCCTCTTAGAGTCACTGCAGCTTAGTGCTGGGGACACCCACACCATACAAGTAAAATCCTCACACAGCACCTTCTTTCCTGAGCTGTTGCTTCTCTACTCTGTGTGGAAGGTCTTCCAGATTAACACCCAGCTACAGAAAAACATGGCACAAGAAATGAATGCTTCCCTGGGCAGGCACAGAGCAAAGATGATTTGTTCCACCCCCATCAGATATCCAGAAGGATAATCTTGGTGGTGGTGCAGCCTGGGAGCTGCTCTTCCCTGATTCCCACCTTTCCTGATCCGCAGAGGACTTTGCATTGCCTTGATGCACAGTCTCCAGGGCTGGGTTAGCAATCAGCCCTCAGAGCTCACACAAGCACAGCCTGCACCACAGTCAGCAGTTTTGTCTCCTGACTTGACACAGACCTGCCCTGAACCAATCTGGCTGTAAATGCAGCTAGGTGGGTTGAACAGAAGTTTTGCTGAAGTAAGATTAACAAGTTCAAGCCTTTATTAGCATCCAACTTCCAGAAGTGGATGTGGTCTAAGGAGACACATAAATGCTTTTTTACTTTATGAGAAGGTAAAATGTTGCTTAGTTCATTGTGGCAGGTCAAGATTTTATTAGAATAAGAAGCTTGAAGAGAAGTACACGCTTTATGGAGAGAGCGAGACAAAAAATAAATATAAAGAACCACCACATATATATCTAGCTACTGAAAAAAAAATTTAAACATTTTAAGTGCAGTACTCAGTAGTGACAAATTATCCATCTCTTTTGTGTCTTAGGGAAAAGCATAACAAAATTGCAGGCCTTGATCAATGGTAGATGAGTCATTCAATGACAAACTGTAGTGATGAGTCCAAACCTTTTAATTCAAGTACATTTTAATCTCCTGTCCTGTTTAATTTTCCAATAATGGCAACTTGGATGGAGAGTGATAGACTGTGCATACAAAGTGTTTGAAATTCCAAATTTTATTTGTAAGCTATTAGTGAAGAGGATGCTAAATAGGCTTGATCCTGACCTCTCCTGAGTGCTAATGCACCTACTTAACCCAGAGGACGGGCATGCCTGGAAAGTTAAAAGGAGTTCACTCAAACTTCAGTGAAACTGAGAAGTCATCACACTTTGAAAGGCAGATAGAGAAATACATGACAGCTTGCCTTATGACCTAGAAACTCATTCACTGCATTTTTATAACCCTTCTGCTAAAACCAGGAACATACAGCCCTGCCCTGTTCCAGAAACTATAACATCCTGTCAGTTTGTATGGAAGATGCAAGCGTTCTCTCAACTTACTGTAGGCCTTTGTCTTGTTTTGCTTTTTATCTGCCTTGTTTCTCCTAGTCTTCAGCCTTCTCTGTTTGCTAAAGTTATTTAAGAATGCAATGCCAAACAACGCCCTATTACGGCTCTGCAGCTTTTATTTGAGAAGGCAGCCTCTCAAATGTACCCACCTGGGCAGCAATAGCTACCTTCACCCATAGTTAGGATTGCACAATCATTTCCATTTCAGGAGTCCTTTCTTTGCTTTTTGTTTTGTTTCCATTTTTTCCCCCAAAGTTGCTCGTAACTTCGCTAGACTTGATCACTCAGGCTGAAATTTTCCATGCTGGGTGTGCACCTCAGGCCTCTTTTCCTTAATTTAAAACAAAACAGCTTCGTTATCATCCATTTCTGAGAACAAGATGATGCAAAACATGTGCACTTCCCACATCAGAAACCTTACTGTAAATTGAAGCCTTCACTCCTTCGCCTTGTTTGGAGGTCAGTGCAAACCTGCCCTGCTTCTTAGAAGAGCCTTTGTCATTACTGTGGTATTTCTGGAAATTTGAAAAAGTGCAGGACTGAAACACTTCTGCTCTGCCTGGTTAGAAGAAGCCTGGAGTTTGCAAACTGAATTCTGTAAAAATGTGCCAGCCTTTCACGTGGAAAGCAGCACAGCCTGAAGTGTCACAGCAGTGACACAGCACCTGCCTGGCCTCAGGCACCAGAGAGAAGAGGGTCAGCCACAGGCAGGGGATTTTCCTCTCCAGGTCCATAAGTTAAAATCTGGATTTGTTGTTCATGTTCAGCACGTAATTTACTCTATTTTCTTCTTAAGGAAAGTCTATGGACATGAGTTTTTCACCAGGAGTAGTTTTTCTGTAATCTCAGGTGGGAAAGGGCTGATGAGGAGTTGATATTCCAGCTATATCAGATAACCCTTCTGAGCACTAAGGTGAAATTTTGTTGTTGCCATTGTTTAGCTTCCTTTTAAATAACTCAGAAGCACTGTGGAATGTACTTTGCAGACCACCATTAACATTGCAGCCATTCAGAAGCCAGATCTGCCATTGCAACTACATTCACCTCCACTTCAAGGCATGACAGTGGTGTGGAGAGTATAGAGAAACAATTCAGAAATTATGATGTCAGTGTGACCAACTGGAGAGCCTCATCCACCTCCAGACTCCACTCATTAAACTGTCTCCTCTGGGACTTAAGACCTTTCCTTCATAAGCTTCAAAGTATTACCATTTTCTTTGTCAGGTTTCTTCTTCTCATCCCCTCTCCGTCTGGCTTATGTTAATGAAAATATTACTACACAGTGAGAGCTGTGTAGTAGAGAGAAAGAGCACATATGTGGCTAAAAGCAAGCATTATGGCAAGATATCAAACCTCTCATCGTACTAATTAAGTGTCAAAAAAGAAAAGGCAAAAATACATTTTTTGAGATGGATTTTAGTTACATTTTTCCTCTTCTGACAGAAGCTGCAGGAGCAGGTCTGTGATTCTGCCACAAGCCTGGAGCAGCTGGGGACAGGTCTACTGCAAGCATAGACAGCACAGGGCTGAAAGGTGCTGATTGCCACAGGACCTGCTTGGCCAGGATAAAAACTCAGGGTGCTGCTGGAGCTGTTCCTGTCGCAGAAGGGGCCAGGCCCCTTCCCTGGCACCTGCTGTGGACCCTGGTGAATGAGGACAAGGTCTCAGCACATCTGGTTCCCATTCTCCTGTTTCTCCCTCCCATCCTTCTGAGCTGACACCTGCCTCCCCCCTCAGAGCAGCAATGGTAACTCTGCCAGTGTAACTCAGTTAATTTGTTCAGTAGGGTAAGATGGGGTTACTGCTGAATAAATAAGATTCTTGGAAAAACTTCACTTGTTTAAAAATATTTAAGAGTTTCATCTCAAATGCAGAACTCTGAGTTGTAGGAATAAAATAAGAATGACTGAGGATTTGCCACTCCTCAGTTTTGTGGTCATATCAACCTCAAGCTGCCTCACATCATCACACACGCTCTTCCATTTGCTCCCTAACACACTTAAAATGAAAAGTTATGACAAATGCAGACACAAGTGATGTCTTGTAGTAAAAAATAGTAGACATATAACCTTTTTTATAAGCATATCAACAAAACCAGCGAGAGAGCATTTCATGTTTTCTGGTCAAGTTTGCTCTTGAGATAAATATTAAAAGATGGATAACCCAGCAGCTTCAAATCTGACTTTCTGGTGGGGTCCATTAGGATTGATCATCCACAAAAGGTCACAACAGAGATCTTCACTTGTGCGCACCTTGAAAAAATTTGCAATGGGGTCATAAAACTGGAAAAGTTTGTGTTAGAGAAAGTTGCAGCAGTGCTAAAGTGGCTGTAATACAGAATCTCTGATACCTTTTTGATGTTGCTTAACTTTTAGTACTAATGACTTTTAAGGGGTTTAGTTATGTTAAACTGGTCTAAAGGCTTAGGCTGTTTCAAGCAGTTTAACTTATATTTGTGCCAGTTAAAGCAGTATATGGTCAGGACATGTCATGACATACAGTTCAGCCCTGATGAATGTTCAACATGTTGAAGCAGTCATAATTTTCAGGCTTTTTTTCCCCCCTGATTTTTTTTTTTTTTTTTTAAATAGAGGGCTATCACTCATAAACATAGAGGCTTTTTGGCACTGAGGTTCAGGAAAAAAAATGAATTTCCTCAGAAATTAAGTATTAACTCTGAAACTAAAAGGTGAAAATATGAAGTGATATTTCAGTGTTCTTTGGCATGTTACTTATTTCGGGGTTTTCACTGCTGTCTTAGGATTGTTCTCTAGATCATTGAGACAGATCCTGGTTCTAAAGTAGTGCTTGCTTCTCACCTGCTCATTGAGATGACTGCATTGCCCTCTCCAGCTCGAAGAAGGGCAGATGAGAAAGTTTCAGAGGTTTGCAACACCTACTTCATTTTTACTGTGACTTAGTAAGAAGACACCAGTTCCTCTCCTTTCCCCTTCTCCAAGGCCCAGCAGGCCAGTAGTCTGCCTGGAAGCATCCATGTAGGAGGCAAAGGCAGGTCACCATGCATTGCATCCAGAAGAGACCCAGGGCAGAGAGGAGGGATAGGAGAGGAAACACCTGGACTGGGCAAGGAACACAGAGGGTCCCAAAGTTGGTGGCAGTGAGCACAGCTGTGGCTGTGTGTTGGAGAATGTTAGCTTTGCTAATCACTGTCTGCACAGCCTAGCTTTTTCCAGCATAAATTGATTCTTATTTTATTGCATTAAATTCATATCATACATATGCAGTTGGGCTGAAAGGCTTTCTGGAACTCAGGCTACAGAGGAGGGTTGCAGCCCTCTGTTTCTTGTCTAGTATCGAGGGGGTCCAAGCCAGATGATTGGTTTCATCTTCCTATCACAACTCCTCACTGCTTCCAAGAGTTTATTTACTTATTGGCAGTGCCCTCCTCCAAGGAGAGAGGGCTCTGCCATTGATTCAGTTGGAAATGTAAGAATGGACCTTGCTGAGAAATATTTCGTCTGGAAGATGTTTAATGTGCTTGGTAGACTGTTAGGAATATTTCATTAGCAATAACAGTAGTACTGTCCCTCTAATAAAGATCTTTACAAACACAGGAGAGAGAGGACTAAAACACTACAGCAGTACTTTCACCTGGGGCAGTTACAGAAAAATCCCTTTTGCTACTGCCACCAGCTCTAACTGTGAAAAGAAAGGGTCTGTTTGCATTTTTGCTGAGGAGCTAATGTTGATGTTTCCATAATTTTTATATCATTTTTATATAATACCACAGAAATCCTAAAGATAATAAGAAATACAGATGAACAGCAAGAAATAAGAATGTGCCATTGTGTTCCTGCAGCTTTTTTTTCTAATTATGTTTTTAGAGTCTATTGGGCACCAACACATTAGTCACAGGCAGAGGTGATTTGGGCTTTGGGCTCTGCCTCACCTCTGTCACTTTAGAATGAGACTCAGACCATTCCCCTCTTCCCCTTTTGCCTGTCATTCTAAGTCCTTTGGCACCATCATCACTTAACTACTTTATATTACAAATACCTCACCAACTGCCTTGTGTGGAGATTGTTATTGCACCCATGTGGCTCGTTAGAAATTGTATGACAAGAGGATCAAGTAGACTACCCAAGAACACATTGAACATTTCAGCAAGTCAGAGAGTTCAACATGCTTTTCCTAAGTTCCAGACTTTCTGTAAGCCATTAAACTTTACCAGAGGAGGCCACTCTCCTAACAAGCTCCTCAACACACCTACTTAAAATCTCCAGGATAAAAGCACATGCAGAAATTGGACCCTCTGCACTAGATCAGAATTCAGAAAAAAACCCCAAATTTTAACTCTTTAAATTTCAATTGTTCTGCATAGCCTCCCTTTATTGTCAAGAGCTCTGGACTGCATATCCAGGTTTACTGCAGTCAGTTCTGGAAAACAGTGCAGGAGCAATCTGATTGCATCCAGCAGTTTTGCAAGAAATTGCTGAACAGCTTACAAAAAGGATAGAGAACAGATAAACTGCATATTTGTAGCCTGGCTCAAACTTTCCTAAAGACCTAATGTGTGGGAGAGATCAGAAATTTAAACTACCCTGTTCTGCTGGTTCCTAATTGTCCCCATAATATCCCTAATCATGGAAAGTCACGTAGGAACAAACAAAGGCACACATAAAACTGTACTTGGAACTGCAGAACAAAAATGAAAAGCATGCTCTCCAGAGAATCCAGAGAAAAATACCTGTGCAATTACTGTGAAACATGAAAATGTAAAGCTCAGAAAGGGTTTTACTGCTGTTATTTGAGGCAATAGAGATTTAGTAAATAAAGTGTTTCCATCAAAAAGTGAATGAGTAAGACCACTGTCAAAGAAAAACATACCAGAGCCATATCAGAACCTTGCTTTGTGTTGTCAGCCTGTCTTTATAAAGCTGTGAAGGCAGTGATGAGCTCAGCATAGTGCCTGGGCTTTACTTTCTTTCACACAAGAGCCTGGACAAAGTGTCCAATCAAAGGTGCTGGTGCAAGGTTGGTGGTCTCCCAAATTACTTCTCCTGCCACCAAGAGAAAAGATGGAGAAAAAAAATCAATCGAAGGGGCTAGAGTGAGAAAAGTAAGGGAAGTCAAAACTAGGTCTGGAGGTCAGGGAAGTCCAGGAGGAGATGAGAGGATTTATCTCAATGCTGGAAGAAATTCTTGTGGATGTGAATATATATTATTCACCCTTGGAATGAAAGTGTGGATGTAATAATTCTCCAAGGCAAAGAAAGTGATTTCAGCATCAAAAACATTTTCTAATTGAAACTTGGTCTAAGACAAGACAAAAGGGCAGGCTTGTTCTTAGCTTGTCCTCAGGAGGAGATTGAAAAGGTGACTGAAGTTTATTTTTTTTTATTCTTGTTCAAAGAGTGAAAGAGAATGAATTGAAGTAATTTGCTAAATATAAATACAGAAGACTTATAGGTCAGGAGGGTACTTTTGTCCATGTCTGCATCTGAAACTAGATGACCTCTCGGGCTGAACTTCTGCTTCTCATTTCCAAGGATAGGATGATACCCCTCATCTCTTGAAGCTGAACAAAAGGTGACCATTTTCCAGTGTAGTGAGCGGTATTCTGCCCTCAGAGCTATTGAACTTGCAGTCAATTTAAATCTAATGTGAAAATTGAAAAAGAGAGACCAGCTGTGATTTTCATGAGGCTAATCTCCTTTCTAACAAGGATACTTAATAATTCTCAAAATAGCTCTTGAATTCCTTTACTTCTCTCCCTGCAGACATCAAGCAGGACTTCTGTCTGAGCCTCATGGATGAATTTTTGAGGCATATCCTCTGCTATTAGCAGATACCAGGTTAATGGGGAGGTAGGGAGAAGAGAGAACAATCTAAGAGAGATCTGAGTGCCAGGTACTAGTCCCATGGGGAGCTGTGGAAGATCTACACAACAAATCACAACAAAAGAAGCAAAAGCTTATGTTTACCTCACCCTCAGTTTAATGCTCTCAACTGCAGAGAAACAGAGCAGAAGAGAAATCAGGAATAAAATCCAGTCATCCATGTGCTATCAATTGGTCTCACCTGGTTTTGGGTGCACAGATTGATAGAGCTGTGAGACACTGCTGCATGGCCTCAGAGAGACAAGTACTGCTGCCACAAGTTTTGTGCTAGCTCAATAGGTAAGTGAGGCTGTAATGGACTATAGGCTTTTTCTTCAGGAATTCCATTTTATGGAAGATTACAAATTGCTTTTATTGACCACTTTTATTGAGTGAGGAAGAACTCTGAAAAAAAAAAAACTCCTTTTATATTGCAAGTCTAAACTTGTGAGACAGAGAGAGTTAGAGCCTGGTATTTCTAAGAGCTGGTCCCAGTAAGTTGGCCTAGCACTTCATCATGCCATGGAGACCTGCAGTGTGATACTGTGCTGAGAGTATCGGGGAGAAATACATCCAGGGAAAATAGCAGTTGTGCATTCAGTGCAGGATGCAGCTTGTGGGCAGGATAGCAGGTGCAGAGATCCATATGGAATGAGGACAGTAAGGATCAGCATGTTTGTTTATTCCATCCATGCCTGTATGAGTTGGTAGGTCCAATTCTAGGACCAGGGTGAATGCACCATGGCTGCATGATGCTCAGTGCTGAAATGGTGCATACTTACTCTGCTGTGTCAAATGCTTTTTAAAGAAGTGAAGGGACACTCTGTTCTGGCAGAATGTATATCATGCACAGTCTGTCTGTGCTTCACTGACTTTGTGATGAGTCAACTGTGGTCTGTCCTTCCACAGCTGGTGTAAGTCCTCTATATGAATTTAATGGTTCCCAACAGCGCTAAATCCTGTGAGCTTTGGCTGAAAATATTATTAAAATGTGATTGTATGCTTGCATTTGATCCAGATGAGATCTGTCCTGCCATGACCCAGTAGTGTGCAGGCCATGCATCAATGGCTGCAGCATCAGCATTCATCCCTTGCCTGTGCAGAGTATGGTGTGGGCTCCCCAGACAAAGGAGTTTGTGATCCTGCAGCTGGAGATTATATTGCAGTGCCTTACCACCAGCAGGGCACAAAGATTTCATAGGCAGTTTTAATCCTGGCATTTCCTATCAGCGAGGGGCTGATATTGTCCCTTTGGTGATGTTCTTTTTGTGTGTCATATGATCATAAGTCTACACTTGTGAGCATTTTCCTTGCAATATTTGGATATTTTGTCTATAACTCTTCAACAGTGTGCTTTTGTGTCTTCCTTTGTAGAACTTTTGTTACTGCTCAGTTTATAATCTTTAGTGATCAATTCTGCTATGAAACAAAGCACTCTAAGACATGATTGCTTAAGCATCTACAATAATGAGACTAAATGTTTTGGCATTGAGGAGCTGCTGTAAACAGAGCTTCTTTTGTGATGGGCTCCTACTGGAAGTTATTGAAATCTCCTATCAGTATTTTTGGTGAAGTTTTAAAACATACTGCTTCCTTTATTACCTGCGTCCCATGCGATTCTCTCTGTCATTCAACAAATTAATAACACAGCTGTGTTAGAAGCCAGTTCTGCATGTGAACTTCAGGGTGACTTTCACCAGAATGCAATTCAGCCTCGTGCTGTGCCAGGTGCCAGGTGTTGGGGCCAGCCTGGGACAAACACTGAGCTGGTTTGTTACAGAGCTCTTGGAAGTGGGGCTGCTTTTGTGCCTCTGCCAGGAAAGAACAAGCAGCCTTCCTTGCTGTGAGGCTGCTCACCCTGTCTCTAACCAGGGGCTGCTGGTGGCTGTCATCCCATTAGGAGCTGCAGCAGATAACCTGCTTTTTAAATGGGAGCTTGTCCTTGGGAAGATCAAAAGCCTTCATACTGCAAATGGAGCACACTTTTAAATAAATGCAGCACCTCTCTAGAGCAGTGTCAGGTTTTTCAGCAACTTTGCAGAAGTGAATTTAGCTGCCCTAACTAAGAGGTACAGATACTGAGATAAAATCATAGAATGATGTGGTTCTAAATGACCTTAAAGATCATCAAGTTCCAACCCCCTTGCCATTGGCAGGGACATCTTCCACTGACTAGACCAGAGCTCCATCCAACCTGCCCTTGGACACTTGGAGGGATGGGGCAGCCACAGCTTCTCTGGGCAACCTCCTCCAGTGTTTTATCACCCTCGCAGGAAAGAGTTTCTTCCTAACACCTAATCTAAACCTATTCTCTGTCAGCTTAATGCCATTCCCTCTTTTCCTACATGCCTTTGTAAAATGTCCCTCTCCAGCTCTGTTTTAGGTTCCCTTCAGGTACTGGCAGGGTCTCTAAGGACTCCCTGGAGCCTTCTCCAGGCTGAACAACCCCAGCTCTCTCAGTCTGTCTTGATAAGAGAGGTGCTCCAGCCCTCTGATCATCTTTGTAGCCTCCTTTGGACTCAACCCAACAGCTCCATGCCCTTCTTATCTTGGGGCCCCAGGTCTGGATGCAGGACTCCAGGTGAGGTTTCACCAGAACAGAGCAGAGAAAGAAAATACTCTCCCTCCACCCTGCTGACTCTGCTGCTTTGGATGCAGCCCAGGATATGTTTGGCCTTTTTGGGCTGCCAGTGTGTGTGTTGCTGGGTCATGTCCAGCTTCTCACCCACCAAAATGCCTCCTTTGATCTGACACTGAGATCTGCTCCTATGATAGAACATGGGAGGGATGGGGTACAGATGAAAGAGCAGTGGTGGTGACCCTGTGTACAGATCAGAGGAGTGAGGACAGATTGTGCTGTTAGCCCTGATGTTGGAAAGAGCAGCTGTCCATATATCCTGTCCCCAGTCAGCCAGAGGTAGAGGCAACAGAAGACTGTAGCTCTCCAGTACCCTGGAATAGGCAAAATGGACAGCTGGGTCATAGCTGGCTTGTGTGCTTTGGCTTCCTGCTCTGGGAAATTAGTATCTTCATTAATTCCTAGAGCCAGGCCTGCACCTGGTTACATACAGCCTCAATTATTTCTCTTTATGTTTGCATTTGCACTACTTTTTCTATCTCTCATCTACATCCCTGCCCATTGTTTTTTGCATTGGAAGGGAAAGATCTAACCAGCAATCTTTTGTAACAGGGATGCTCTTTTAATTCAAATGGTAGCAGTCTGTGTGATTCTACTGAGCATCTTTGTTTCCATCTCCAGCTGCCCTCCTCTGCAGGGTGGGCTATTGCAAACATGTCAGATCTAGCACTAACATGATGGAGTCTCACATCAAGCAGATGAAAAGACAATAAACACCCCTCCAAATTGTCAATGAGGGTAAATATTAGCTTCATTAGGGGAGATTTATCTCTCTTTCATGCCAGCACATACTTTTTTTAGTTTTTTTTAGTTTTTGCCTGCAGAATGCTGAGGCTTTGCTGGCTTGCAAACTACCCATGTGCCTACATCCATACAGGAAAGCAAGGGGAGCATTTTCCTCTGTGCTGCAGCCAAACTCACTTTCTTCCAGCACAATAAAAAACAGCTACACAAGCTTCATATTAGAGATGTTGAGAGGGGTGGCAAAGTGGGAAAAGATGGAAATGGTGCCTCAGATACCCTTGGCATGCAAGTCGTAGCTGTGTTTCAACAGCGACAGAAAAGCAGATGAAAAGTGAGCAGCTTCTCTTTTGTCTCTAGCAGGAGACCAACACCAACTCTAATCCAGAGAATGTGATGGAATACAGCCACAGTTTTGTCTGGACCCTGGGGACCTGCCAGCTGTACACAGCTGGGAGCCAAGGCAGTGCCTCTACAGGAGTGAGGGAATGTGGCATCAGCCAAAGGGAGATGATGGACAGAAAGGAATTGGCAGGTAGGAACAGAAAGAGCATCATATTTTGGGGAAGTGGGTGATGCTCAGGAACACTTGTCCTGGGAACAGATAGTTCTAGCCTATTAAGGGCATTGACTTGGAGATTGCAGTGCCTTCTGTGATCCAAAAGTGAGAATGAATATTAAGCTCAGTGAGTGCAGCAATAAAGTGGGAAAGACAAGCTAGCTTGCAGAGTAAAGCCCAGGAGATGGTTTAACTGCATCACAGGCTTGCATAGAATTGCTAAGTAAATTGCTGGGCCCTGCTGTTGAATATAAGTTGCAAAGCTTTAAAATGTACCCTTCTGTTCTCTTTCCATTGTCTGATACACAAAATATGTATGGCAGGTTTGTTTGAATCCCATAAAACACTGGAGGGTGTTTCTGTTCCTCAGGAAGCACAACAGGGAGAAATTTACCACAGCAAGTTGTGGATGGGATTGGGGAAGTGTCCCTGCTGCTCCCATGCACCCTACTGTCCAAACAGCTCCTGCATGGAGGGTGCCCTGTGCTTACATGCAGGGAGAGAATGTGGAATATCTTGAGGACTGAAAATTAATCCCTCAATCTTTATACACATAGGCTCTAATCACAGAAAGCTGAGCATCCATGCAGATATTTTCACCAGTTCCACTGTACCAGTTTAGTGACACATCTGAGATTTCCTGAACTGAAAGAGCCCTCTGAAAATTAAGATGTGATTACCCATCCTTTTGCACAGTTTTAAAACTAATCTTTGAAAAATACTTAAACATTTCTGTGTAAGATCCTTTTTAAACTTAGCTAGTGCAATTTTCTTGTGGTAGCAGAGGCAAAGTGAAAAAAAGGAAGGGAAAAAGGCAGAAGTAGATCACCTCTGTGTGTATGTGTGTGTGTGCATGCTACCTTTAAAAACGGGGCCTGGCTCAAGCTTTTGAATGTCACAGTTTCTCTGCTCTTTAGGAACCAGGATAGAAACTTACAATGAGCTGCCAACTATTGATAATATACCTAGGTGGTAACTTTGTACTAGTTACTTTCTCATTGTGATTTCACACAAGCAGGGCAGAACCATGCCTGGAGCTGAGAGAAGAGATAAGCAAGAGTCACCATACCTTAAAATTTTACTCTCTGCCAATAACTCCCTCTCTTCCTGTGGACAAGTTGTTCAGTTTCTCTGTGCCTAGGAGAATGCTTGAAGACACAGAGTCTTCTTTGGTAATTCAAGCTTTAGGTGTTGCTACTTCACTTCCCATCCTCATCATCACCTTTGCTCTCTCCTTCCTCCACAGCTCATTCCTGCTCCTCTGACACTGACACGTTACCACGATGTTCATCTTTAGTCAGTATTTTCCAAGCAGAATTGTCCCTCTGGTAACTGTTGAGATTATAGAACAATACAAGAACAACAAACCCCCCTGTGTTGGGTTTGTTTGTTTGTTTTTCAGCTGGAAGCTACACCACCAGGTGTATAAAGTAACACACCGTTTTGAGGCTCAGCCAGCTGGGAAGTGGCTGTGGCAAAAAAGGAGGAGTGGGGATGAGGTAGAAGCAGCAGTTGCTGAAGACTGCTGCCATCACATTCTTTGTACTGACACACTGTGGCCTCCATTTTAGCATTAAACATAAATGAGAGAAGGTGCTGTGAGTCATCACTAAAGGATGTTTGCAAAGGGTTTTGAGATCCTCACAGTTACCTTGCAAAGAAATGTCTGTGAAGGACAAACACCTCTGTTGTTACCCTATGAGATTTTCCAGGCAGACAGTAATAAACAAGAATCATTGCAGGTCATGGCTAGTCATGTAAGAATCACATGTTTTGAGAAGAAGGAGGGAGGAGGTGTTGTTATTGGGCAGGTACATTTCTGTTGTCTAATTGCAGGAAGGTTGTTAGATGCAGGACTCACAGTTAAGGGCTGAGCTTTTGACCCTGTTCAGGATGCAGTTGGCTGAGCAATTTTTGTCCAGAAGAGTGCAACTGCTGAGTGCATTAAGGCTGTGATTTGCAGTAACCAGCTGAAATCTTATAACCCTCCCATTTCTCCATAGTTCTTTTTTGTTGTTCTCTCCCAGCTCAGTTGTCCCATTGATGCTGGTACAAACATTTATGCTGTATGTCAGACAGACATTTGAGGGCAAGGTTACTTTTCATCCTGGGTGAATTCAATAGTCAGGTGGTCAAACACTGGGTTCAGTTCAAGCAAGAGTGAGGTGCAGGAGCATAAGGACATGATTAATAAAAGGTGAAGGAAACCAAGGCTTTTTTAAGCCAAGTTAAACAGGTGTGGCACAGCTGACCATGCAGCACACTGTACATTATACTGGGTACATGGTCCCACCAAGAGCTCTGTGTTACAAAAACACTGAGATCTGGATACTGTTGCATTAAATGTTTTGTATATGACACCAAAGTAGAGTGTATGCATTTAAAAAAGCCTCTAAAGTCCCCAGAGACAGCTCTGATGTTGTGTGAAAGGCTGTCATATGCATAGGACTATTCAGCATCCAGCAGATAACAATTCTACAGTGACATCGGTGCAGGTTTTTTGGGCAATTTGATATGGGAGATCAGTGAGGAGGGAGATGCTTTGATCACTAGAAGGAGTGAGGGAAAAATAGGGAGAAAAGAGGGAAGATAAGTGAGAGTGAGTTGTAGAGGTAGGCTGGTCTGAGGGGATCAGAAAGGAGGATGTAGGAGCAAACTGCTATTAAAGAAGAAATACCTGGTTTAAAATTGCAGAAATGGATGACATTGTGAATACAGCTTTGAACTTGCTGGTGTGATTATATGTCTTTTCCTGCCAGACTTCAATACAAAAGCCCATGCACCCTGCTTTTTGCAGTACATATCTTTTCCTTTTCTTTTTTCCACACAAGCTCATATGACTCTGGGATAGAAAACTCCCCATGGCTCTTTAAAGGGAGTCAGTCGGTCTTGTACAGTTACTGGTGGGTGTGAGGGATAATTATTTTTAGAGGAGCTTTTGGAATTGGGGGAACAAAAGAAAGGAGGACCCACGCAACAGCAAGAGTATCTTTTTTTGCCTCTGTGCTGCTGCTGTACATTGCTAATCTGTTACTGCATATATGGCTGTGTTTCAGGAGCAGGAAAAGTCCTTCTAACACCCTAGTGAGATCCCATGGGATGGGATGCAATAGGTCAATGTGAAACTTGTCCTTTAATTGTCCTTGCTCTTGGAGTCAACTTCCTCTTCAGACTGGACTCCCCATTTCCATAGAAATGCCAGCCCTGCTCTACAGAAGTTCTGCATCGTTTTACGTGGTGTTTGTTTTGTGTGGCATAGCTTTAAACACAGCAGCCTGCCTCTCCTTTTCCCCCCCTTTGTTGCTTGCTTGCTTTCATTTTGCTCTTTGTTTCTTCCACCGTATTGTTCATTTATTTGCACTCCCTTTGTGCCTTGTCTCAAGGCTGTGAGCAACGTCCCAGTGCAGGGAATTCATTGTGCTACCACGTCATAGTGAAAAGAGCTCTCATTCAGATCCAAGGGAGCGTTTTTTTAAAGGGAAAACCGTGTTACCCACAGCTTCATGTTTGTACAGCACAATGTACAGTGTCCCCTTTGGCATGACTTTATCTCCTAGTGGTTATGACAATGTATGATTCAAGGAAGAGAGAAATTATGACAAAGGAGGAAGTTGGAGCCTGTTGAAAGGGAGAGTAAGCAAGCAGGGCAAATGCCCAAAGCCACAGGCCGTGGAAAGATCTCGTAGAACACAGCTATGATTTGGGGCAAGACACCTAACAAAAAGCTGGGAGCAGAGAGAAGAGTCTACACCCCTGTGTGAGGTGTCATATTTCTGCCCCCAAGCTGCTGCAGTTTACAGACAGATGCATTTAGTTGGACTCCATGATTTTAAGGGTTCTATGATACCTTGAGCTCACCTGGGTTTAAGCTTGCACTCAGATGCTCAGCAGTGAAGGACAGCAGGTGAAAAGCAGGTACATCCACCCACTTGTGAATGGGGTGTGACTGCCACACAGCCCTGCAAAATCTGTCCCTGAAAATAAATTGGTGCCTGGGCTTCCCAGATGAGGTTCAGGACAGTGGGGCCATTGGAGCAGCAAGTTGCCATAACAGCAGTGAGAAGATTAACTCCAATGGTTATGATAAAACAAGGGCTAAATGAAAGGAAAAGCTCACCACAGTCACAGTGAAAAATATAAGGAGGGATGCTTGGAAAAGAAAAATTAAGGATGCTTTGTCAACTCCACTCCAGTACATTATAAACATGGTACCTTCTCGATCCAGGGCTGTCAGGTGGGTAATAAAATCCCATTAGTGCTCACTGTTGTAAATAAGGCTTGCACTGGGTTTGGCTTAATAGAGCTCCACCGGGAAATAGAAGATGTTCATGGAAAAGGTAATGGAGACCACTGCTGCCTGTGGGCAAGAGTGGGGAAGGGAACTGAAGGAAAATCCTGAAATTAGGCAGAGCCAAAGCATAAAACTTCATAAGGAAGTACCCAGATCCCACATGGCCTTCCATAGGTGCCTCTGCTGATACCAGTGTGCAGCCTCTGGCTGGGGTAGCACACAGCAAACAGCACATGCAGCATGACAGCAAGGGAAGGTGGTTTGAGCTGGTGCTCTGCAGAGAAAGCAGAAATTGCAGTTGCTTAGTACAAGTAGAATTCCATAAAGACACAGCTTCCTACCTGTGCTCCCCCTGTACAAGTGCTTGGCTGGCACTGTGGCTTGGTCCTTGGCAAGACTGGGGCCTGAGAGCTGCTCTTGTGTAAATTTCCTTGCTGACATTCAAACCTGAATGTTAGATTTGGTTTCCAGGCACTGGTGCTGAAGTCATAGAATCATAGAATTGTTTAGGTTGAAAAGAACTTTTAGATTATTCAGTCCAAAATTTAACGTGTACCACACTAAAAAAAGTTATGTGCAAATACCTGTTCATATACCCAATGAACTTTTTCATGTTTATTCTTCAAGTGGTGGATATTTCTTTACGTATTTTGAGATTCATCACCTGCATTTCAGATATCAGTGTGACTTCTAATAAGAAATTAAGTCCATGTTCCCATTAGCTGCAACATCCTTTACCTGCCATTGAGCACCCAGCAGTAAAGGGTGCAAAGATTCTTGTGACCCTGGAAATGTGTCCAAAAACCAGAAGCTATATTCTTCAGACAGATATTTGCAGACTACTGAGAGCACATATCAGGTGCTGTGTGTTATCATCAATTGTGGTATTTAGTATAGTTTGGATTATTTCATTTGTCTTTAGAAACTATGACAGATAACTGATGGGAAAGTAAAGATAAATAGTCCCTCTTAAGGCACTTCTGTCTTGATGTGTATCAATTTTGAAACAAGTCTGGCTTTACAGGCAAGACAAGAATTTTTTTAAGGCCATACAGTGATGATAAAACAGAGGCACTTAATAGAATTTGAGGTTGCTGCTAGGCACAGCAGGCACAGACAGCCCATCAAAACCATTCAACAAGTCTATAGAGAGGATGGGTATCTATAACCAACTAATTTTTAACTTTGTTAGTCAAA
The DNA here is from genome assembly GCA_013389925.1 of Aegithalos caudatus. Taxonomy (NCBI): domain Eukaryota; kingdom Metazoa; phylum Chordata; class Aves; order Passeriformes; family Aegithalidae; genus Aegithalos; species Aegithalos caudatus. The sequence continues at coordinate 292,039 of WEIU01015315.1, forward strand.
AAACCATGTGCCAATAGCAGCATTGTCCTAACAAGAGAAAAGCTCTTCTTCTGCAGAGCTCGAGTAGAAAAGTGGACACTTTGGAAGGTGGTTTTCTGCCCTGCCAGAGCAAAGAGCCATGGTGAAAAGGGGCAGAGGTTATATGTGCATGGGGCAAAGCTTTCAGGTGTGGGGGGAAGATTCCTATGTCAAAGGTGCCAAGTGAACACCCAGCACTGTGCCAAAGAGCAGCATACTTGTGAAGGGAAGGAAAAAAAATCCAAGTTAGAGAACTGATCCCACAAGGATTTTTGGGGTAGTAACATGGAGGAAAGTAAAAAAAGACATTTTATTCTGCAAAATTTTTATTTTTGAGTGTGGGCTTTATACAGAATGTTGATGTTTCCCATAAAGCATAGTTTTTCAAATTGTGCAGTTCACATTCAGGTAGAGATGAATCGACTCAAGTGGCTGAGAGAGCTTCTCCTCCTTCTCATTGCTGACCTTTTGATTTTTAGAAAGTTTGAAAATGGAAAATTCTCTTTTTCCATTCTGCTAGACAGATGTCACTGCAGTCAGTGTAAGCTGTTGCAAAGACAGGGCAGCTTTCCCTTGTGTTTTCCAAAATACAAATGTTTAGGTCTCAGTTGTGAATGGCTCCTGCACACCCTGTGAGAAGGCTTGACTGCTTTATGGGGAGCTGGAAGGGTCAGAAGAGCTCTGTTTTTTGCACATGGGACTTTTCATGTGGTTGAATATACTGTATTCTCCTATTCTCCTAGAGCATTCTCTCCTTTGGTTGCTGCCTCATCCTAGGGGATCTGATGTGCCTGCTCTAGACAAGGGGTCTGGGCTGTAGGGTGGGGACTGACAGACAGGCAGCAGCAGAGAATAAATATCTCCTTTTCAGCCAGCAGCCTGTCACTAGTGGGCTCCCCCAGGGATCAGTGCTGGGCTCAGGGCTGTTTAATATCTCTGGAAGTGATCTGGATAATGGGATCAAGCAAACCTCGAAGAAGTTTGCCAGTGATACCAAACCGAGTAGAAAAGTGGACACTTTGGAAGGGAGTGCTACCCTGCAGGAAGACCTGGATAGGCTGGAAAAGTGGGCTAACAAAAACCTTATGAAATTCAACAAAGACAGATGTAAAGTATGGGAAAACACAATCCTGGAGTGCAGCTCAGGCTGGGATCCACCCAGCTGGGGAGCAGCTCAGTGGAAAAGGATCTGGAGGTCCTGGTGGGGAACTGCTTAATGCAGCACATTGCTCACTCACAAAAATCCCACAGGATGCTGGGCTGCACCAACAAGGGCATCACCAGCAGACATAAAAAAGTCACCATCCCACTCTACTCAGTGCTTATCAGGCCACCCCTGAAGTGCTGTGTTCAGTCTTGGTCCCTGCCAGACACAAAAGACGTGGATGAGCTGGGAAGCACCCAGAGGATGGCCACAAAGATATCAATGGTGTGGGAAGCCTATCCTGTGGGAAAGGGTTGAGAGAAGTGACTTTTCTCAGTCTTGAGAAAAGAAGGCTTAGGGTAGACCTTAGCACTGTGTTTATCCAGTATTTAAAGGGTGGCTGCAAAGAAGATGGAGACTCCCCTTTTTGCTCTAAATCACACGGAAAACACATGCGGTAATGGGTGCATGTTACTTCTGGGGAGATTCCAATTAGACACGAGGAAAAATTTTCACAATGAAGTCAATCAGCCATTGGGATAGTCTCTTGAGGGAAGTGGTGGATTCCCCAATATTGGACACTTTTAAGGTTTGTCCATTTGTGCTTGCCTGTCTTGCCTAGGCTGTGGTTTTGGCAAGAAAGGTTAGACCAGTTGATCCTTATGGTCCCTTCCAACCAATTTTATAGTCCTATGATTTTATGATTCTAACACTGGCTTTAAATGACCCCAAGGAAATCTTGCCATGTATATGGGATGTTTCTCATCCAGGCATGGAATAAGAAATAGCTGCTACATGCTCAGTGTACCCCTAGATGTGTCACAAATGCTGCTCTCACAGACAGGTGCTAAGCACTGCAACTGTTACAACTTGGCAGAGTTCCTCAGCAGTTCCCCAAAATTTTATGCCTGAGGGAACATATCCTATCTTGTTACACCAGACAAATGGTTTTCGACATTCTTCCAATTTGCCAGCCACTAAAAATTCCAGCAGAGTTGTGGATTCCTGTGGAGAGAGTAGGTTTTCTTTTCTTGGTCTTTATCCATGGCCTCCCTAAAAATAATTCACATGGGATCTCACATAGTGTGGGTTGAGAACCACAGTAGTGGATCCATAAACAGATCCCCTGGTGAAATGAAGACCTTTTTTCCTGGCTGCAGGTAGTACAGGAGTAGGTGTTAAGTTAGTCCAGTTCCATTTTTTTGCTGTTAGACAATGTGTTCTTGTGGATAAAGCAGTGATCTGGCAGTCAGGAAATTGGGCAGCAAGTAGGACCTACAGTTGTGCATCATGCTCTGCAAAGCAGAAATGTGGTTGATGCTTGTGGGGAGGTGAGATGAGCACTTAGCCCAATATTTTATAGCCATAGAAGCAATTTTGGATAGAAAATTGGCTTCTGAAAAGGGAGAGTAATGAAACATATTTTTTGGATGGGAGAAGTTCTGAAAAAGACCTTTCCTGACATACTGTGTTACTACAGAAAGACATATTCCTGGGGTGTTAACAGAAGCAGATTTCCTAGAGTCATGACAGTAGGAACAGCACTGGAGATTTTTTTTTTTTTCCATGTCCCATTACCACCAGAACAAATTTCCTTTTTGGTGTGTAGAAAACCTGTTTCTCCTGTATTACAGGAGGCAGTAGGAGTGTAGCCCTTCATTGAGAAGTTCAGCATGTCTCCAGTTAAACTGTGTGAGCTGGCTGCAGTTCAGCCTGCTTGTTAAAGATGCCATCAACCTTTTAACTTTGCCAACAGCCTTCAGAGGAGCATCACATCCACCTAACAAAATACAAGGACTAACTTCTTCATTCTCCTTCCAAATTGCTGTCTGAATGCAGGCTGCTGGTAGGACATCATTACCACACCTTACACCTCCTCAGTAAGCTACTGGGTTGATCAAGGTGTCTGCAATAGTCATGAAAATTTTTGCAAGGGTTATATGGAGAAGTGAATGTCCAGAAGGAGGAGAAAGCCTCATCTTCCTACTGAACATGCCTTTAGCCCTGATGGATAGAAACATAGGAACAAACTGGATATTGACTTTCTAAGATGGGATAGGAAAATGAGGGCTGCTTTCTTGTTGATTGGATATGCATCAAAATGCTGAACGGGTTCCTGAAAATCTGCCACTAATGCTTCATATCTCACACTGGCAGAATGTTTTAAGTGTTTCTTGCTGCTTTCCTGAACAGCCAGTTCTTGCAGCTGGGTGTTTGGAAAGCAGAGAGTTTGTTTTTAGTGATCAGTTTTAACTGTGGACTAAACAAAGATTTCTCTCAGAAGGAGAGACAGTATATGAGGATCTTAAAACATTGCCATGATTGGAAATGAAAATTTCTGAATCTCTTCAGAAAGGAGTTTCTGAACAAGAAAATACGAGGGGGAGAGGACTTTGTTCCTTCATCTTTCCAAGGAATCAATCCTAATTTGGTGGCTGAAGAGAACAGTGTGCTTGAGATTTAGTCTGTGTGAGGTACACAAGTAATGCATGAAGGAGCATCACTTCTTTTGTACATACAGAGAGTATTTCAAATATATCTGCATTCTGGCTCTCCTGCACCAGAATGAATCTGGATTATTTCCACTGCAGACAAAGACAGAATTTCCTGTGATTTACAGCAGAACCTTCATGTTTGGAGGCAGTCAGGCACAGCTCCAGACAGTCATCCATGACCCACTGTACTTGTATGCAGTTTTTAGTCTACATCTGACCTTGTGTCACCTCCATATATCTGTTAAGCACTGCAGATGTCACGTTCAGTCCAAGGACTTGCAAGTGGAGAGTACTTGTCTAATAACCTTGTAACTCCTGCAAAGCTTCTCAGGAGGGGGCCGTGGTGTTCAGGTCTGATACTGCCTCTAGTGTGTCCAGTCCCCACTTCTTTTTTGTCACACATACTCATATGGCAGCAGAGGGCTGCCTCACAGCCACTGCTCTGCTGTCCTTTTGGTGTAGGTGCCTGCTTTTTAGTTTGGAGTCCAGATAAAGTGACACTTGGCATTTATTTACAAACTGTGTAGCCCGTGCAGGGTGTTGTCCTGCATGGACATGAAGCTGCTGACCCACATGCCAGCTGTATGAATTAGGTCACCCTGGCTGTGTTTTGTCTTCACAGTACAGATAAGGAAAATAATTTATCCTTGTGGAAAGTGGGCTGGAAGTCAGTGCAAGGATTTTAGTCCCAGCAGACTTGTGTTGTTGTATTTACCAGCCCTAAGAGGGGATAATAAAAATGAACAAGGGGGGAAAAGTCTTATAGTGCAAGGTGCATGCTGTGCCCCACCCAGAGGATGCTGTGTCTATGAGCCAGGGCACTGCCCCTAAACAGAAGTCTGTGTTATCCTGACAATACTGAGATCCCAGCAAGAGACAAGCCTTGTTTAACTGATCTGCAAGTAAATGCACAGGAATAGAGCACTCTTGTCCCACAGCCATTACAGTACATTTGCTGAGAGGGAAGCAGGAAGAGGATTCAGCCCATGGAGAGCTGAGAGGAAGTATGACTTTTCCCAAGTTGGAATAAAACCCGTGGCAGAGCCGAGACTTAAACCCCTCTCCCCCTTTCAGTGCTTACCCATCCCTTCTCCAAATGTCCCTCTGTGGCTGTGCCTGCAGAGCTGTCATGCTGAGGAGCATTAGGAGCTGCCTCCAAAGTGACTTCAGTGCAGTTTCTCTCTTCCTCACCCCCGCACCCTCTCTCATTAACTTGAAAGCTCCTATTTATAAACCTGCTCAAGACTGCTTGTTCGGAAAGGAGGAGCCGAAACACTCCACACACAGACTCAGAGACTCAGCAGAGATGCAGGCAAGAGCTACTTCTCACTCAAAGGGTAATAACCAGATGGAACAAGTCAGCAGGAAGAGTGCCTGAAATGTCACAGAAATGAGATCAAGCAACAGCTAGAGCTGTGTGTCTGCAGGCAGAAGGGGGAGAATCACAGGATCACAGGAAACAGTAAGAAAGAAGGGCTGAGAGGAAGGAAAATATTTAAGTGGGTAAGCACATTGGACTAAGTGGCCTGATAATCTCCCTAGACCACCACAGTTCCATTATGCGTTTTTGACATTCTCTCCTAGCGTCCATGACAGTGATAAACAGGAGGCCTATAAAGCTGGCTTGCTGTGAAAAAGTGTGCCAGGCTACTAACTGTGGAGTGACTTGTCATCTCTGTTGTTAAACAGCTCACTCTCCTCCCTGAATCTCACTGGGATGCTGTTTGTAAGCACAAAACTTGTTAAACTCAGGCTTGCCTGCAATTTCTGTGGCACATGGTGATTTTGTGCTGGCAAGCTAGAGAACAGGCTGATGAAAACTTGAACCCCTGTGAGGGGAGAAGGGAGTACCTAAATAGCTGTCCTACATTGTATGGCACTATTTACAATAGCCTGACTTCCTTTATCTTTCCTCCTGACTGTATTTTATGATAATGATCCAGACGTGACCCAGCTATCTCTGCTCTTCTGGAGGAGCACAGCACAATTAAGAAAGATCAGACAAGGTCATTTGCTATGAAGATGGGGGGAAAAACTGACCAGTCCCTAAGTTTTATATAAAGAATAAACAAAACTGCAGTAACCCATAAGGAATCACATTCATGGAGAGAAACAGAATCACATTGTTCAATAAATCAGAGGAAAACAAAGAGGTTCAATGACAACCCAAGACCAAAGCCATTTCTGCTAAGAATTCTGCATCCGTGTACTGAACATAACCTCACCTCTTCCCTTCCAGCTTAAGGAGCAATTTCGTGGAGCTCTTTGTGCCAGCATGCAGGCAATGGCCTGAGCTGATTCTCTTCACTGAGTTTCTCACTGGAGGGCCAAGGATGTGCTACACTGAGTGCCCTGCTCTTTTGCAGTCTGAATTCTTCCTGTTATTCTCAAAAATACCAGGTTTGCTGTCCCTGACATCTATGCTCTTAGGTGGTTTTTCATCTGATACATTATTATGTTACTTTAAAAACCCAAATTTTAAAGCCCTGTGTCTTACTGAAGTCTCAATGTATTAAGTGACAGTTTACAGATCCAGAAAAGGACAATCATTCCCACAAAATGCCCATAAGGTGTCAAAGACAAGACACAATCACTGAAGAAAAGAGGTAGATTGAGGGAAGGAGAGAATCAAGAATTAGGGTAAAAAAAAGTAATGCGATGTGCACAGATGTGACATTTTCACTCCAATGATCTCAATGATGGTGTGCTGGACATGCCAGAGTACTGGGACAGTCTTACAGTAATACCAAAAAAATTCTAAGAAGAAAGTGACTGAATTTGTACTTGTTCTCTTTGCTGGAGAAAACCTGATACAGTTTATGGTATCATCAGACATATCTTACATATTTAAGAAGCTCTCTGCTGACATCAGAGAAAAAAACATTGTCCTACATAAAGCATGTCTCAGTCTCAGACACAGACAGAGGTGGGTTTAGAAATGAGCAGTGAAAACTGTCACAGGTCTAGAAAACCTGGTAAAGAAAAATTATTGAAGGAATTGCATTTACTGGGTTTAGGAAAAAGAAATTTGAGGAGGAACATGGGAAATTGTCTTCTAGCAGAGCTGTAAAAAGGACAGGGTTTAATTGTTTTCTGCTTCTGTGACAGGAGGGGTGTGCTACAAATAGTAGCCAGCTTTGTTTGCACAAACAAAGATTTTGGTTAAGTATCAGAAGGAGATTTATTCTGAAAATAAGGAGAAAGCAGCAGTGAAGCAGCCTTGAAGGCTGGGAAGTGCCTGTTTATGGAGTCCCTTAAGAACAAAGCTTTGTTAATCAGTGATGGTGTTGGCATGTTTACTTTTTCATAAGGAAAGGGGCCTCTGTGGTCCTTCCAGCCCCATATTTCTGTCATTTGTACTAAGACTGCAGTTCCAGCAGAACAAGGCTGCAAGATGTAATCTCATTATATAAATAAACAGAAATCTCCATTGTGCTCCAAACAGCCAGCCCTGGAAAGGGAAACAGACAGTTTGGCGAAAACAAATGCCCCAAGAACCTTTAAAGATTTATAGGTGTAATTTGACCCTGTAGTTCTATTTAGGAGTATTTGTGAAGAGTGTACTGGGTTGAGTAGGCTAAAGAGAGGGAAAGGACCCCTACTCCTCGTCCTTAGTTTTGTGGCAGGATGAACCAGCTTATCCTGTGTATATACAGGTGGCTTCAGGGCTGGCAGTGGGATCCAGCCCATATCTCAGTGACTACACCCAAAATGTGCAAATAACAAAACTTCTAACAAAATTTTATTGATGGAAATATCCCAAGGTATCTACAACGGCACACAATTTCAAAGCTGGAATAGGGAGAGGTTTGTGAAATTAAGATGTCCATGTTCCTTGTCCAAAATCAGAGGGGAAAGCTGAATAGCACATGGGTAAAATACATGAACTTTTAATAACATTATGAATAACCTATGGTATAAGTAGTACATATAACACTGCTGAGTATTTTTAAAGAGCACCCACTGGGTTTGAGTTGAAACATTAGATTTACTCCAGTTATTACTCTTAGTTAATAAAGCTACACATGATTTGGCACTGTATACATGAAAATCTAGTATGTGTGCTTTGTGATAGCTTCATTAGATTTCTTTCTTTATCTCAAATAATTTACTGGTTGCTCATTTTCTATAATCTCAGTGTTTTTAGTTTTGCCTTTATTTTTTGTTTTTGTTTAAAAAGGAAGGTTCCATGTCAAACATAGAGACTCCTAAGCAATGATGGATCATGACTGATGATCCTACCTTAAGCACTCAAGCACATGTGTAAGAATTGAAACACTGAGAGCTTAACTCTGGAAGATGATAAGAACTGTGGCCCCAGTCCAGCAAACTGTATTTGTCCTGGGAATAGTCTCATTCAGCTGGATTATTTGTATGCTCCAATCTAAGCACTGGGAAGGAGAACACTTCAATCAGGACCTGTTGGGATAAAGAGAAGCAGTGCAGATTTGATCTTAGCAATGAAATTCACTCCCTTATCTTTGGTGCAGTTCCTGTGATGTATGCAAGGGTAAGTGAAACTAGATCTGGATCTCTAAGGTCCCTTCTCCCTTTAGATTCCAGCTTTCAACATGGTGTCTCTCACTTGGAATAACACCAGTTAATTGAGATAACAGATACATATCACTGGTTTATGACAGAAAGAAGTTGCCTAGCTTCTGTAGAAATTACTTCTCTTTGTGTTACATAACCTAATAAATATATATTCGCCAAGAAGATTAAGCTTGGAGTGTCTAAAAGTGCTGTCTGAAGTCCACAGTGGTGACAAAAGCAGGCTCTGTCATGCTGCCATTGCTAATGGCATGGAAGGATGGACTGTTTAACCAGGTTGATGTGAATTGATGAGTCTCAATCCAGTTCACAAACAGAAGCCTTGGCTCTGCCCTGCCATGAGCATCTCTGGTCCATGCTCCACTACACAGGGCAGAGAAGCACAAAACCTGATGGGAAAGCCACAGAATAAACTGTTCCAGAGATCAGATCCATCCTAGGGTCTAGATGTTTGTCACCACTTCTCTGTCTATCAGAGCTTTGTTCAGTGTGGCCCAGAAATGAATAATGCAAAAGCCTATTTGAATCATGTGGCTTCTGCTTGTTCTCAAGTTTCTTGGATGAACAGCAATTTATTGCAATACTGCAGCATCTACATCCTGTGTCTAGGACTGTTTTCCATCTCTTTCTTGCTTCAGAGTAGCAGGGCTTGGACAACTAAAAGGATTAATAGAAATGCAGAACAACATCAAGTCCAGGGCCCTGGCTTAGAGAAATGGACACTCCTGCTTCCTGCCTCTCCCATGCATAGCCTGGACCTGAAAGCTGGTTAGCTCATCTCACTGGGGGTCAGATCTTTGCAGTTAGTCCAAAAAAAACCCCAATCTGGTGCAGAGTTGCAGATGGTTATATAGAGTCATATACATATGATTACTCAGTAGTGCTTATTGTATGTTGACAGGAAATGGAAATTTAAAAAAAATAGAGAAAACAGCTAACACAAGGCTGGTACAAACTGCAAAATAAGAAGGAAACCCACTGTTTTCTATGCACTTGCAATTTTTTGTTATTTGCTTTCCTTGCTGTTCTCTGCTCCTTCCATAGTCTCTTAGTGTGTAAAATCATAATTGCATTGCATAACCTACGGTGCTGATGTCACTGTGGAATTTGGTGCTTGGCTGTTGGATTTATTTTTATTAGATGCAGTGATTAGAATCTAAGCAGTAACCATAGCTTTGAAACTTCTATGAATATGTACTTGTTTCCAATGGATTTTTCTTTGTGCTTCTTAAATATCTGTCTGATTCAGCATTCTTATTGAAACTTAGAGAATGAATGTGTATGGAGAAGCATCAGGAGGGGAGGTTTGGATCTTAAAAGCATGGTCAAATATCTTAAGGGCAGCAAATTTGTAATGTAGGGCTAGGTGCTTTATTGATTAGGTTATTGACAACTGTAAAATACCTTTCAGAAGGAACATATGGTCTCAAAAGCATTGCTAAAGTGGTATCAGGTGTTTTTCATTGCACTGAACCAAAGCTAGCCCAAAGCCTGTGAGAGCTATTGCTGTTGAACTTACTGGGAACTGTGGAAAAAGGGGCTCAAATTCCAGTGCCTGGGTTCCCAAACACCAGGTCACTAGTGAAGGATCAGGAATCAGTATCCACCTTCTCTTTAGATGTATGTGATGAAGAGGGATCCCAAGAAGAGGAGCAAGGAAACTGCACTCCAAGTGAATCCATTTCTGTAGAACAGATTCATCTGCTTGTGTGGGGATGAACTGGAGTGTCCCACTGAGGGTGGCAGGCTAGGTCTCATGAAAAGGGAAGCCTATCCTTCTGTATGTATTTGATTTGCTTGGTTTGAAGGGGCTATATTAAATCCACAAGCCACAGGAATGACAGTCTTTTTAAAAGTGCTGCTTTGCTCACTAGGCTAAAATTAGTGTTCATGTTTTGTTTTAGTGGTGCCTTTCCTTGACATATCTAGCTCTACCTGCAGTTGTAGTTATTCCAGAAAAGGAGTGCCTTTTTCTGGTTTAAGATAAGCCACTCCTCTACTAGGTTATAGGTGCTACTCAGTGTTACCTTGCTTGGTCTCATCAGTACTGTTTGCTCTCCTTTTTATGGCCATCTCATCTCCTCAAGTTGACAGTTTTTCTGTCTCGAGCTATCTGCCTGTGTAGTGCTTGGAAAACCTCTAATCATGAGAAAAGTTTTAAAAAAATAAATAAAAATTGTATGTTTTCCAGCATGTGTTCACATACACAAGGAGCAGGTACATCCTTGGGAGCTATCGACCCAGAGTCCACATTTCAAAATGTGTTCCAGCACACGTTGTTTGTTTGGGAGAAGTCATACAGAAATGCTTCTGAGACATCTACACCTTGTTTATCAGTTCAATGTCACTGAATATTTTCTCTCGTCCTTTCACCAGAAGGAAAAAACTGTAAGTGCACACAAAAGGGTCAATGTTTTTGAAAGGTCAGTAATTCCAGATGAAATGCAAACCTAAGGCTTAAAAAAAAAAAAATCTCCTCCTGGCAATAAGGCACTTAGAGTTTGACTTTGTTACGCAAGAGAGAAACTTTCCAGCTGGCTAGCAGTGGCTCCAAAGGGTGTCTGTGTGGTTATTGATTAATTAAATCTATTGTTACTCACTTCTTTCATTAATCCAAGTGTTTTCTCTTCACTTGTGTCCCTGCATAACCCTGTTCTAAAGATTTGGAATGTGTCAGAGACAACTGCTTTAAATATCAGGTTGCTTATTTGAAATGCTAACTCTTCCTGTCTCAGAAATTTCTAGGTGTGGCATTTTAGACCTCAGAAGAATGAGAAAGCTACTTCAAGTTGAAGGTGTCTCCTGTCTCATGTTCAGACCTGGAACTCTGTAATGTGTAATGTGTAACAGAGAGGAAGGGCACAAAAGGCTGGACCAGAGGGGCGGCTCCGCTGCTCTCAGTTCCAGTGCTGAAACACGAACCTTAGCGGGTGGTGTGAAGGACAGAGGTCTTTAGAGGGTTGACACTTGCTGTTCAGGGTTCTAAATCTCTGGTGAAGTAGTGTGGAGGATGAGATTAGTAATATCAGCAAGCCAGCAGCACACTTTTGCTCCTCCATATACCCACCTTGGCCCCAGTGAAAATCTCTAAATCACCTTTTAGCCACACAGTCCTCTGCTCATGGTCCCAACAACCAAAGACCCTGAACAGTGCTGCTGTCCCATCAGTAGGAGGCTGTGTCTAAAATCCCAGAGAAAAGCCCAGCCCTTGCTAGGCCACAGAGTGCCCAGCATCTCTGTTTGCTGTACTGAGGGTACTTTGTGTGCTGGTCCCTGGCCCGGCGCCACTGACTTGTGTCACACAGGAAGCTGAAGCTCTGCCAGCTGGGAGCCGCTTCTGGTCGCTATCTCCAGCCATCAGTGCTCAACTGGAGCCTGCTAGCCAGGCTCCTGACCTGCCAGCCTTGCAGCTCCCAGGCATTGATTTGCTTTCCCTTTTGAGCCCTTGAGGTAGCAGAGTCTGTTCTACTGTGATGAGTGTGTTTAGGAAATGCCAAGTGTGAATTAAATACTGCTGGGTGCTGGGAATTTTTAGCTTGACTGGGAAGTAGGATGGACTGTGTTCATGCCTAAGAGCAGGGCAGACCTCTTTGATAAGCTTTCCCACAGAAGCAATTCTTTATCACAGCAGTGACAAGTCACTCCTAGTTCCTTCCTGCTCTATACCAGCATTATTTCCACTGAAATACAGGGGTCATTTGAAGGGTAAAGCTGCAGCTGTCACTCAAGTCAAGAGAGCACCACCTCTACCTTTCTGAAACAGGGAAAGAGAGGAGACACTTCCAGTTCAAGACTATTTGGCTGCTTTACAGTTTTGTTTGGTGAACATAAAAGAGGCTTGGAAATCTCAGAGGCCTCCTGTAGGAAATCCTTTACAAGTTCCTTTAGTAGGTGGGTTTTACCATAACAATTCAATTAATTACAATCAGTCACTTGATCCTGGAAGAACAGGGAAATTGTATCATGCACATTTCATACAGGATTTACTTAAGCATCCTGGGTTTTAGCTCTTTGGCACCTGCAGTTACTCCTTTTGCCTGTAATTCTGGCTGGCAATAATACTGATGGCCTTCGTACCAGAGAAATGGGCTTCCTCTTCTGCAGACCAACAACAATAGTGTCAGCTGGCAGGCTCACTTCTTGCAAAAATCACAGGCAAACAGAATATGCATAGGTTGGTCTTCCAGTCCAGTAGGATAACAAAGGAGACATCTGTGCTTGGGGGTGTCCATTTCCCCCCAGCTGCATAGGGGGAGGGAGAGAGGTACCCAAAGATTACATTTCTGATAAATCTAGATCACCCTGGCTATAGCAGTGCTGCTAACAAACTCTGTGGTAAACCTTCATACAACACAGTATCAGGAAGGCCACCTCCTTTCCCTAAAGCATTTTTAAATTGGACTTTTTAGCCATTTCCCAGCCACAACAATGTTTTGGCCATTGTGAGTCTGTCCAGAGGACCTAAAACCTCAGAGAGGGGCTGGCACTGCAGATGTGGAGGAGCAGTCCTGTTTAGCTTGTGTGCTGCTTAGCCATAAAAATATCATGAGCACAGAGGAAATTTGCAGTCAATCTGGTACAAACAAAATATTTCAGCATAATTGCAGTAATTAAACAGGAATGCTGCTTTTAACTCAACATCTGTTACCTTTTTCTGATTGAATTAAATAGTTATAAGCCTCTGAGACTCGCTACTACTGTCTCTTCCTTTCTGTCACAAATCTCTTTTCCTGCTGTCTGTTTTATCAATCAGTGATTGTGCCTGAGGATTTTGCAGTGTCTCTCTTTGATCAGATTAGAAATGTTTGTTGTTTCTTGTTCTCTGAAGCCTTGCACAGACAGGACAATCTTCCACATCTACCTCAGCAGAGCCTTTGTGCCAGCAGCTGCCTGCCCTTCTCTGCTGATGCACCACCCCTGCCTTAACCTGTGTGGAGGGGACTGATCCTGGAAATATTTTGATCCTAATCTGAATAAGGCTGCCAGTAGAAGCAGACAATGCTTTGCCACCATACAGTGGTATCAAACACACAGGAACAAAGATGTGGCCTTTCCCTGAATTACAATGATGCTTCACCTGCTTTTGGAGTTGTGTTGAAGCAGTGTAAGGTGCTATGACCAAAGCAGGTGCAGGCAAAACTATTTAACTTTGTACTCTATCAAAGAATTTGATGGTTACCATCTTCCCCTTGAAAAGCCACAACAAGCAGTGTTGTGGGCAGTGATGTCGGAAAACTGCACCTGATCACAGGTCATAATAGGCTTGACTCTTCCAGTCTTCTGTCTCTTCACATCATTTTCTGCTGCTTCATCATCATCTTATCCTCATCCACCTTCCATGTTTTCCTCTCTGCACTCTTCAAATATTTCTGTATTGGTGTTTTAGGTCACCTGAGTGAAGCTGGAAGAAAAACTGGTTATGAAAGAGCAACAGTGATAGTCAGCTTAGCAACACCACTCCTGTGTACTCAACTCCACCAGGTTCCCTCCAATGTAAGTGCCTGGCCTCACCTGACCTGTGACCCCAAGCAGTCCTGCCTCTGTATTGGTGTAAATTTGCTGCAAATGGGTGTCCCTATCTAAGAAATAATAATATAATAAAAGAATCCTAAACATTTTAATTTCTGAACTGGCAATAATCTTGGACAGTGCATGACAGAGCTTAAAAATAGCACTTTGAGTGCCCGTGATGTCACAAACCACAAGAGCGTCTGACTTGTGATTTATTACATCAGATCATGACTTGTTCACAGGCTTCTAGTTTGCAGCTTATTTACAGGCAGTACACCCACTATTATTCCTAAGCCATCCCAGTGTTATGCAGGTACATAAATGCTGCCTGGAACTGGAATAGTAAACAACCAATTAAAAGTTTAACCTCTTCCTCTCTGATCTCTTTCCTACATGACTGACTGAGGATACTGCTTCATAAATTACACTTGTGTCAGATAATGAAAAATTGGTGTTCTTTCATTTGCCTGTGTATCACATTTACACTAAAAAACACTTGCAGATTTTTTTTTTAATATTTATGCTCAAAAATAATTTCTCATTAAAACTGCATTTATTTGAAGACATGTTCTTTCCTTTTCTTCACTGCAAGACTGTTGTTTTACAAGACTTCCTAGAATAAAACAGCAAAATCTACTTTCTGGAATTTAATAAAAGAAGAATTTTAATTATTTTTATAGTTCTTGACACTGCACACATATATACACAAATTGGTTTATCCAAGCAGCAGTTTGAAAAAACAGAGTTGGGCAATGTAATTAGAAAGGGAAAAGCTTGCTATTCAGATTAATTAAGCTAAGTAACATTCAATTTTTATGTCACATCTTTTTGGCAGAGGGGGTAATCTCATTTACTTTAACCATGTTTTGGAAGAGGTCACAGTTAAGATTTAAATACAGGCAGATATAAAACCCAGGCATTAATGAATCCTGAATGTAATGATTTTAAGATTGGAAAAATTCTTTGTTCTACTCCCTATCTGTATCACTGAGCTACAGGGATTATTTGGTTTTGGAGAGCCCAGTTGCAGAGAAAGGCACTCACCTAAAAATCTACAGAAAAAGCTAAGCCCTTTCAACCAGCCCTTGTTCAACTACATGCATTTTAAAATAAAGAAATCCCACCCTGAGAAAAATGTGTGATTATATTCAGGTATCTAAATACTGGTATGTCTTGGTATCTATCAGTGGACAAGGCAGTAAGTGTATCATTCAGAAATGGCAAAATGCAAAATAATTTATGTAGTTCCTCTCAACTGAGTATCAGTGGACCTGGCTGGTACATCAGCACGTGCTTTCTATCAGAGTTTATTGTAAAGCACTCTTAAATATATTGTTGTGATTTACTCCCTTGCTTTTAAAAAATCCCTCAGGTGAATCTAAGGCTGCCAGAGAAGAAAAGTAATTACAAGTACTAATGTCCTGTACAATACCTGGGTCCATGCCTCATAGTTTCATATTCTGTGATCTTAAAAATGCAGAACAGAAGCTCCTTTTGTATTCTTCCAGGACAAAGTACCCTAACCCAGCTGAAGGAGATCAAACACTACATGGCAGTGTGGTTTGCAAGACAGACACAAAGGAAACTTTTCTGTAGCCAACTGGTTCTTTCTAAATATTAATTTGTGTTAATTAAAAGATTTACAGTGTTAGCAGCCCTTACTGACATTCGAACTGAGTGCAGATGAGACAGTTCATGGTGCATGAGAAATCAGGTTTATTGAAGTCTTCTCTGTAAAGATTTTGCATTAAGCACCTAATTTTGTTTCTAAGTAGTGAGTTGGCTAGCTGAGGTCTACCAGTGGCCATGAAAGAGAAATCTAATGCACAGCCTGTCAGCAATATTTCTAGTTGAGTTTACATACATCTGTAGGTGGCCTCAAAGCTGGGTTTTATTCACTGTGACCTGCTTTTAAACATGAGTTTAGCCCAGGCTCTTGCTGGGGTAAGCAGAGAGCTTAGTGGAGATCATGGGAGAACCATGTGCTTGCTGTCTCTGAAAAGAACACACAAAAGGTGCCTTAAATTGAAGAAAAATGCTTATCTTTGTTCAAAGAAAAAAATACTTGTGTACACTGCTATTAATCTCAGGTGTTTTGTCATCAAGGAAGAGCCCTTCAAAATTCAGAAATCGAATTATGAAGCAAATAAATAAATAGGGAAAAAAATGTAATGCTCCTTCAATATGGGGGGCATTGGTGAAGAGGCTTCTGTTTCCAGGATTTTTTGCACAGTCATGACAGCTTAAATCCCATTTCCCTTTGATCAAAGTACCTACGCAATCCCTTGATACCTAAGGAAAATATTGCAAAACTTTCCTGTATGAAAGTACGCAGATTTTTTGGTATCATCTGGTTCCTGGCACGCTGCCACTGGCACAGAGCAGTGCTGGAGGCTGTCCAGATGCCTTCCACAAGTATCCACTGTGGATCTTCCCATTTCTTACTATATCCCTGGACATGTGGTAGCATGCACTGTCAGAACCTGGTCTATGGCTCAATAAGCCCTTTCTGGGGCCTTTCTTATGTCTTATTTTGGATTTGGAGGAGTTAATAAATATACAGACCTGTTTTTTCCTCCTCTGTAATTAAATCCCAGAGGAAAAATGCCATAAGCCTCAAATACATCCTTAATCTCCTGAACAATAGAAACTGTGTTAAAAAACCCAAAACAACCGTCTTCCTGGGTAGGGTGGATGTCACCAGTGATCCTCAGCTGGGTTTCTGATGTGAGCCTTGCATGGGCTGGCTGGGGCTGCCTGTGACTGCAGGGGCACCTCCTGCTTCCCTGGGCAGGGCTAGGCTCCTTCCAGGTGTTTGTGGCTCCAAAACTGCCAGGGTGCTCTGCAGCAGTTGTGGAGAGGTGTTGGGGAAGAGGGAGCCTGCCAGGTGGGTGAGCAGCTTCCTCACCGCTGTAAGGAGTGGCTTCTTTCCAGCTGGGAGTGCTTTGGCAGAGGGCTGGGGTGGACAGATGCTCTGCACTTGTCCAATTTATCTTCTGGAGAGAGGTGCCTTCCTTCTCTGGGTCTGTCAGCTCCCCTGCACTAAAAATACTTCCCTGAAACGTGCCCTCCTGTGCACTCAGCCCTGGTGCTTTGCTGACCCTCAGCTCAGCTGGCAGAAAGCAATCTTCTGGCATTTTCTGTGTACTTCAGGAAGGGCACAATCAGCTGCCCAGAACCATTATCAAAAGAATTGGGACATAGAATTGCACACATTAACCCAGCCTCTCCTCTCTTCCTCCTCCCTCTGACTCAACAAGTGGTGTAAGCTCCAAACAGCATCCTTATCCTACAAGTGTGTTTAATTTCCTTGACAAATTGAGGTATTAGGAATTTTAAACCCCAGATGTTTCTCAGAGTTATGTAAACCGAGAGGCACCCAGATGCTCACGTAAGAGCAGAGGGAAAATCCCTTTGGGAATATGTGCCTGGCCCATGGGCTGCCAAGCAGTGTTATTCAAACTGTGACGTGCAACAGGCTGAGATAGCAAAAGCCCAAGGCAAGGAGAATGAGGTGAAGGTGTAAAGTGACATATTGTTCCTTTTCTTTTTTCCCCAGCTGGAAAATTAGAATATACAACACCTGTGCCTTGCAAATCAAGAGTCAAGTTCTCCTGTGTATGAACTCAGGCAGACACCAGAAAGAGGCCTACATGACAAGAAGTATATTAAAAAAAAAGATGTAACAAAACAGGTAAATATTAACATTCATTGTTTCCTAGTGTACTATATTTTGTTTTCCCCTCCTTGTTTCACTCTCCTTTTGAGACAAAGACTTGTCATCTGGAAAAGAAGAAATTTTGTCTTGTTTTGTTGCATTAGGGAATATAGGAAGGTTTGAAAATGTTTAGGTATTTGAAAATTACTGTCTATTTTTAGAACTGTCACAACCACTGAGTCTGTGTCCTGGAGGTCTTATGTGGTGACCTTCAGATGTTGACTATGAAGTCTTTGAATTCTTGAGAAAGTAGCTGGGTCTTTTTTTCCTTCCAACAGCTTATTTTGTCCTTTCAATTGAAGAGATGTTAATGAACACACACTGTTATAAACAGCTGTTCCTTCCTCTACTAGAGCTCATCTCCACCATAATAGCTCTGCTCTAAAGAAAAAAATGATCTCCTGGTGTGAATTCAGTCCTGTGTGAACTTTTGCTTTTCCTTTCTTCTGCAAGGCTCTGTCCCTCACCCAGAATGGGCAGCCTGCCTCTGTCTACCCCGGGATGTCCTGTGTTACAGGGATCAGTGACATGACCTGGCCTTATCTTGTACTAGGAAATTATAGAGCTATCAAGAATGTGGAAAATACCTTTTCTCTCCCTCTCCTCCCACCAGCCAACTGCAATCAGCACAAGCTTTACTGTAAATGCAGTGATAAGAGGAAAAAGCAGCAGCAGGAGGCTTTTTTCTGGTGTGGCTTATTATTACTATCTGAGAAAATAAACTCCAAATGCAGTACTAAGGTTTGCTAGTTATACTATTGCCCCTGTAGCTGTATCTTTAGTTTAGTGGAGGCAAAGAATGAGATTGGAAATTGTGCAACCACTGAGGCAGGGTTTTATTAAATGTTGCAGCACCCAGGAGAGAAGGAACTAAGCTGTAGGTACCTAATAAAAGCATTTGATAATGTTTAGAAGACATCTGCATGCATGTGGGGCCTTTCCAAGGGGACCTTCACAAAATTCTGTGTGTCTCTACTCATTCCATCTCGCCTCTCTTGAGATACCAAGGAATCCATGGCTGGGATATCACCAGGCCTTTCTGGCTGAAAGGTACTAACTGTAACAGTGTCTGACTCAGTTTCAGCCTAGTGGCCTCCTGAAACTCTCAATATGTGCCAGATATAAGGAGCTCTTCATCATGCAGGTATCTCCTAAGAACCAAATTGAGGCCAGTGTACACTGGCATGTAGAGTACTACTCTGAGGCTGAGTCACCACTGAATCTCACCAGACCAGGTTTTGAATCAGGTCAGAGGATCAGTTGTTTATTATCAAAACCCTCAAGCTCTTTTTTTCCTACTTGCCAGGAAAACTCTTTAGCTTCCCATCACTGTTTCAAAGCATTACTTGTTCAAATTGGTCAGTGCTGGACTTCTCCTTAATGCAGCTCCCTGGAGAGGAGGAAGGACAGGGCCACCCTGGGCTGGGTGCCCTGGGTGCATGACCTTTGCCATGCTAACCTGCCCTCATCTTGCCTGGCAGCATTAATTGCCTCTTAGGGCAGCTCTGTCGCCAGCTCTGGGAGGTTGGGACAGACAGCTCATGCTTCTGCTAGTTAGGAGCCAGTAATAGCCACTTTGGGTCCTGGGATGAGAGAAGGAGAGGCTGGTAATACCCCTGCTTCAGTGCCCCATTAGAGTGGAGGAATCCTCAAAATGTGGGTTAGTTTCAGCTGAGCCCCCTCCCTCTCCAGCCCAGGCTCTTCCTCATCTTGTTTCAGCTCTGCACCACAACCCACGTGAGGAGGGCGTGATGCTATTTATTCTTGTTTCCTCCCTTTCTGAGATCCTATCAGAAACACCAGTCTGAGTCAGAGGCAGAGGCTGTGACTGAAATGAGAGAGAAAACTTGGAAATGCACAGATTTCAGCCCAGTGTGGCTACTCCAGCTCTTTGGAAAACTGGGCCTCAAAAATGTGTGAGATACTCAGCAAAACAGCAGCTAAAGAAAGACTATGTGAATTAGAAACTGCCTAGCAAGCAGCAAGAAAAGGAGTGGCTGGCTTGTTGTAGGTAAGGAACAAGACTCAGAGGAGTGTTGTAGCATGGGTGTTACATGACCTTCTACCCTCTTGCAATATCTGCTATTTTTGGACATTTGCTGAGAAGAAACCCTCCAAGATCACTCCTCTGGTTTATTGGGTGGTGATAGCTGGGTTTTCCAGCACAAACAGAACTGTGCTACAGTGAGAGGTTTCCAGCAGTGATATTTTTCCACATGCATTTGGATGAAAAGTCATTTAAAAGCCTACCCTCTGCATTTGGCAGGTAGGGGCAGGGTACAACAAACCAAAAACACGTGTCCAAATATTCCAGTCCCTAACACTTAGATCTAGATGCTTACAACATGCTCCATTACATATTAAGCAGCACAGATCTGGAAGGATCTGGAAATACTTTCCACATCCAGATCTCCCCAGTAAGAACCATGTCTTGGGCAGATTGCATTTTTATTGCCTTCATTGCCTTGCTGAGATGATATCCCAGTACTTAAGGTGAACTGTGTGAATAATGGTACTTCAGTAGAATGGAGCCATTTACTTCTCTCAAATGAACTGGTGCTTAATGGTCTGTACAGTTATATGACCTCTGGTTGCAATCTGATCAGATAGCACAAACTAAGTGCAGTGGAGTCTTGCTGATAATGGGAGGAGAATGGAGGCTCAGGATCTAGGGTATTGCCCACAGTAGGGACAACTGGTAAGCAAGTGGCAATCACATCTGAAGCAAGAAAGGACCACCACTGCTAGAAAAATTTGCTTCCAGCCACGTCTTCAGTGAGATGTGTGACTGGGTGCTTTGTGTACTGGTTCTAACCAGATGGATTTAATTTTTCTTTGCAGTCTGTTAACAGACCTTTGGGTTTGCACACCTAAAGGTCTGCACACCTTTGCCATGTCCCAGATGTTAAGACTTAGTTTCCCTCCCTGCCATTCTGCCGTGCCCTCTAGTTGCAGATGTGATAGGTTACATTCAACCTCCTCCTTGGCCAGACAGCAGTATGAGTCCAGACATTCAGCCTTGCTATTTGCTGCTAAAAAGCTGCTATGGGATGGGTGCACCTTGCAAATGTGAGCATTATCATTAACCAGATCTGCTGCTCAGGTGTGTGAGAGAAGGACATCTCGGTCCTTGCAGATGTGAATGGCTCGCTGACTTCTCTGACCTGGTTTGTCCATGCAAAGTCAGCCAACTGCAGCACTTTGATTAACACCAGCTGTAATACAACACTTCAGCTTAGACATCTTTGCTCATATAGTGTTGCTTCAGAAATGCTTTCATTTGGGCCTTTCTATAATACACAGAAAAGAGTGCCACAAACAATTTCCAGAGCATTTGACCTCATTTTCAGCCTGTCAAGTGGGAGAGAGGCCGTGAAGCATAAGGAGAGTGGTTGGGACCAGGCAGAGAGTATGCAGCAATGGCAGCATTTGTGATACATGTTGTCCTAACAACAGCAGCTTTCTCTAAGCCAAGATTTCCTGTGCTAACATCTTGAGGAATCCTTGGGTATGGCCTGTTACCTGAAAGGCACTTCATGCTCTTGTGGGGAGGGAGGAGGTGAGAAAAAAAAAAATGATGTTGCTGCTTTTAAAATGAATCTAGCATTGAGGAGAGTAACTTGTTCCCAAACCTGGAACCTGAAGCTCTGTCTTATCCACAGGGCATGGTAAACAGGAAGGGCTGGAGCAAATGTCCCTGTCCTGCATTTTCTAGGTGTACTGGGACCTTGCATCCCTCTGTGTGAAGTGCTGCAGGAAAGGGGAAAGTGTTGGTGATTGACAGCTCTTTCTTGTGGACTTTGCTGAGCATATATAGTGGCCAAACTTCTCACAGACCTCAGAGTACCAGCCCCCCCATAGTCTGCTAACAGTGCTTACACTATATTCAGGGAAGCAAGATAAGGGGCCTAAAACCAGGTGACTTGGGCATGGTTTGTTGCAAGACAAGCAGTTATACCAGAGCCTCCCAAATCCTTGCCCTTTCCTTTGGGTTAGAGCAGCTTCAGTTGCCCATTCAGATCTCAGCCCCATAACCAAACAGCTAAGTTGGGCCTATTGCAAGTGAGATTTGAACCACCGAGGATTAGAAGTCATTTTTCTCATCCTGCCAACAGTCACCAACTGGAATTTGACAGCTAAGCACTGCAAGTCTGTGCTTCATCCGAGCTGGCAGCCTTCTTGCTGAAGTCAAGGTCATCAGGAGTAGCACAGTATGGTGAGGAGGCAATTTAAGCACACGGGAGCCACCCAGGCTCTCAGGGCAGGTTTAATTTCTCACCCCTTCTGCTGCCCAGTTTTCACAATGCACATCTACAGATTCAGGTTGTAACCCCAGAAGTGTTGCAACAAGTTAGGGCTTGGAGCACATTTTGTCTGCAATGTTTGCTCGGTCTGTCTCTCGAGCAGCCAGGGCTGTCCCAGGCATGCCAGCAATGCAGGTGGGAATGGCTGGATGAAACTTCCAGGTAGCGAGCAGGGCTTTAGTTCCTGCTCCATTGTAACCCAAATGGTGTCAAGCACAAGCAAAACCAAAACCAAAACCTCCCTACCTACTCTTTGCTTGGCCACCTGCAGCCTTTAAGCAGAGAGCTTGTGGTGCTGCAGCAGAACAGATCAGTGGTGTGCAGGAAAGAAAGGGAAGGCATCTGAGTGCTGCTGGCCCTGACAGCTGCTCACACCCTGCCCACCAAAGCAGTGATCTGCATTCAGAACCTGACCCAATTCCAGGTCCCCTGCTGGCTTCACAGGAAAAACACTGTGGGGTTTTCAGGAAGCACTTGCACAAGAGCCGATACCAGGTGAGCTGCAGACCGAGACAGATGTGTCGCCAAAGCAGTGTTGCCACGAGTGTTGCAAGGATGAGTGAAGGATACTGGCATTTTGTGTCATTCAAATGGTCCTAGAGGACCATTTTCTCCTTTCAAATACAGTCAAAATGGAGGGGAGAAGAGATAAGCATGGTTGTGACTTTAAGACACCAGTTACGAGTGGAAATGTGTACCTGGCATAAAGTCAGTTCTTTCAGTAAAAGCTTGTGTTGATTTTATGCTTTTGTAGAAAACTCATCGGTGGATTAAGACCAAGAAAAGGGTAGGGGCCTTTGCTTCAAGAGGAGGGCTATGAAATTACTGTGTTTTGGAAATTTTCTCATAATATCTGACATTTGCTCTACATCTACCTAGGAGCTCTGACCCATCTCTCATGAACAACCTCTAATCACAAGTGAGCACAAGTGGAGGATAATTTGTTTTCTTTCACCGGAATGAAGAGGGAAAACAGTGACAAACACAGCAACTGATAGGAAAAGTCCTCTCTTTAGTATGAACCAGATGTCCTCCAGCCTGGGGAGCTGGTGTATGGCTCACAGTGGAATGGGCATGCTGGGGTGGATGAGAGGGTTTGGAGTGGTACACCTCTCCTGACCTGGTCATAAATGCTCCTAGTGACCTTTGATGAAATGCTGGTTGTTTCTCTCTGAAAGCAATTTGCTTTCCACCCACCTACTGTGTCAGTCCTCAGAAAAGCTTGCCTTGGGAAAAAAAAAAAAAAAAAAAAAAAAGCCTGGTCACAAGCAAAAGACAGGTTTTTTCT
>WEIU01015315.1:316652-336042 GCA_013389925.1 Aegithalos caudatus
GCCTCAGGGCCCTCATGGCGCGCAGGGTCCGGGCAGCGCACTGCCCGCGGCACCGCAGCGCTGCGGGCTGCGCCTGGCAGGAAAACGCCTCTCAAGGTCCCTCTCCTTCGCTGTCCCAAGTTGCCCTTGATGGTAGTGGAAAAAGCCAAGGTGGGAGTCCTGTTCTGCAGCATTTTCTCCTTGAACTCCAGAAGGCAAGCTGATGTTGTAAATGCTGCAACACGCTTCGCCACAGAGGCATTTCTGTGTGGCTGACAGGGATTTTGCCTAAATGTCACGAAGGAGGCTAGAAATATGTCATCCTAGCCTCAACAGCTCTTTCTGGTCCTCCTGCTCTAAGGACTGACATGAAAGCATGAAAAGGGCATCAGGCAGCTAGCCCCTGTCTTCTACCAGTCAGTCTTAGTTGGAGATTCCTGCTCTGGAGGTCATTAAGCCAAGGAAACCTCCTTGGAACCAGCAGAATATCAAATCCTAGACCTTCAGCTAGAAAGGAGGAAGCCAGGCTGGATTATTTCATTTTCTTTCTTTAATTTCTTTTATCTTGAGGTCCTGATGGTGTGGACAGAATTAAGAAACTTACCCTTATGCTTCTTTGGGAATTTTCACATGGTGCTTGTATCCTGGGAGCATGCAAACTTCCCATCCTCTTAACCACAGATTTCATGTTTTTTTAACCCCTGTTTTCCACAAATGCCTTCCAGTGAGGAATGTATCCTGTGAGTGTTTTGTTTCAGATCATCTTGCCCTCCACAAGCCAGGACTTGAGGAAAGGAAATTTCTTTAGGCTAGGAACGTGTTAACTGTTCATTGCTGACTCTCCCATCAGGGGCTGTGAGCTGTTCTGGGGATTTTGTGCCGGGGATTTTCCACCAACTCTGACTATTCCAGCTTTTCAGCTGGGTGCATTTTCCCACAAAGATGTAGTCTTAGAAGTGCCATTTCACTGCTTAGTCACTCAGGTAAAGAAAATAGTTCGAGCATGGTTCTCATGCTGCCTCCTTCCTACCAGGCACTTGGCTTTATCTTGCATTATAAGTGAGACTAAATCTTTTTGAAAATCTGTGTGTCAGCACTGAATTATTTATAGTCATGTCAAACATTCCTGAGTGTATGGATAAAACCCGGGATAGAGTATCCTAGTGTGCCACTGATGACAGAAAAGTGTTGTGGCAGTCAGAGAGCCAGCCTTGATGTGATGCAGATAAAAATGGTTTTTGCAGGCTGGGGGGCAGGTGGGAGAGGAGGGAGGATGTGCTCATTGTAGCAAAGTCAGTATGTTGTATTTTATGATTACCTTAATAATTACATATATAATAATGTAATTTTCTCAGCAGCTGACTGCAGCAGCAGATAAAAACCTAGAACTATGTTTGTGAATTTGACTGGAGGAGATTGCAGACTGTTCCCAGGCCATGTTTGTTCTCTTAGCCAAAGCAAAGTATTACTTAAATAGAAAGCTAGAGACACTGTGCTGCAGCTGAAGAATGACCCATTAGACATGCCTGAGAAACCACAATTAAAACCTCAAGAAATTCTAAATAATTTCCCCCAAATAAAACTAGGGGAGGGGAGGTAATTTTATTGCTGCATAAGTTATGAATCCAGATCTTGCTTTGTAGATGCTTATTTTCTTCATATGCTATTTGTCCTTATTTAAAGAATAACACAGGCCTTATAGGTCTGCATATAAATTATGCAATAAGACATCATTATCCTGCTTGTTCTTTATTCATTTTCTATTTAAAAATCTTCCAGCAATTTGAGCACTCATCCTTATATTCAAAAACTGCTTGACATTAGTAATTGCCCTCTTCTGTTTCCAAAATAATTAAGCTCTCTGCATCTTTACATTTTTTATTTCATTTCTGTGTTCTGACATAGGTATTGACCAGCCCATTCTCCCTGCCCTGCACTGAAGGAAACTGTGATTGACAGATCCTGTCTCCAGTTAAAGAAAACCTCTCCCCACAGGCATTTAGGAATTCTTTCTGGCTGCTTTGGCACTCAGTGCATTGTTCACACAAATAGGCTGGAGCACTGTCAAAGGAGTGGTTAAATCTCAGCCAGACATGAGGGGGTTCAAGTGGGCAAGGAATTATAGCCTTTCACCTGTTTTGGTCTTCTCAGTCTTATCATAGCAGTATAGGCTTGCTTGGTCACTCCCTTTCGAAAAACAGTCGGTCTGCTGAAAAAATAGATCCTTTGGTTTGCTCTATATTTAGGAAAAGCCAGTCTTGATTCCAGGACTATGGAAATGTATGCTTTTCTTTCCACCCTTCAGCTAAGGAAAAGGGGAAAACAAAAAAATTGAGCAAATCCATCTATAACAGTGTAATATTTTACAAGTCTGTTTAATAGACAACTACAGCAGTGAGGGGAAACTCTGACAAGTCGCTGCTGCACTTTTTGTTGTTTGTGCTCTGAAAGCTGTTGAATTTCTTCATTGTCCTGCAGAGTTTGCAGGAGGTTGGACTGTGATTTTCTTGATGGGTTTAGTTCATGAGTATAAACTTATTTTCTGGTAATGCCTGGAAGGGGTAAAAACTTCAAAATCATAAAGGAATCACTGGCATCCTCAGTGTCCTGAGGGCTGAGGACAGATCACTGAAGAGAACAGTTAAATATAAAGGGTGGGAAAATCAGATTTACTGCTGTTGGCTCCTCAGCAAAGCTGTGTGACTTCTCACACTGGAGTGAATACTTGTCCCCATGCATATGGATAAATCTGTATTAAAATTTTTTGCTGTCTTGTTTAGGTATACTAGTTGGGAGTATACTGGAGAATACACATCCAACTCGTCTCAGTTCTGGCCCTAGCATAATATAAATTATGCTTGGAAAAAAGAAATTACAGCACAGTCTATTTAAATACCTGAGAAAATAACTTCTCTGTGGTATGAATGGCATCTCCTTAACTGAAGTATTTTTGTCATGGCTCTAGCAATATATACATATGCTGGAAAACTTCCATGGTAGATATGCCCTAGAGGAACTCGGTGTCCAGCTGGCTGAGAAGGTCACCTACATATCTAACTCAGACACACTCAAAATCACTACCTAAAGCTTCCCTTTTGGAATAACAGCTTAACACATTTCACCAACTTCCCTCCCTCCCCTGGGAGGTCTGGATGAACAATGTGGTATCATCTTCTCTCCATCCCAAATCCAGCCTGCCTGTTGCTCACCCTGCCTTCAGTGCTGCCTTTCACACATACCCCAGGCAGTAAAGCTGGCAGAGGAAGCCTGGGTTGGGCTGGAGAGGAAGGAGAAGGGTAGGATGAGGTCTGTCAACAACATGTTGTTTTTAACTGGCAAATAGAGGCACATTTCCCTTTAGCAACAAGACCTGCACCTGTGATGCAAATTAAGTGGAATATTTGCAGTGTCATACCAGTGAGTATAGATTCCACTTGTTTTAAGATGCACATAAATCTTAAACCTATTTTTTTCTTTATTTTCTGCCTCTGGAGTTAATGCATTTAACTCTCAAAGAGGAAACAGCTGATTGTGAAGCTTCAGATTCTCTTGATGTTCAGTTTCTTTTTTAAAAAGCTTGCATATTATTCTAGATTAATTATATCCTTCTGCAAATAAAATCGTTGGAAGGGGTCCACCTCCCTCCCCCCATTCTACTCAGTTTCTTCCTTGATTTCTTTCACATGTCCCTTTCCTCAGTGAATACCTCTGAATGCTATGTGGTGGTAATTAAGGATCTTAATTGGATATTTGTCTTTTGCAAAGCCTGCCAGTGTTAGCAGGCAACTGTGATTGATTGACAGCATGGAAAGAACAATGGAGAAGCCTTAACAAGGCTTGGCAAAGAAATACAATCAGTGGAGAGCATGCTCAGGGGAAGAGCTTCACACAAGGCTTTCAGGAATATTTGTGCTTGGTGACTTTTATTTCCTTAATCAACGGCAGGAAACAGTTCAGCCCTTCTGCAGCTGGTGATAAAGTAGCTCCCCTAAAGCCCACTGCTAGATGAAATAACCACATGGCTGGAGGTAGAACAAGCTGTTCTGGAACATGCACTTTTGTGGTTATTTGGGGAAGCCTTCAGGAACTGTGGTTCTTCTCAGCATTGACCTGGAGCTGGGATATTTTGATTTTTGGGCTCTGCAGTTGTGCCAGCACAAGGTGCTTGTGATGCTGGTACAGAGAGAAGCCCCTCCCAGATGAGTTATTGACCCAATGTGCACAGGCCAGCCATCTGTTCTGCTGCCATCCCAAGGCAAAGCTCCAGCATGCTGGAAGAGAAGAAGTCTGGATTTACCTCAATTCATGCAGGAAGTTCTCCCACAGGGAGGGTGGGCTTCAGTTGCAGCTGCCTGCCCAGAATGCCAGGACAGAAGCTCATCCCAGTTCTGTGCACCATCCACAGGGCTTGCCTGCCTCTGGTGCCACTGAATTGGAGTACCACACCACTTCCCTCAAACCTTTCCCTTCTCCTCACATTCCTAAGGGGCTAAAAACTGCTGCAAGCCCTGCTTTACAGGAGGCAAGTGGAGGCACAGAGATGTCACCTGTAACCTCTTCAGTTTCCTAAGCAACGAGGAGAAATTTTAGGGCAGAACTGGAAATTAAACCCAGGTTTCCCAATGATGTTTCCTGGGGAGTTACTTCAGGGGCTTCCAGCCCATGGAGCCAAGCATCGCACAGGAAGAGCTGGGCAGTGGCTCAGGCAAAACTCTCAGGAATCAGAGCAGTCTGGGATCTGTTACATTTGGAAACAGTAGCATAATGCAGCAGACACTGCTTTCCCTCCATCTGTCACGCCTGGAGTGGCATTTAGGCGAGCAGATCTCTGTGCCAAGGGGTCAGTTCCAGCCCAGTTCCCTGCTAACCATGTTACTGCATGTTATTGTCTCACCTGTGTATGCAAGTCCAATCCATGTTACAGCTCAGAGGACAAATTCCTTGCTGAAACAGAGTTTGACCTTTTGTTTAGCAGCAGCAGCAGCAATGTCCACTGGAGCAGCAGGGCTCCCAGGTGTGTTCAGCTTTCTGTGCAGACAGATCTGCTCACACCAATGAAGGAGGCCACCAGAGAGGTGTGCACTGTAAACCTCAGGGGCAGGAGGGTGTGGTGATATCCTGACCTGTAAAAGTCTGCACAGTTATTATTTTTTGCCTATTTTGCCTCCTCCTCCCTGTCCTGCACTTGTCTCCTGAGTTGAGAAGCACAGAGGATCAGGCGTTTGGGTGCTGGCACAGCACGTGAGAGACCTGGAGTCAATATCTTTACCTGTTGCAATCCTTTGCATTTGGGCTGAGTGAACCACTTGGGGTTTGTCTGCACCAGGTGAAGTAAATGCCTGGGAAGTTAAACCTTCCTGTAGGCAGCAGTCAGATAATTTCCCCCAGGAGAACATGGCATGACTGTCTCCATGATCGATTTAGAGATTGTCACTTGAACAGGTTGCCATGGCCCAGCTCCTGAGGAAAGCAGCTGGTGAACCACTGTGGTTTACAACCCTCATCATTCAAGTAGATTAGCACCAACATAGGAAACTGTAAATGAAAAATGGGCACATTGGATATGTGTGTCTAGTCTAGTGTCCTCTCTTCATTGGTGGTTGATAGCAGATGTTTAGAGAAAACTCTATGAGAAAAGCAAGCATGTAGTGGTAATTCTCTGGTGTACTTACCAGGCTGTGGGTTCTTGAAAGCTTCCTAAAATCTTGCTGTTTAATAGCACTTAATAGATCTGTTTGCAACTTCATAAAATCATTTTTTGAAATCTCTTTTAGGTATCCATAGCAATGCTGGCAGCAAGGTCCAGAATTTAATTACCCATTTGATTAAGCTTTTTCTTTTGTTAGCCTTGAATCTGCCACCTCATAACTTTATTTTATGCTGTTTCTTCTGTATAATCCTGCCATGTGACCAAATTGCATGCAAGTAACCAGGACACTTCTGAGGCTGCTGCCTTGTCTATACCTGCATGCCTGCAAAACTGCTGTGGTTGTGTTGTGGTTATGTTGTGGATATATGTGGCATATGTGTCAAGGGGAGGTTGTTTTTCACTTAACCAAGTCCATACCGATATAACTCTCAATTTTAAATTCCTTTACAATGATCTGAATAGGTCTGTCAATGATTAAACTCTTCTCTCATCTTGGAAGTGAAAGCTTTGCCAGTGTAAAGCACTGATACATCACAGAATCACAGAATATGCTGAGTTGGAAGGAACTCATCAGGATCACAGAGTCCAACTCCTGACCCTGCACAGGATACCCCAGGTATCACCCTGTGCTGAGAGCATTGTCCAAGTGCTTCCTGAGCTCTGGCAGACTTGGTGCTGTGACCATTTCCCTGGGGAGCCTGTTCCAGTGCCCAACCACACTCTGGGGGAAGAACCTTTTTGTAATAACCAACCTAAACCTCCCCTGACACAACTTCAGGCCATTCCCTTGGGTCCTGTCACTGGCCACCAGAGAAAGGAGATCAGTGTCTGTCCCTCCTCTTCCCCTCACAACAAAGCTGTAGAAAGCAGGTGCAGTCAAAAAAGCTTGTCTTTCAGCCACAGCTTTTTACAAACAGTTTTCCAGCAGCAGTGAGTTTTACCAGGGAGGTGTCTCCCTGTGGAGATGGTGTGTGTCAAGGCTGTGCTCTGTACCAGCCTGTAACTCACAGGCAGAAAACAAAGCTTTGCTGCAAGGGTGGTGCAGCAGGGCAGCTCACCCCTCTTTGCCACCAGACCCATCTGTAGGCCAATCTTTGGTAATCCAGACTTTGGGAATAAACCAGCCTGACGGGGTGCAAAGCTGTCCATCAAGTCATGTGAAAGAAAAAGTAAAAATATCTTCATGAGGTCTGAGGAGCCTCCCCACTCAATGCCTGTATGAATGGCACGAAGTTCATGAACACCTGTGCCTATGATTTGCTCCAAAGGCCACGTCCCCAAGACCATATCTAAAAGTCTGATAAAAGAGTTGACTTCTCAGGAACCCTTGAGTTTCTATTAAAAGAAGTTGAGAGAGGTTGTGAGTTCTGCTCATTTGAAATTCAACTCATTCATGTAGGAGTCCAAATATGGAGCTGGACTTTTATCTTATGATATATTGGCCTTTGTCTTGGGCTGTAGTAAAGCAAATATGATAAGCTAACAAATGGCATAAAATTTTCAGTTACTTTCTAAATGTTACAGCGGCAAAGAACCAAGCAGAATTGCTGAAGGGTCAAAGGCATAGATTAGAAACATCACTAAGAAATGGTAAGAATTACTGATAAGTTTTAGTGTCTTTGTTTTATTACTCCCCTGTCTCAGTCAGGTCTGCAAACACTCTGATTCACGTTTAATTGAACAACAGCTTCATTGTGAAACCTGCCATTCTTAGCTCCAGTAAAGAAAATATCTTTAAAAACACCGCCCCTGCTTTCTAACATTGTAGAGACAAAGAATTACAGCTCATCTGCCATAGGATACACTCCACAAGTGGCATCATCTCCCTTTAGTCTCGTTTTCTCCGTCATACGTGGTGTGACGAGTGGCAGTCTGGGGACCTGTGTGTGCCTCTGTGCAGAAGGGATCCTTCTTCCCTGCTCCTTTGTGCCCCTCAGTGCCTCAGCCATCACCAGCAGCCTCTGGGCCCGTGTCCCAAGGCCACGGAGCAGGAGATGTGTGAGAGTGACCTCGAGTCCCCAAAGCCCTGCCCACACTCCAGGCTGTGCACAAATAAATGTGTCCCACTTCCCTGAAAGCAGCACTCCATGAAGCATGTTCTGCTTCCACTGGCCATGGGCTGCAACATCCACTACCTGTGATCAGATGTGTATAGATTGCTCTCACAGAAATAAAAAGGATTACCTGGCTCTGTAGAGCATTGGCCAACATTTCACCATTTTGCTCATGAAGCTGAGCTGGATAGGAGTGCAAAAAAAAAAGAGCTTGTGAATGCCCTAGTGCTGACAGAGCTATGTCAGCCAAAATAACCCCACATTAAAATACTTGTCTCAGGAACTGGTTTCCTTTTGAGGTGCTCTTCTCTGGGCTTTCACTGCTGCAGAGGTGAGCCCCACCTCACGCAGATCATGCAGTGCAGAGATGATAAGGTGCACAGTCCAGCCTGGCTGTGGCTCCAGCTGTGTGCTGCTGGCACCTGCTCTGTCCAGGCAGTAGCCTGCTGTCCTTGGTGCAGCTTCTAGGAGAGGCATGTATCTAGTCCAAAGTTTAGGCTTGAGGAGGACACATGAGAGGCTTCTGACCGGCCTCTGACTCAGGATACTGCCTCCACGTGCTCAAGGGTGCATTCACCTCAGCTTACTTCAATTCCAGCATACAGGCACAGTGCAGTGGCTTGGAGGAGAGTGGATGCTCCTTTAGGTCCGATGTCAAATTCAGGCATGTATGCAGGATGCCATGGGATGTACATCCTGTGTCTGCCTCAGGCCATGGGAGATTTCACAGCTCTAGTGTCACATAAAGTTCACCACAGTGATCTAAATTGATGTAACCAAGCTAAAAGTGACACTTCAGTACAGATAAGCCCTTAATTTTTCAGTTGGTTATTTACAGTAGATGAGCCTGTGTGAGTCACAGCATCTGACCTCAATAGTCCATTCCACTACCTGGGTAAGGATTTGCCTGGTTCTGTCACTTTTTGCCATTTTTCAGCTCCTCATGAAGTCAAGGGTGATAGAAGAAGGCTGGAAGCTTCCTGGACCAGCAAAGCCTTCTCTCCTGCTCCTGTGGCTGACCTTTAGTCATTTTACTTTCAGACAGAATTGCTGAAAGTCCTTTCCTCCCAATCTGTGTGCTACAGATTATGAAAGGCTAATGAGATCATTTGGTCAGAAAGAATAATTCCAGTTTTTTTTTTCCTGTGGCAAATGAGAAAATTGGGCAAACAAATGCATTTGTCCTAGACTCAGCTGAATACACTGTTTTATTCGGCTTCATGCAGGAGTACTGTAAGAAGGGCCTGGACATAGATCCCTGATGGGTTAATAACTCAAACTTTGTTTCTACAGGGCTTTTCAGAGCACTGTAGTTTTCCAGATGGAAGACTGGCAGCCTGAGGAAAGGTCTAGGCCCAAGGGGACCTGGCAGTAGAAAGCAGGATGGGTGGGTATCTATGGATGTTGCAAGAGAAGATGATGTCTGCAGACCTTTACCTGACAACAGTGCCCAGCCCTGCTGTGGCCCCCTGGCTTTGGCCAGATGGGTCCATGAGCCATGGTCCCAACACTGTCACTATAATTTGACTTGGGAGTGTTGTCTCCAGTGTCCTGCTAAACATCTGTCCATTGTGAGCAAGGCCAAGCCACTTTTCCCATCTCTTGCTTTCTGCCTTAGGAAAAGGTAAGAAGCACTGAGTCTTGTCCTTAGTATCGTATTAAGATCCAGCACTGGGAAACTGCTCACATGTTCTGAACAGTACTGATGATCCCAGAATGCTGAGACAGTGCAGCACAGTGAGGGTGGTCTTATATTTGAATTAATTAAGCCTTGAATTAAGATTGAAATATTTAAGAGTGAATTACCTACCCTAGAGAGGCTGTTCTCCATTTTTCTGTCTTGCTCATTTTTATGGTTTATTCCAATGTGTGTCTGCATCTCTCTGCACTGCCCAGCCTCATGCTGCCATTTGGGTGAGGGAATAGAAAGGGCTAAATTTGTGGCTTATATATGAAGAAACCTTGAAGCTGCCCACCAGATCCTCTTTTGGCTCCTGCAGCGTGCCTGAGGCTGGGACCACCCTGCAAATCTTGCAGGCTTTGCTGACACATTGAGATATAAAAAGGACTCATCCTATGTCCTCAAGAACCTAGGCACAGCAGTGACAGTAAGAAAGAGGAATTTGAGGCTAGGAGAAATTTGCATTCATTCTAGTTTAATAATTTAATTTCTGGTGTAATGAAATCTGGTAGTAAGACCTGGGAAAATATTGGTGTTTCTGCTTTAGGTTTTTTAAACTGCCTATAGACCAAAGCTGTATCCCCAAGAAGTCAAGGACTGTGAATTTGCACAGAAAGACATATCTGTCATAGGGAAAGAAGATTATAAAAGAGTAGTTTTCTAAAAGCAAAATTGATTTCAATGGAAAACATGTATCCAGCAAAATGCCTGGAAAATTTGACTGCAGCAAATACCTGACTTTATGTTTCAGCCAAAGATAAACTATCAGGCAGACTGAAGAAGTAATGGAATGAAATTATACTGTCTGTGTTGTGCTGGAAGGACATAATAAATGATCCCTAGACTGCAGTCTCAAATGGCTGTGGCATTTTCATGAATTTTCTGCACAGTGTTTCTTGGAGCCAGACAAGACAACCGCTATCTTGCTCTTCCCATCTTGCCTCTCCTGTTCAGGTCTGTTGCAAAGCCTGATGTGGAAAGGGTAGAAAAAGAGTGCTAGGTCTGCAGAAAGCAACTCCTGCAGTGGGAGAATGACAGTGGAGAGAAAAGCTTCTTCCCTGAGTACTTGTGTATGCCTGGTCTCCCTCACTTCTGCTCCTGACATTTCTTTTAGATAATCCCATACAAGACCCTTCTCTCTCTTTACAAAAGAAAATGGTGGAGAAAAGTCATCTAAGTGAACTAGAGGCATGAATTTTAAGTAGGTGAGTCAACTGCACTAAAGTGGATACCTTTAATAAGGGCGAGCTAAATCAAGTGTTCTTAAGCTAAAATGCCCACATGTGGCTTTAATGTGACTTAAATAAGTTTTTAAAGTTTCATCACTTGCAAAATTCATTCAAATTAGGTTTCTGGAGCATCTCTGCAGGTAAACCCACAGTTTCTCCCACTGATGACATGGAGACTTCCCTGCCTCAGAAGGGTGCTTATGCCAGACCCTGTTCCCCAATACCTAGAAAGCATTTTGCTGGAGGCACGGGGCTAGACACACACAGCCCTCCCTCCTAATGCAGCAGGCACTGCTGGTGGCCCTGTGCAGGGCTCCCAGCTGCAGCCTCTCCAGACACCTGCCAGCTGGTGAGGACACTGCTGTCACCTGCATGGAGCTGTATCTGAGGTGGCAAAACACTGGCTCTGCTCCTTCTTCTGCCAGCAGCTCCCCATGTCCCACATCCACCTACCACAAACAGGGCCAGAGCAATGGATGTGCATTTAGTGTGCCTGGAAGTCAAGGGCGGGAGAAGGGGATTTGCAGGCTGGTTCAGTGCCTCATGTGGGTGACTTTCCTGTGCCATTTCATTAGGGGAACTCAACGGCAGCAGATTCCTGGAAACCTGATCCTCAAGATAAATGTGGAAGAACTGCAACAGCAGTGTCTGTCCAGTGCTGCAGACTCAGTTCAGAGGCAGGTCAGAGCCTCCCTGACCTGAGCAGGGCTGTCAGTATAAAGACAGCTGCTCTCACTCATAGGCACCCAGTGAGCCTAAGTGGAGGCAAAAGCTACATTGAGCAGCCACACTGCTTTCAGAGTCACAGGAGCACTACTGACATGCATTTTCTAAGAGACTGGTGACATTTAAAGCTCTTTGAGTAAACTATTTGCTTTACATTTATAACAGGGTATTCATCCCACCTCTTGCCATGGGAATGAAGCACACTGATCAAGCCTTCCCAATGACCAGATGTTTCCCATCTCAAAAACGTTCTCCTGGAGAATAAAATACACATCTTTATTGTACAGTTCTGCCTCATCAATAATGCCAGGACAGATTCTCTTACAAAGGTATCGGGTTTAAGAGAGCAGCCATGTTACTAACCACACCAGCCTATTTCCAGATGGCATTTTGAACACAATATAGACCAGGGACTTTGGTATCTAATCCATTATGCAATTAATTAGCACTTAATAAATTAAGTATGTGCCTGGCAGAATGTGTCCTTCCATGTGGCAAGCCTCGTGCAGCAAGGACAGGCTGTGAGTCTGCGTCACCACAGGTGACACAAAGGCCACCTCAGCCGGTCATTTTGCCAGAAAAATGAGAGCCAATTCCCTTGTGCCAGGAGGCTGCATCTGGAGAAGGAGAAAGATTCTCTTTGTGCACTCTTGTGCTGCAGGCTGTTGTTTGTTTTCTGGCGGTGTTGACACTCAAACAGCAGCGTGAGAGCAAGGTAGGTACCTCCCTCCTCAGGTGAACAGTTCATGGTTCACCTGTAACTGCACATCCCGTGGGATGGCTCACCTGTGGGCACCCTGAGGCTGATGGGGACGGGCCAGTGCTGGCTCTGTCTGTGCAGGGTGTGGCTGTGGTGACACCTCCCTCACCCCTGCACCCCTGCTGGCCTCTAAAGCTCACCCAGGGGAACTTGCAGGGGCTGCAGTCGCACTGTTGGGCTGGAGGGTGAGGTGCAACATGCCGGATACAAACTGCTTCTCCCAAGTGAGCTACAGATTAGGCTGGGGACTACGCCCAGTTTACTTAGCTGCCCGTGTACTCCCTTGGCTTGGGAAATCCCTAGGTGGCAGACTGCTGGCACCTGGGAGGTCACACTGTCACTGTGTACTTGCCCTGTTCTGAGGCTCTTTTTCTAAATATTGGGTACTGACCGCAGCTGGAGAAGACACACTGGATTAAATGGACCTTTGGTGTGTTCCAGGTGTCACCAGTCTTACGTGCTTACAGTCACCAAAACTAGCTTGTAACAAAACTGGCTAGTTAAGAACATTTTGGTAAGGAGTGTTCATTTGTGAAGTGCTTTGAATATCAGGCAATAGTAGCTTATCTTTGATTACCAACAGCGACTGCTTTTCCAGAAGGAAATATGGGTGGGGAGAAAATAGGAATTTCTATTCAGTTCCTGGTCCTGGTTGCCTGGGGAATTCTTTTAACATGCAGAAGAACAGATTTGCATGTTGGTATTTTGAAGACGTTTCCCGTGAGAGAAAAAGTGCAACTCAAAACTAGCTGAGGTCTTGTCACGATTATATCCTCCATGGATTTGTGTTACTCAGCCAATAAATAGGGTTTAAATAAGGGAAAAACAAAGGTATTGCCTCATGGCAATAAAAGCAGCATCACAGCACACGACCTGTTCTGTTGTTAGGGCAGACACAGTGGAGCTGTCTGCTCATGGTGTTCACTTCCCTGTGGCTGTCACTTGTGGTATCTCATTTAGCCAGGACTGAGAGTTTCTAAGAAATGCCTGATCAAGCTGTGGGCACCAGTGACACAAGTGCCCATGTCCTGTCACAATGTTACAGGATGGATTCACTTTGACACAGTTCTGGTACAAATGTCCATGTCAAACATATCCTGCCTATCTGAGCGCAAAGGCAAAGCAGATTTTCCAAGGTGTACAAGCACCTAAAAACACACACTGAGGCTCCTCCGGCTTTTTAAATCATCCACACAGGTCAGGTTCTTAATTCCTACTAATTATAATAGAAATTATATGAGAATTATAATGAGAAAATTGCTTTTTTAACACCTGTTGGATGTGTCTGCCCCCTTTGGCCTGCACGATAATGCCTCTCAGGCTGTGTATTGTGCTGCAGTCCACAGGACTGGCTAACAGAGCAAAGGGAATTTCAGACTCCAAAGTGGTTACCACGACACCAAATTCACATGAGGCAAATGAGAGCTTCCATCACAGCTGCACGGTGTCTTTGGCCATCATAATTGGATGTTCAGGACTGTAGAGGGATTCTGCAGTGAAAATGTGTTTGTTTTTCCCTTTGTGTTTGTGTCACTTCACCTCAGGGTGCAGTGTTGGTCCCTGCAGGATGTCACAGTGAAACCAGAGAACCCAAGCCAAATCCAAGCCCACCAAGAAGCACAGGGAAAGCTGCAGGCTCTCTGGTTTGCAGAGATATCCACCTTCAGCTGGTTAGAAATTTCAGTGTGGACAATGCTGGAGTGATCTTTAAAATTAGCACATACATCTGTGAATAGTTTCAGGGAAAAGACCTCCCATGAGGAGAAAGACAAAGCCTCTGGCAGGCATTGTAAATCACGTACCATCCCACTCATGTTTAGGAACAAGTCGAACCTTAACTTACAATTCCCATTGCCAGCTCCTGTGTGGTGCTGCTTAGAGAGTTCTTGCTCCTGATGGCTAAAAATAGAAATGTTTTTCCACTCTGATTTTGTTTTCATTTTTAGAAATTTTGTTTTTCTTTTTCTTTTAGTGAAGGTCTCAAAATAGTTTTGGAGTTTATTTAGTTCTCATTCTATGACTTGGTTTCCTGCTGGATATCCCAGGCTGGCTGGCAGTGGAGACAGCAGAGCTCTAACTGGAGAAGACAAGCAGGCTGGTGCCCAAACACAACCTTCCTCAGAAACCCCATTCAGGGCTTATGATCAGGGCCAAGAGGAGAATGAAATCCTGCAACCTTACTGCCTGAACAGAGGAGTGCTGGCAGCCTGTTGTGGTTGCACAGTGCTTCTACACCCAGTAGGAGCCAAATGGGGACAAGTTTTTTGGACCAGCAGGGGTGAAGCTGTATCAGATTCGCAGCTGCTGGCTGTATCAGGAGCTCATGTGGTTGCCTGAGCTTGGTGGCTGCATATCAGGAAGCTGGATACTGCTCCAGTGAGCTTCCAGGTGCCCATTATCACAAAACATGCTCTTGATAGCTTCATACCTAGTTCCTGGGTAATGCTGCTTCCCTGTGTGGTGATCACTTCCAGATGTGCCAAGGAAAACAGGGTAGATTTCATGCAAGACAGTATTTTCATATTATTTTCTGTGAGATCAGATTAATTTTTTCCACATCAGCCAAAAAGTGAAATTCTGGCAATATGATGTGACTTCTGCTGCCTTCCCAAGTTGCCTTAGTGTCCATCAGAACAGTGTTGGAAGCTGGCAGGTTTCACCAGAACTCAGTACTGTCCCCTAGAAGTATTTATCCCAGTTATCAAACACCAGGCACACATCACATTGTCTCTATTGCATCCACCTTTGCTATCTTCATCAGCCATCCAGTCCACCCCAAAAAACTCCCTTTGTTCTGCACATAGTCACCAGCTCAACATGAAGTGATTTTTTTTTTTTTTTCCTATCACTGAGCATTTAGGTCTTCTCCCACCAGGACTGGTCAAAAGCCTGCATCACCTGGCAATTGTGGCATAGGAGAAGTGGCTCAGCTCAGGACTGAAATGGTAAATTGATTTATTAAGGACATGTAATTAATGGACCATCCATGAACTATACATTCAGGGTCTATGTGAGCAATACAGAAGTTCAACCACTAGGTCAGACACTTAGAAAACACTTATAAACTCCTGCTGGTTCCTAAACACACTTTTGTAACTAATCCCCAGACACGTGGACACCAACCCCTCTCTCACTGGCATGGGGGTCACTTCTGGGAGCACAGGTCCCCCCAGTTATGTCCTGTTCCCACTGGAATTGTGTCCAGCTCCAGCTCTGGCATGCCCACAACACTGCCTACAATGAGCCAGGGCAGCTGCTGCAGGAAGGGACACCAGCAGTCACAGCCCCTCCCAAGTGTGAGTCCCAGAGGGGGACAGGCCATGCCCTGGTGTCTGCTGCTGATGGTGTCACGTGGATGGGAACTGCTCTATCTGACCTCAGTGGAGGTGCCACACTGGATTCTCACAGTCTGAGGCCTCTCCCTGCTCTGTTACTGGGATTTGTTTTTCTTTTATACAGTCTTTTCAACCAACTCATTCTCTGCCTCAAAACTGTCATTCCCTGGTTGCCAGTTAATCCAGCTGACGATGCCATCCTCTTTACCATGATCAGCTGAGGTCTGGCATTTGTTTTCCTCTTTGGCAGAACAAGTTTGGGGCAAATGCCTCGGACACTTTTGGGTTTTCCATGCATACGTGCTCTTTAGTCACTTATCTTTTTTATCAGCTATTGCCTTACACCTCATTTTGCCAAGGGCGAGCTGTGCAAGCACCCCAAGATAACTAAAACTGATATTAAGGAAAAGCATAGTGTCCCCATGTCTGAATTTGGGGGGAGGTTATTTCTACATATATTTACTTTCTTGGGTCCTGAAAAATTCCAGTTCATGAACCCTTGACCTTAGTTACCTCACCTTGCACAGCTATATGCAGTTAATCTGTTTAAATTGTGCAGCCATTGTGCTCATAGAACCAACTGCATGTGTGTAAATCTAATCCCTGGTGACCTCACACCTGTGAGAGACAAGGAGAGGAAGGAGGAAGACTTAAAAGACAGTTTTGTCCTGGGAGACAATATACCCTTCTTGAGCCAGTGTTGTGTGTAGCAGCCTTGAGTGGGGTTTTTCCTCCTGAACCTCCCAGGCAGAAAATTGGAGGAAAATCCCAAGGCAGCATCCTGCAGGACCAAAAAGCTGGTATGGGGGCCAAACACTGGCTCATGCTTTGCTGGGACCTTGAGGGCAGTTCTTGAGGGTAACTGCTCTCTCTCTCAGAGAGGGGAAGGCCCCCAGAGGACTCTGAAA
The DNA here is from genome assembly GCA_013389925.1 of Aegithalos caudatus. Taxonomy (NCBI): domain Eukaryota; kingdom Metazoa; phylum Chordata; class Aves; order Passeriformes; family Aegithalidae; genus Aegithalos; species Aegithalos caudatus. Next base: position 332,975 of record WEIU01015315.1, read on the forward strand.
TGCCTCTTTGCCACTGGCATCTCGATGGCAGTCTGAGGGCTGCCGTGCAGTTCCTCGTCCTCTCTCACCTGTTGTGTGTGATGCAGGCTTGGTGCCAAGCAGTTGAGCAGCTGCCCTTTCCCAGCTCCCAGGCATGCCAGTCCAAGCAGGCCCATCCCCTTTTGTTTGCAGTGCCAACCCATGGAATAGTAACGACTTGAGGCCATTTTGCACACTTCTGTCACCTCAGAACTTGCCCTTGGACCCACAGCCTGCGTTGCTCCCTGCCCTGGCATGCCTCTCTCCTGCTGCTCATCACACCATCCCTCACAGCCACCTTCAGAGATGTTTTTAGATCACACATTGCCTGAAGTTTTTGTGTGTGACCGTCAGCAGCACAGTCTCCTTTCCCCCCAAAAATGGCACTAAGGGTCAGAAATCAAGCCAGACAAATCCTTACTTTGCTTTGCTCTGCACTGACCATTTCTCTTTTGCTGCTACATTAGAAATAATTGTCCACCCTCCTGCCCCATAGTGACGCACCTTTCCTTGCTCTAGGTGCTTTCTTCCCATCCCACAAGGCAGGAGATCTCTTTGGTGGCTATGCTCGAGGCAGTGACATAAACACTTAGCAACTTCCATCCTGTAGGTTGTTCCTCCCTAGGTGTCAGTACCCAGCTTTCCCTAACCCCATCCTTCGTCCTGCAGCTAATCTCCTGGACATGCATTGCTTTGCACATTTTGTTCTTGGCAGTTTCCAACATTGCCTCAGGCCCTTATCGCCTTAAAAAATCAGATCATACGGTGGTGGCCTTAGAGACTGCCTGATTGATATCTGAGCAGCCAAACAAACAGTAAATTTGAATAAAATTTGGCACCTCGTTGCCTACTAGTTCTGCTGATTCTGGGAGGATAATCCACAGACATCAAGTGAAGTGCATGTCCTGAGCATGCACAGGACAGTCTTCAGTTTTGTAAAAGGTTGGCAGGAATGGTTTGCGACCCTCATGAGGGGCATTTTGCCCATTCCACATCCTGCATGCCCCAGCCTGTGCAGTCACAGGGATTTGATACTCCTGGCCACCACCCACCCAACAGGACTTGTCTGTGTATTTATACAGAAATACAGATGCTTGCAGGAAGAGGAGAGAGTTTCCCAATGATCCTTGAACAAACACTGATGAAGCCAGGAGCTCCTGCAGCTCAGCTTCCAGCAGCAGCTCTGGAGCTCGCAGCAATCGTGTGCATGTGCTCAGAGGAAGATCGTGTTTCTGGGTGGCCATTTACCATGCAATTCTGATACAGTTCTTTAGACATTCTCTAGTTGCTTTCTCCAAACTCATTCTCTATGGCCATAGAAAATAATACTGTGGTAGAGTGTATCCCCATTCAAACCTTCCCTGATTCCAGTATCACCTTGAACGTCCCTGAATGTCCCATGCCTGTTTTGTTTTGGATGACCCTATTGCCCAGGCAGAAGGCAAGGAGAGGGCGGCACTGACTGTTGCATGTGCCCTGAGCTAACTCGTGTGCTGTTTCTTCCACAGAGCAGATGAACTGGATCCTGGCCCGTGGATAACACGAGACAGCACTGGAGGTCAGGTGAGACAATTTCACGCTTGTGTGACACCACCGCGCACCCATACGTAATTCCTGAATTTCTGTCCTTTGTAGGGTAGCATACCTGGGCTATAAATTGCACCCAGGGCATTAGAAGCAAAGTTGGTTCAGCTCCCCAGCTGCCACTGCAGACTTGCAGCCCAGCAGCTGAGAGGAACAGACTAGCTGGCAAGAGCAGCAACTGCACTGTGGTCTGGGGAGTCAAAAATGGGTGGCTTTTCCTTCAGCAGTGCTTGTGTATTTATTGGCTTGATTGTAATCACAGCTGCCTTAAGTTGTAACTGATACCGCCCTCCCCTCAGTGTAGATGATGTTCCTTGGGTATCAGGTACTGCTGTCTGTGTTTGCTTTTGTTATCAACCACCATCACCAGGACTCTTTAAAAGACCAGCTCTGACCAGACACCAAGGAGAAAAGAGAGATTCCAGTTATCCTCTTCCGCTTGGCTCTCCAGCTCTTTCCCATCACATAAACACCACTGAGAGCTGATTCTCCTAACCCAGGATGAAAATCCATGTGGCACACCTGGCTCCCTTTGATCATGTATAATGTGTCATGGCACGTTCATCAAACCAGACACTCCCAATTAAACACACACGGCCTTCTAGGCACACAACCTCTGTATGTCTAACTCACAAGCCTTCAGGGCTTTGAGAACTGTGGTTGCATGTCTAAAGCTAAGGAAGCTATCCTCAGCCCTGCCATGAATGGTGCTGTGAGCTTGAGGCTATCTGGGCTGTCTGGACCTAGAGTGGCTCCAGCAAACTAAGGCTGAGGGCCTAAAAAAGCAGGTCCCTCAGTCGCTTCAGGGGCTGGTTCAGGGTTGTAGCCATGGATCACTGGGAAAAGGGCCCCATTATGACTTGACCCCTAAATGCCAACTTTGATGGCTAAGGAAGGTACGTGATGATGGTGGCCAGTATACTTCCTCTTGAGACCTGAGATGATCATGTTGAGTTTGGGTAGTCCTTAATTCCAGGCTAGGTCATTCTTGCAGGCAACTGCCAGAACATGCACCTGCTGGGTAGTACCGTGGAAAAGCTCATCTTATGTGCATTCATTGTGGTTCCAGACCTTCAGGGAAAAAAAAGGAAGATGGAGCTAAAGTTCAGAGAATGTATCTGTAGCTTAAGGGCAAGAAAATATTGGAATACAATACTGCAAGCCGACAGGAAGTTCAGATGTGAACGTAAATACGCTTGGATGTACAGATTTAATTTAACTGTCCTGTCATGGTAGCAGGGGACCAAGGCACGTTGGTTACCTGTGATCATAGAGGTGTCCCCGCAGAGAAACCCCGACCCCACCCGGCCGGGCCGGGGGTGCGCTGCCAGCTGCTGGATGTCCCCCGACCCGGAGGCGGCAGTGGCGTCTGTGCAGCGCCCTGAAGGTCACCCCGCAAGGGCGGCGGCTGTCGCCTGTGCGAGCCGAGTCCCTCCCGCCACGGGGGACGGGCAGGTCCCGCTGCC
>WEIU01015315.1:337169-468175 GCA_013389925.1 Aegithalos caudatus
TTTTTTCCGTTTTCTCTGGATAAATGAAACTAAGCGAGTTTTACTTCGCTGAGAAAGAGCAATTGACTTTTAATATCTCCGCAAGAAGGAAACGGCTCTGTGTGCATTCCTCATAAATGCTTATGATGTATTCATTGGGTGCTATATTCATAGCATTTAGCTTAAAGAGGCTTTCAATTTCTCTATGCAAATAGACAGCCTTCCAGTTGCTGCCAACCACAGCTGGTGTTGCCACCCTTGCGATGTTGAATTCAGCTCCTATTGTAATGGATCGGCCGGAGGTGCCACATCCAGAGCCGGCAGCTCTGGCAGGCGGACTAGAGCAGGCTTCTGCCGTATCTTTACGTGAGCAGAATGGGGTTGTGGGTGCGCATGGAGAGGTATTTTCTGCTCCTGAGGCACCAGGCAACTGCGCAGTGCTTCAAACGCGGAGGCTGAACCAGGTCCTTCTCCCAGAGTGCCCGTACCTATCCGCCTAGGACTGATTTCCATTTGCTGAGTCGATCTGCAGGCTCGATGATCAGATTCTTCTGTTATAAGCCTACCTGTTGCAAGAAGCTTTTTCCTTCAACCCTGTGGTGCTCGATTTCTAGACCCACTGCGTATTTTCTGAGACCTTGGAGTGGTTTTGACCTTTAAGGTGTCTTTGGCGTTTAGAGCATCCTGGCTGGGAACCTGATTAAATAAGCTACCTCCCAGCGTTTGCCTTTTGATGTTACAAAACTCAAAGGCATTACGCTGCAGACAACAGCATTAGTGTTTGGTTTGTTACAACAGCACCTCCTATGACCGTGCTCTGGAAAAAATTTCCACACGTCCCTGACGTCACGGCCATTTGCTTTACGCTGCCTGGATACCAAAGAGTGCTTTAACTCCTGGAGCACCACGTTACTGCACCCAGCTCTGCCCTCCAGCCCTGGCTACCTTTGGTGGAAGACGAGAGGATGGAGTGCCTTTGTGACAGTGTCCCTCAGCCTCTGTTTCTCTGGGTGGCCCTCCTGCTTGCCTGTCTTTTATAGACTTAGAACAGCCAGAACTGCCAGCTTGCATTGTGAGGCTTCTCTAAGGATGTAGGGGTTTTTTTTTTATGATGGAGCTGGGGAGTGAGGAGGAGTATTTCCACCCGCTACTTACTACCCTTCTCTGGTAGCTCATCACTTCAGGTCCTTCAAATAAACTACATTTGTTTTGTTTGCAATTAGGTGAGCGCAGTGAGATCAAGCAGGCTTGCTCTCAAGTTGTCTTTGGCCTCTGCCTGTCCCTGCAGCCTGATGAGCAATCCAGTTGCTTGGCACGGGCTGGCCTACCCTTGTAGGTGGCCTGGTGGTGTATAGTACAGCATGTTACCCTGCAGTTAATCAGTGCAGATAATCCCTGTAAACTGGGTAACCGATACCCAGAGCTGGGCTGCATCTCTAGGCTCTTCTCCATTCTTCCCACTGCCCTCACAGGATTATTCTAGGCAGTCCCTTTAGACTGAAACTACATTCAGGCTTTCATTGTTATGTAATTCACTCCTTAATTGGTATGAGCAGTGCCAGAGTGCCTTTGTAGGCACACGAGGCTGGTAAATGTGCAGTATTTTGATGCCTTAAGAGTACTTCCCTACATTTGAGATAGAGTACTGGAGTTAATTGGGCCTGAACTCTTTTCCCAATGTCTTTTTGGAGGTGATGGCCTGAATTACTAGAAGAGATCAGACCTTACAATGGCTTGTAAATGAGAATGAAACATTTACTGTGACTGCTCCTGGAAATAGCTTTGAGCCCCAGAGCTGTGTGGAATGAGTAACTTCCAAGCACACCCATGCTTGCTGTGGGGCACTTGGATCACTGACAGTGTCAAGTGCAGGGGCCTGAGCTGGTAGTGCTGGGTCAGCCAAGGGATCCTTGAAGGTGAACACGGGGGGAACGTGGTTCAGTCTTTATGTTTTATAAGCTCAAACTCTTACTCATGGATTTCTAAGCTTTCAGGGGCTCGTGTTTCCCCCCCACCAAACAACTGGAGTGCCTTACATTTCCTGTCTGCATCAGAGCATAATCTCGCTGTTAAATAGAAATCTTTGTAACATCTGAATTTCCTGTGCCAGGCTCTTCCTTGCAAGTGGCAGAGGTTGGAAGTATTGTCCTGAAACATGACTGCCACGAGGGCTCGATTTGATTCCTCTTTGTTTGTTTTCTCTTGCAGTTAAGATCCTCCTCTTCTATGTCATCTTCTACGGTTGCCTGGCAGGTATATTCATCGGGACCATCCAAGTGATGTTGCTCACTGTCAGCGAATTTGAGCCCAAATACCAGGATCGAGTGGCACCTCCAGGTAACTAAACAGGAGTCAAACAGCGTTTGACTTTGTGCAAGCTGTTCTGGGAAGGCGGGGTTGGTTACTCACCTCGAGAAGGAGGATGAAATAAGCGTGTCGTTGCTGCAACACATATTTGTAGGGGGTGGGTATGTTCTCAGCCTTCTGTGTTAACAGGACTGGGGCTTGAAGACATCCCTGCTAGAATTAAAGGTTGCATCACATGAAAAATGCCTCCTCTCTGAGAGGAACTTGAACCTGGTTTGGTTTTCCCTTCCCCTAAGCTGAAGCGATGGGGTGAGGCTAAAAGGCTTCACTTTTGGGAACGGGCTGTATGAGGAAGCTGGATTCAGTTTTTCTTTCTTCAGAACCACTCAGTTCACGTGGGTAAGTGGAGGGATGAAGATAAAACGTTGGCTCTATCTGTGGAAGTGGCGTGCACGAGGAGAAAGGGGCCAGTGCCAGTTCTGGCGGTGCTCACGGAATCGCTTTATCCAACACCCGCGCTCTAGAGAGGCTGTGGCACTCACTGGTGGGAATTGCAGCCGACTGGTGTGGGAGGTGATGGGAAGCTGGGTCTGGATGTTGCTGGTGTGTGACCTGTCCTGACAGACAGAAGCAATCTCTGCTGAGGATGATGCCTGAGCAGTGCCCGTGGCCGTGGCTCGGGCAGAAGGGGCGAGTGCCCCTCTGCAGATTCCCGGGCTCCGCCTGCCCGGGCTGTGCCCGTGGCCGGGGCTCGGGCAGAAGGGGCGAGTGCTCCTCTGCAGATTCCCGGGCTCCGCCTGCCCGGGCTGTGCCGCGCTCTCCGCAGCTGGGCGGGAGCTGCGCAGCGCCTGCTTTCCCATTGCAAATGACCTTGAGCCTGCCTGGCACTGGGCATCCTAACGATCCGTCTCCAGTTGCTCTGTAAAGCAGTTCAGAAGCTTTTAATAACAGTGGTATTTAAGTGACAATTGTGAGGCTGATGGCTTGTAGCTACACAAGTTGGCCCTGGCGCTGCAGCGTCTTGCAGCCCCGCTATCTGTAATGCCGTGCTGTGAATCCCTGCCCTAAACGTGGGGAATGTCACCGTCAGCAAATGGTGTTATAGCTCGGTCATCTCTTCCTGATAACTGCTTTTCTACCAGCATGCTTTACACACAGAACAGAGGCTGGGACTGCTGTGTTAGTGTGTTACACTCCTTCATGTGCCACCACTGAAAGCAGCTCTTTTAGTCTCTGCAGTGGACCCTGACATTTGCAGGAGAGACTGTCACTGATACTGCCCAGAGCCACTGGCTGCATCTGAAAAGCCAGAGCTGGGGTGGCTGTTACTCAGAAATGTGTTTTTCCCCTTCATGAAATAATTAGCGAGGGCACCCATGGATCTGAGGTCTCACCCAGATAGCCCTGCTGTTCAGCCAGATGTCACATAATTACCCACTGTAGGTAAACTGTTTGCTTTCTGTGAAACAGCAGTTTACAACTCCAATTTTAAAGCAACTTTGTAAAGTTTCTGTGAAAGATTTCAGCCTGCAGAGGATTTTTATTAATATCTTAATTGCATACTGCACCGGTTTTTCTGGGGCTTCTTTTTTTAATCAAAGAAAAGGAATTGAATTTCAAGACACTTGTAGTGTGTACTGCAGAAATCAAAATGGAGGAACAATGAAAAGGTTGTCAGGAATCTTTTGTAGTGAGCTTTCAGCATGGGTACTGAAATCAAGGAGAACAAAATCCATCTCCTTGAGTGTGTGACAGAGGGGAGCCAGTAAACAAGGATTTTGAACTAAGCTGCAATGGCATATGCATAAAACTTCAAAGAAATAATTAGTAAATAGCAGAGGGTCCTTTTCAAAGCATCACTTGACAGCCCTTCCTCCAGATGTGGACAAGCTGGTGTAGGGCATGGCAAAGGCTGGCACTTGGTATCTGGTATATTCCTTGTCCTGTAGTATGTAGGAAACTGCGAGTCCAAAAGAGCCCTTGAATGCAGGCTCTCAGAGACACTGACAGGTAGTGAGTGGCTGCACTGCTGTCTGGGGGGCCAGCAATCCCTGTGTTCCCTGGCTGTGCAGGATTCTCCCCAGTGCTGCAAGCACAGTGTTCTGTCAAGGAACACGCTTGTGGTGAGCAGCAGACTTGAACTTTCTGTGATCTGAGGCACTTGCAGATAATGAACTGTATAAAATAGGATGTTGTGCAATTCTAATTCCTGGTTCTTGTGGGAACATTTGTGAGCCAAGTAAGTATACTGACAGCTTGGTAAAGCCTTGGATTTTCTAGGGAGCCAGAAAAGCTGGTTTTATTCTTGTTCCAGTGCTCTGTCCTTCTTGGGCAAGTCACTGTTTTGCCAGCCCAGAGTGTTTTGAGAAAGGGAAAACTAGACTTGCCTTTAGGACTTGCAGGAGAAAATGCTGTAGGGGCTGCTATAATATCGTTCTTGTTCCGAAATACAACAGATTTCATAATAGCAACAGAACCTACAGGGTGTTGTATTGAGTTATTGACATGGGTATAACATTGAAAGCCATAAAGTGCTATTTTTGTAGCCAAGTGTCATTAATATGGTAATTGGTTTCTGCATTGAACACAACAGGAATGTTATACAGGGCTTCAGGGCAAGCTGGGTATTGTACCTTTCCATTGCACTGTGGTTTTTTTTTCTTTCTTTTGTCTTGTGATGGGGGAAGGGCCAGTGCAGTTCACCTGCCTGTCCAGCCCTGCCATTGCGACAGCCCCAGCTCCCAGTTCCACGTGTGCTGCAGGCTCAGACTCTGCTTTGAACACTGAGGACTTACCTTGCCAGTAGTCAAGGATGAGGAGTTGCCTCTTAAGAAGCATCCCTAAAAAAATAACGCTTCCTTCTCCCCCTCCCCACCCCAATACAAATTGGGCTGTGTATCCTGCCATCTTGTGGTGTGCATCCCGTGGAACAGCATTCCATCATGGGCAGGAAGAGGGGACAGCTCACTGCAGCCTGAGGCAAAGCTGTGTAAGTGGTGGCTGGAAGGAAGAATCCCTGCTCCAGCCAGGGGATTTCAGGTGTCCCTGCTTGAAGCACTGCTGGGCAGTGAGTGTGTCATGGAAAAAAAGGCTGCTTTGGTGTGCATTCCTCACTTGGCTGGCTTAGCTTGGACAGCAGCAGCAAGGAGTGTGTGCTGCCTCCTGTGAAGTTGCATTTCTCTGCTTCTCCCATCTCAGCAGCACCTGTGCTTGGGAAAATCTCAGGCTCCGGGATGTTACAGCCAAGCAGGTTTTGCTGCATTTGCAGAAGACTCACGCCTGCTTTTTGCACTTTGGGGATGAGGCTGACTGGAAGCTTAGAAGGACATTGTTTGATATTTTAAAATCTATCCTCACAGTGTGAGCTGGGGGAGGGTGTAGTGATCACTCAGTTTGTCATCTGTGTCATCTCAGGAGTGTTCATGCTCACAAAGATTACGTGGTACTTGGAACTGAGCAGGGTGTGATGGAGCAAGAGTGGTTACTATGGCCTTATACAACTGTTCCTAAATAACAAGCCTGACTTCCCACTTTTAGTTTCTTCCTCTTTACCCTCAGGACACTTCTCCTGAAGTCTTGCTATTGCAGCTTAGAATGATAAAATCTATGTGGAAAATTGTTTTTTAAATGAACTTGAATAGACAGGATTTTAATCTGCAGTGGCATTTTGGAAGTGGAACTGTAGCTGAAACCCCCCCAAAATGACTTACTTGGTGTTTGATGTCCTTGTATAGTCACAGCCAACAGAAGGTGGTGTACATTACCAACTCAAGGCATTGCTCATCATTTATATGGACAATGTCAGCCAAGTGAAGATGAGTGTCTTATTTCCTAACAAGGCACTCTGAAGTTCCAGTTGCAGCAATTTTCTAATTTGTCAGTATTTTCCTTGATTCTTTCCTGTGGAAAGAACAGTATCACCACGTGACACCATGGTGCATCTCTGTCCTGACAGCTTGAGATGCAGAGCTGTGTCATACAGATCATGATCTAAGGATGGGTTGTTGGACTCCTGACTATGAAAGCATCTGTGGGTTTGCTTCTTTTCCCCCTTAGGACTGGGTCATCAATGGCTTCCTCATGTGCATGCAGCCCCTAAAAGCTTCATTCGTGCCAGGCACACACTTCCTTGGGTGTCTAGCAATACATCAGGTAGTACTGCAAGGGCTCAGCTTTTAAATGTTTTTTCTTGTCCCTGCTTACTTAAGTTCCCAAGTGGGGGTGAGAGAATGTTCCAGAAAGGTTAGTGTTCTGCAGAGGTTACCTTCTGCCATCGTTCAGCACGCTTGCTTTTCCACACAGGATTGCTTAAGGCCTCACGGTGCTGCTCTGCTAACAGCACTGCAGCTTTTAGTTTGGCTGTGGGATGTACAGAAGGAAATGATACATCAGGGCTCAGGGCTTTGCAGCCAGCCAGTTGCAGGCATGTGAGAATGGAGGTTGTGGTAGAAGTGAGTAACACATTTTTAAAATTAGGATAAAGTTAATTTTCATGATGAGTCTTTTATATTTATATTATAAAGATTATTTATATTTTCTTGCTTGCTTTGTAAGTGGGAAGATTGATCTCTACTTTCCTCCTATCTTAAACAAAGCAACCACTCGTGTGCCAAAGCCTGGTCTAGTCTGGTTCATCCAACCACCTGGAAATGCTCCCAGTTAGGCAGAGAACAGCCCAGCTCTGGCCACAGGCTACCTGGCAGGAACAGTGGTTGCCCTGTGCTGGCTGCTGGAACAGCTGCTTGCTGGTACTGCCTGGGCTTTGTGGCAGTTCCATGGAGATGTGTAAGGATGCTTTGGGATGGGAGGCTGTTCTCCAGCCAAGTCACTTATCTGTGGGCAGAGGGTTGGCTTTGGACTGTACCTATCAGTGGCCAGGCTCTTTTAAAGAGAGAACAGGGATCTTCTCCTGGGTGGCTTTTACAAAGCACAGGGTTTATTGCTGACCTTCACGTCACCTTTGCCAGGCCTGTGTGTTACCTTGATGCAAATCCAGAGATGGGGAGGTCCTGAGCAAAACTGACAGCTTCACTTGCATAACTGGAGCTTAACAAGCCTGGCCATGTTTTCTTGATATTTTTTATTTTTTAAAAATATATTTATACACTTGAATGACACACCTGTAACTTGAACTCTGGAAAAGGCAGATCCAGGAGAGGACCCAAGGCCTGGCCTGCCTCTGCTGCAATTCCAGACAGCCACTTCAGGTGACTGAGTCTGTTGCTTCCCAGCTGAGTGGTAACATGAGAAGGGCTTGGCAGGATGGGATTGAAGTCCCTTACTAAAATGGAAACTGGCGTATTTATTCTATATATAACTGTTTATGAAGCAAGAAGATGAGTAATTGCCCAAAAAGGGGTTGAAAGCCACTGACTTTGGAGGGTAGGATGTCATTCTGCTAGAGGAATAGTAAATTGCTTCTAAACTTGTAAACTCAACCTGGTCCATTTGTGCCAGAGGAATTTTTGAGCAGCTAAAGCTGCTTCAGGAATAAAACTTGAAACACCCGAGCTCCTTGCTGGAACTTCTTGCAAACTTTGGCGACCAGGAGCTGTGTTTAGGGGAACAAAGCTAATCTTTGTCCTAGGTTACAAATTCCAAGTTAGTGGGTAGTGGCAGGGGGGTGGGGGGGGATTGGTGAGTTGGTCTGAGGAGGGACTGAGCAGAAGCATTCAAGTGGCTTTGGAAAAATTGCTGGAGTCACAAGCTCTTGTGGGCTGGGGCCAGCCAGCTAAGCTGCCCGAGTTTTGCACCAGAGGAGCTTCTTGGCAACAGGCCTGCTCTGAAAGCTGTCAAAGCAAATGGTGCTCCCCTGCTCCTTTTCTTGATCTTGCTAAAATGAAGATGACAAACTGAACTGAAGTCAAGACCTCAGTAATTGCAGTGGCCACCATAAAAGCAGCATGAACTCGGTTCCCATTACTTAAATTAAAGTGTTAGCCATGCGTCAATACTTCCAATTAAAATGTGACCTAAACATTGCATAGGAGCAACTATTTCCAAGTTCCACAATGAAGAGCAAAGGGGTTGGTGCTTTTTATTATCTGTGGACATTTCTTGTTTATAGTCTCTTCTCCATGCATTATTATTATTATAGTCTAAATCTGAGCTGGTTAGCACAGCCCAGAATCTGGAGTCTTTCAAACAACTCTTGTGTGTGGTGGCATTTCCTACTCACCTTAGTGATGAGCTGCTGATAAGAGAGCTCAGATGAATTTTACAGTCAGAAATACCTGATTAGGCAGTGAAAGGAGAAGAGGCAATGCTCAGGCAGCTGAATTTACTGAGGGAGAAAATGTCTCCTGCCCCACATCCCACAAAAGAGACACACAAAGGCCACGTGGATCCCAGCTGGCAGAGCATGACCAGACTTGGGAAACCTCTCTTGTCTTTCATTGCAGCAGTGGACAGCTGTGCTGTATCCTAAACACAGTGTTTGCAGACACTGAAGGCAGCCTGTTAGGGGTACCTATGTTCTGTGTGGTTGGTCTCACACACAGCTTCCCTTCTGTCCTTGAGGAGGAGGCAGAAGTGCACAGTGGACCTGTGGTTGGCTGTTCTTCCTGAAGGAAACCTTGACTTGTAGCCTCACTTCTTCATTTTGTGACTTTTGTCTTTTTATCTGATGTAAACACTGTGACGAATATCTAAGACTGTTGTTGGAAAGAGGAGAACCTGTCCTTCAGTGAGCTTAAGCTGTTTTGTCAAAGCCCCTAAGTCTGAAAAATCGAGATTATTATTATTATTAGGAGTTATGTTCATGGTATTACCTGGAGGCTGTGCAGCTCAAAGTGTACTTAATGCTTTCTTCCTGATTTTGCTTTTCTTAGGACTGACTCAAGTCCCCCAAGTTCAGAAGACAGAAATTGCCTTTACTGCCTCTGAACCCAGAAGTTATGAACCCTATATAAGGAACCTTGATAATTTCTTAAGGGACTACAGTGCTGAGCAACAGACTGAAAACATCGTGTTTCAGGACTGTGGAGGTAAGCAAGATTGTTTCCTCCAGCTGAGGGCTCTGAATGATGCCTCTGTCAGGTCCCCCAGAGGTGGAGCAGTGCCAGTCTTGGTCTTCAGCTGCTCCAGCAGCACCTTGGTACTGGCTGCTCTTTAACTTCCTTTGGGGAGATCAGCTGGGCCACACTTAGCAGCTTGTTGTAGGCTTGGGAACCCCCACATTTCACTTGGGGAAAGCTGTGGCACTGACCCTATCCTCGTTGAAAGCCACAGGGGTTTTACTGATGGCTTTGCTAAAGCCAGTGTTGGTCCTCCTCATGCCATGCAGTCAAACATCTGGGAGGTGTTAACCTTTAACAGTTATTTGTAATCACGTGAATGAGCCTCTCACTTCATAATATGTTTGTATCACATCTAAGGGGAACCCAGTTGTAAAAAAAAAAACAACTGAGTCTCTGAGCCAGGTGACTCTGGAATAAATCTCAGTTATAAAACAAAACTCCCTAAAACTTGCTGGTCTGGGAGCAGCCCCACCTGTGGGGTGGCTGGGTGTAGATCTGTGGGCTGCCCTAACTGCCCTGGTGATGGGGAAATCCCAGGGAAGTGTAAGTGACATGCAAAAGATCCCACTGCATATGTTGTCTTTCCTTCCCCTGCTGTGACAGACACACCTGCTGAATACAAAGAGAGAGGACCATATAATGATGCCCAGGGCCAGAAGAAGGTCTGCAAATTCAAACGTGAATGGCTGGAAAACTGTTCTGGATTAAACGATCCCACCTACGGGTACAAGGATGGCAAACCATGCATCCTTGTCAAGCTCAACAGAATTATTGGCTTCAAACCTCAGGTGAGTGTCTCTCTTCCCTCTCTAGCAGGAGCTACTGATCAGGAGGAAGGGCTGGCTGCAGATTTGCTGTGCCTGCTTTTTTGGTCTCTGAGAAGAGATCGGTATTAAACCCATTCTGCAGAGGATAAGTTGTGAGACAATTTGAGTAATTTGCTTTAAAAATGCTTTTAGTTGAAAAGCAGTGGAAGTTGTGCATTGCAAGTTGGTGACAAATAGCAGTGAACTTCACAGTGCAACCTCCTGGTTATTTATCTGGTAACTTCTGAGCCTGCCATTAGAGTTGCTATAAAGGGGTGTTTTCTTCAAATGATAAATTCCATTTAAAATTCCTGTATGCTTATAGGACCAACCCTGTCTGTAGTAACATCAGTTTATTTTGTCATGCCCTGACCCACTCCATTCTTTTCCTCAGGCAGCATAAACTTCTCTGCCTTGCAAAGAATTGCTTAATTAAATGATAAAATGCTAATATTAAATACCAGAGTGAAACACAGGCTCTAAAGAGTAAACTACATTTGACAGTCAGGCACAGCTGCAAGAAAGGTGAGGAGGTCTTTAGTTAATTTAATGTAGTTTTCCAGAGGCTGTAGGATATCTCTGCCAACTTGTTGCTCTGCCCTTCACCCAAAGGCAAGTTTGCAGTAATGTTGAAGGGTGTTAATCTGGACATTCATAGCTTTTCCTTCTGTGTTTTTTTTTTTTTTTTTCCTAATGCATAAAAATGCTAAAGACTTTAAGAATTCAGTGGTAAAACACGTGCTGTTGAATAAGGGGGTGTGCAAAACCTGCCACTGTGTCTTTTGGATGGAGAACAGTGCAAATGGCATTCTATGCCACCTTCACTCCCACCTGTCAGGGTACTTGAGGATGGGAAATGGTGCTGTCTGAGGAGTCCTGAGGAATGTTTTCCTTCAAAAGGAAATTGTCCTGGGCTAAAAGAAATGAGCAAGCTTTTGGTTTATCTGATGAGTGGTGGAAACAATTTAGCAGAATGTACTGTGGTGTCTTGGTATGTGCTGGCTGTGTGGGGTGATGTGCACGTTTGATGACTGGGAAAGAGAAGGGTTTGGTGTGTTCCTCTCTTTTTTTTGCCATGGAGCTCTGGAGACCTCCAGACTGCATTAGGCAGAGGGCTCTAGTCAGGAATGAGTTTTGGAAACAAAGTATCCCAGGCAGTATTTATTTTTGTGGTTCCTCACTCCAGCAGAGACCCTGTAGTTCTTGCATTGGAAAAAAGTGTTTCTAGAGCAGATCTGGAAGTGCAGTGTTGTCAGGAAATACTGCTGTATTTTAAAAGACCAAAGACCAACTGGGTTAATGGCTGGACTATAAGAGTTGGCTCTCACACCTTTCTCTGATGTACCCAGAGCTTTAGTCCTTCCTTGGTGATGGTGTTGAAGTTCAGCAGTGTTGTCAGGGTGAGATTTGCCACACTTTGTTCTCTCCTGTGCATTTCCAGTCCTGATTGCACACACCTGGCAGGCAGGTGGCAACTCCTGCACCAGTGCAATCCTGCCCCTGCCTGAGCTTGCATAAGCAAGCCCCACTAGCTATAGGTACTCTGCCATGAAATGCTTTCCCCAGGGACACCATGGAACTAAACCCAGCCTGACCTGCTCGTATCCACAGCAGGGGAAGCTGTAAGAGCAGCCAGCAGTTCTGCTTGGGTCAGGTTCCCCTGCTTTCAGTTGTGACATTGTCTGTCCCAAGAACCACTGAGAGCTGTTGCCTCTGAACTGTGCTTAGAAGGGACTCCAGTTAATGGTGTGTGCTGATCTTTGTTGCTGCAATGGTTCTCCAGTCTGCAGAGGAGTGTCCAGTGTGTAACTTCCCCTTGTTCTGGATTTCTTCTAGGCTCCGGTCAATGAAAGCCTCCCCCCTGAGGTTATGGCAAAATACAGCCCAAATCTCATCCCTGTCCACTGCATTGCCAAGGTGAGTTGAAATGTGACAGGGCAGAGGTGGGAAGCTGCAGGGGATGCCTAAGCCTTTGTTCAAGTGTAGTTATTACCTTCCTGCCTTTCCATAGACACGTGGGGTGGTTCTTGCTTGGGATATCCCCCCCTCAGGATTAGAAGTTTCTCAAAGCCCTGCTGATGGATGATAGTGCTGCCCTCAGAGTGTGGGGCAAAAGCAGGGCAAGACAATTAAAGGTATTTTCAAAAGTAGCCATTGGCTTCCAACTGCTGTGCTGGAGCCAAAAAAAGGCCTCTAGGGAAGATATTTCATACTTAGCACGTGTAAAGCAGCTGAGAAACAGCAAAGTTTTGGTACCCGAGGAGCTCCTCCTAGTTTCAAACCCTGCAAGGGGCTGAGGCTTTAACTGAAGCCCGGCCCTTTTCCTGTGCGCTGACCGAGCCGCCGGGCGCTCCCGTGCTGTGCCGGTGGGAGCGGCACGGACCGCGCGGGAGGTCACTGGGAAGCAGCCGCCGAGCCAGGCGGAGCCGGGGTGGTTGTCACCGCTTGTGCCTCCCCTTCCCCCCGCAGCGAGAGGAGGACGCGGACAAGGTGGGCGCGGTGGAATACTACGGCATGGGCGGCTACCCCGGCTTCGGGCTGCAGTACTACCCCTACTACGGGAAGCTGCTGCAGCCGCGGTACCTGCAGCCGCTGGTGGCCGTGCAGTTCACCAACCTGACCTACGACGTGGAGGTGCGCGTGGAGTGCAGGGCCTACGGGCAGAACATCGTCTACAGCGACAAGGACCGCTTCCAGGGACGCTTTGATATTAAATTCGACATAAAAAGCAGCTGATTGTAAGCACGGCTCTCTTCCTCCCCCCTCCTCCTCCTCCTCCTCCTAGCCATTTAAAAAGGTTAAAAAAAAAAAAAAAGAACAAAAAAGAAAACCTACTAGTCTTGAACAAACTGTCATACGTATGGGACCTACACGTAATCTATATGCTTTACACTAGCTTTCTGCATTTACTAGGTTAGAATGTAAACAAAGTGTAGCAATAGCGACAAATATTTATTCTACTGTAAATGACAAAAGAAAACGAAAAATTGAGCCTTGGGACATGCCCATTTTTACTGTAAATTATGATTCCATAACTGACTAGTAGTAAGCGGTGTTTCTGGCCCCTAAGTATTGCTGCCTTGTGTATTTTATTTAGTGTACAGTACTATAGGTGCATACTCTGGTCATTTTTCAAGCCATGTATTGTATCTGTTTTCTACTTCTCGTGAGCAAAGACTTTTGCTGTCCAAGGTGTAAATACTCAATGGGACTAGAACTGGCATGAAACTTCTCATTATTTTGTTCCTTTTCAAAGAAAGGCCCACCTGTGAGACAATATTTAACAGCACTCCATAAGGCTTCTGGCTTTTCTGTGGTGTTAGGGTATTTTATTTGGAGGGGTGGCAGGGAAACTAACTTAAGTGAAGTTAAAGAGAATAGGTGATTGTGTACTGTGCTTTGTAGCGAATGCTGTCTCTCTCTCCACCTCTTCCCTTTTCCTCCAGTATGTTGTGTGAGAGACCGGGTCAGACTATCACTCTCCTCAGTGATAGGCATAACTCTTTGCTTTGTATATTTTCTTTTCTTTTTCTTTTTTTTTTTTTTTTTTTTTTTTTTTTCCTGCTGAAGGCATCGCACACTGTGGTGCTAATGTCTTTATTGAATGTTTTAGCCATTTTCATGGTGGAAGAATTTTATATTTATGCAGTTGTACAATTTTATTTTTTCTGCAAGAAAGTGTAATGTATGAAATAAACCAAAGTCACATGTTTGAAAATAAATCTTTATTTTAAACTTTATAAAAGCAATGCAGTACCCCATAGAATGGTGTTAAATGTTGTCTAAAGTGCAAAACTCTATGTTCTAACATGTAATAATAGCCAGGAGTACAG
Organism: Aegithalos caudatus; assembly: GCA_013389925.1. Taxonomy (NCBI): domain Eukaryota; kingdom Metazoa; phylum Chordata; class Aves; order Passeriformes; family Aegithalidae; genus Aegithalos; species Aegithalos caudatus. The sequence continues at coordinate 351,114 of WEIU01015315.1, forward strand.
TGCTCTTGTTGATCTTGTATTTCAGTCAGGTTGAAATATTGGACAAATAAATGAATGAACACACAGTTCTGTGTGCGTGTCTGTTGCAGTGGGTGAGGACGGAGCCTGTCAGGTGTCCAGAATCTTGAAGAAATACTGCACCTGTTCCAAACAGAAAATGCATCTTTATTATTCCCAGACAGTCTCAGCACGAGGGAGTTGACACATTTGAAACATTGAGCTGTTACACATCAGTGCTTGTTTTCCCCTCTCCTCTGCTGTGGCACATGTGCCTATGCCTGTCAGGATCCTAGGAAGTCTCCTCCCCATTACTGCACACCTGCACCTTTGTGTTCCAGACACAAGTGTTGCTCCTCAGAGCAGGTTGGAGCTTCCAGCAGAGAAGGGAGAGGCTGCACACTGAAGCCACAGGAGTTCCAGGGCAGCAGCCACCTCCTCTGTGTTGCTGCTGGGCCGGGGGCCAGGGCTGAGGACAGGCTCTGCCTGCTGGGGCTGCTCAGATGTGACAAAAGGTGGCAGCTGGCTTCTGGCAGGACTCAGGCTGACTTTGTGTGCAGGGCACAGATCACCAGGGAGAACTTCTCCACGGAAAGAGACAAAACAGGACTATCCTACAGCAAGTGGCTTGATAAAGACTTCCTAATTGGAACACACAATCCTGGAAAAGCAGGATGCTAAACTCTTTGCCATCTGCTAGAAGGGAAAGCGTGGTTATGGTACGCTGTGGTGGTTAGTGCACCCAGTTAGCTGTTCCATGTTGTTCCATGTTGTTCCCAAGGAGCAGGTGCCAGCAGAAATCACACCTTCAGCTTGCTTTTGCTGCTGTATGTTTATAGCAAGGATTTTAAAAGCTGTGATGAAAACCCTAGAATACTCCCTAATGGAAGCTCCACCTGCAAAAAGAATTGCAGGAAAGCTGAGCTATTTTGACTCCCAGCAATTGCTGGGTTCCTACTGCTACCATTTCGTGTGGGGAGTGGGGATGTTGTTGCATGGCTCAAGGTTTGGTAGGATGACTTGCCCCTACAATTCAGTTCTCATGGTGAACAGTGTGACAAAATAAACCAACACAACAACAAGAAACCCCAAACCAACCAATGAACCAAAAAATTTTCCCAATTTTTATTCGTATAAGACCCAACTCATGGTTAGGTACTTTACTGCCTTTTAGTTCTCTATATGAGTGCAAAGTCCAAGCATGAACTATTAATAAAGATTTTGGCTTACTCCAGGGGTTGGGACGACCATTGTGGAAAACTTGAAGTGCTTGTGTTCGCTTCAGTGAGCAAATGTCAAAAAGGGCTCATGTAATGTACTCCTAGGAACTGCATATGAAATTAGGCAAAAACAAACTTTTACCCAACATCCCCATCCCAATCACTTGTCCCACATCAGTGAAAGCAGAATGGCTGCTCAGATCACTAATTAACCAGGCAGGAAGGGCAGCAGCTTTTCCAGCCACATGCCCTGCAGCCTCCCACTGAAAAGACCCACCTGGTCCCAGGCTTTGGGACAACTCTGCTACCAAAGGACACCTCCCACGCCCCCAAAAGAAACACCCTCCTCATTGTACCTGGTCAGACATGCTCCCTTCCTCCCTTAGAAATGCTGCTGTAAATTGCCAGACCTACTAGTGATACAGCACTAGAAATGCAGGATGGTTAAAAAAATTCCCCAACAGCCAAAGTCCAAGAAAACCTGACCCCACCCCAAGCAGGGCTGGGCACAACCCTTGCCCAGTGGCAGCAGTGCATTGGATACACAACAGCCTTGATACCAAAGTGACCTTTCACAAGTGGCACTGACACAGCCACACTGGCCTGGGGCTGGTCAACAGAGGGACTGAAAGGCAGGGCAAGGGCCTCAAGATGTGACATCTCACCAACCCAAACTAAAATGGGCATTGCCTTGAAGATCCTTGATTTTAATCCGAGCTCTATCCACTCTCCTCAGGAAGGCACTGCTTTCCTTACTGCTTAATAGGACATTACATTATAAACTGCCAGTCTGAACATGTTGTTCTTTCTGCCAGATTGACTCAGCATAGTTAAGTATAATTGTAGCCATTAAAGTGAATTTTATCTCCCTTCTTGTTATATGGGACACCTGCATTTCAAAAGACAGGCACAAAAGCACTAGTAAAATAAAAAGCAGAGAGAGCCATATATTTAACAACACAAGTCTTTAAGGCTGTGTCTGCACAAACACTTGCACGAGCACACACCAGCTATCAATTTTACAGCTCTGAGCACTGGCACTTCTGGACTTCTGTTCCCAGCTTGGCCAAGGGCAGGTGTCCTGCACAGGCCTTGGCGTGGCTGGGGATCTGTGCCAAGAGCAAAGAACAAGGCCAAGTGCAGTGGAATCTGCTTCTTCCTAGGTAATAACTCCATGTCCAGCCTCAGCCTGGGCTGCTGACACAGCTGCAGCCACTACAGGAGCAGGTTTAATAGAGCTGAGTCAACTCCCACCCCTGCCTGGGCTGCCTCAGCTGGGATTTAGGTACTGATCCATCCCTGCAGCACACACTGACACAGGTGAACGCTGGCCTTGCCCAATGCCTGCTCACTTGACACTGGCAACAAAAGGATTTGTGCTGTTTTAGTCTCCAAAGGCCCCTTGATTGCGTACAACCAATTTTCCCAGGCTGGGCTGGACCACCTCAGTTTACTTACAGCCTGTGCAAAACCTCTTCCTCCTCAATTAGCTTTTATTGGATTGTTCAAGATCCACAGAGACTGCACTGGCAAAGCTCAGACATCAGAACAAGCAACACTACATTTCATACATTGCACAAAACCTGGTGCTGGTATGTTCTCCTTATTTATAATTGTCTTTATGTGGGTCAGCTGCCACCCAGCTCCCAGTAAAACCAGTTAAGAGCTGGCATATCTGTGGTATGCAAAAGGATCTTTGTCTCTAAGAGCCTCACCCTAGGGAGCACATTAGTGCTGGACAAAAACCACCAGAACTTAGTTACCCATCCCATGACCACAGGTATGGTGTTACAAGAAGAACCAAGACTTCAGAATAACCAAGATTTCAGTACTACCAGGAGATTTAGGGTGCCCCCATCTTATGAGGCCCCAGCTGGAGACACCTTGAAGAGCCCCCATTCTAACAGCACCAGGTCCTTTTCCAAGGGGATGCAGGATTTGGTGGTACCTTGCACCAAGCATCTGGATGGAGGTTAGCTACTCCAAAATAACCTGTAATTTAGGAAATACAGTTACTCTCTTTCCCAAGGTCTGGGCGTAGTCCAAACCACAGAAAGGGGAACTGTGCCAGTACAGAACATCTGAACAAGCCTCACATTTGACCAAGGGCAAGGTCAGCCTCTCAGAGCCAAACACACCTCTGATCTTTACAGGATCCAAGGGTGACAGAGCACAAATCCACACCAGGAGCTGATCTGAAACCAACCAAACATATTTCACAGATGCCACCCAAATGCCTTTCTAATGATGATGACATTCAGGTGTGCTCACTGTTTCCCAGGGATGAGACAGGCTCTCATTTAACATCAGCACTCCCCTGGCAGATCCCAGAACCATCTACCTGCTTTGCAGCATGCAGCAATGCCCTCTCTAGCTCCTGCTCAGGGACAAATAGCAATAATGCTCAGGAAGTAACAACGGGTGAATAACTGTGACCTTCTGGCTGTGACCCCATAAACTGCTTCACTGAGGAGGAACTGAGAGCTGCTTCAGTGCCATGGAGTTTTGCCTCAGTCACACTCACTCCCAGCAAAACTCGTGTTAATGAAGTTGGCTGCTCTCTCTGAGCACTTCCATGCATTATCAGAAAGTTTCAGGAGCTAATACAGCAGGCAAAACCCCAGTCTAATACCCTGGCTAAGCACAAGTATCCTCTGAACCATGTGTGCCCTAAGTGCATGGAAAGACCAGGCAAAGTTATAAAGAGGGAAGCAAATCAAGTGAGACAGCCAGTTTTCCAAGGGAGATCTTGTTATTAACACAGGGCCCTGCACAAAGGGCACAAAGCGTGCTGAAGATTCCAAGTGTAAGAATTACAGGCACTTACAATTTAACTTCCCTTCTGTCCAGAAAACCACACAAACAGCAGTGCTGATGAGAGGTGTTTGCTGAGCAGCTTTGAAGTCAGAGCTTTTGTCTACAGGCCAGACCCAGGCACACCTTGGGCTGTAGCAGCACACAGGTAGAATGAGCCCCAAAGAAACCCCTGCACTGAAAGGGTACCTCAACTCTCACCCCCTTTGTTCCCCTGGGCTGGCAGTTTTGGGTAAGAGATCCTGTTAATCTCCTTCATGGAAGAAGCCAGGGAGCTGACAGGGTGACACACTGGCAAGAAAAGGGCTGAGTTCACAGATTCACTTCTCATCCATCACTAGAAAAGTGACAGTGATTTTCAGTCCTTCCTCATCTCTGAAGAACCAAAACTGGCAGCTGGGAGATGGAAGCCTTTTCCATCCCTGTGTCCATTTAGAGCCTCTCAGGTATCTTGGTGCTTTCCACACAGCTAGGCAGACACTCACCAAGCACCCTCTCCCCAAAACCACCACAACAATCTGTCTCTTGGTCAGTGTAGGCACCCAGGCACATGATCCTGAGTCCTTGCTGACCCAAAGTTTCAGCATCAGTACACTCTCCCTGAAGAGAATCACAGAATCATTAGGAAGAGACCTCCAGGAAGAGACCTCTAGGATGATCAAGTCCAACCCAGCCTTAATCTCAACTAAACCATGGCACCAAGTGCCACACTTAGTCTTTCTGTTGCTGCCTCTTTCTGTTGCTGCCTAAATATTTAGGTCTGATAAAATTTGTACATGTTATCTCAGTTTGAGGTCACAAGCAGGAAATGAAAGGCTTTTTTTGCCCATTAACATTGGATTGTACATCTGCACAAACTCACCAATGCTGTTAGCAAGCACACTTGCTAACACCTAACACATAAACCACACTTCAGCTACAGTTCACTCAGCTGATCCACACAACTAAATCATTAGATTAAAACACCTATGGATTCATCCTTTCAGCCACAAGCACTCCAGAAAGAAAACTGGTAGTCAAAGAAGAGAGTCAACTTACTTACTATTGTATGTATTCTGATATAAATTGAAATATGAAAATAAAGAGTTATTTCCCACACAAATCTGAAGAGGGTTTAGCTTGCTCAAAAAAAAAAAAAAAAAGAAAAGGGAAAGTTTATCACTCCTGCCTCTCTTCCAGGTGTCACACCATGTAAGAAATAAAGCCAGCCAGGCTGCCCAAGACAGCATACATGTACACACACACACTTGAACTAGCCACATCAATTTCTTAAGTAGAGCTGGGATAAAAACCCCTATGCACCAAAAAACCCAACCTTACAACAGAAGGTTTTATTACATAAACACTACAGGATAACACAGAGCACACTGTTAACACAGTCACCTCAAAAATTGTGTATGGTTATGTTCAGCTCTGAAAACACAGTGGAAGGGCAAGGGAAGCTATTTGGAAATTGTAACAATAAAATAAAAGATTGGAAAAATGTGAGCTCCAAACAGGATGGAAATGAGAGGACAAGACAGTAGTAGTTCATTATATCACAATCACCAAATACCAAGAAAGTTTTATGCTATTTACTCTAAGAAAAATAAGTGAGCTCCAAAACTACTCTAAAATAACAAGATGTTTTTATATCATGTGTAACTATTGTGCTGACTCAGATCACTGATTTCTGAAGCACAGATACTTGTAGACTTAACAAAAAAAGGTTAAATATACAGGTTCATTGAATGTTCTCAGTCCCAATCATAAAAGCCCACTGCTCTGTAGCTAGAGCTGAACATATTAGTTCAGAACTCTCCCAGCTGGAGTTCTACTTATTTAATAACATCTTTGGTCACCATTGGAACACATCAATGCTTGGTAGAGCCACTGGAATGGAATGAAGTGTTAGTTCCCATCTCCCATCAGATGTGACAAACTCCAACAGGACAGCAAGTACTGCTTTCCTGAGGATCCCAAGCATCTCCCTGAATGATCAGGATCACTGCCTCTGCACTTCACACTTACCTTGAGGGACACTTGCTTGCCTGCCTCACAGTCAAGAATTGCTGTGGAGGTCTCATAAGATGCCCTTGAAGCAGTGAGCAGAGCTGAGACAACACCATAAGTGCACCACAAGTGCCAGTGGAAGCTGCAAACACATCCCAAGCACTGGATAAAAACACTGGAAAGGGCCCCTGCTGCTCACACCTGCAGTATCTAAGTAAAGCCAGGCTTGGATGTGTTCATACAAGCCGTGGGCATTGCCGCACAAAACCAAAGTCTCTCCAGCCTGCTCATGGAGCACTGACAGTCATGGTCCTCATGAGATACTAGGTTCTGGCCAAGAGAGGAGGAAATGATCACACAGAGACAAGAACATGTTTTCCAACCACATCACAGATTCAAGTGGAGATGAAAGCAGCAAACAAATAAATAAAGTAGAAGGCACCCAGCATTTAAAGCCCTTCCAGAGCAACCGTGATGTTCAGCAGATTGTTATTGGTGCTGGAGACCCAATAGGGAATCATTGCTACACATAGCAAGAGTGTTAAAATTATGGAGATGAGACAGCAACAAAATATCCTGAAAGAAACTACCAAAGGCACCAGCAGCAGGGGCCTTGCATGCACCACCACAAGCTCCTGTGCTGACAGGAAATATCCCACCAGACTAATGGCATAAATTCCCCAAGAACAGTGCTCAAAGTACCTTCTGAGAGATATCACTGAATCTAGAAAGCTCCATTTCCCTGTGAAATGGGTCAGTATTAAAAGGCCAGAGTTTGTTTGGAGTCTCATCAGCTTTCAGTGATTCCAACACAGCTACTGAGTGCTGAACCATGCACTGCCATGGCAGGACTGGACCCAACACCTCAGTGATCAAGCTGGACTAAGGCAGCTGAGGAAGCCCACAGTTCCCAGTTTGTGGCTGGATAGTCTTGGCACACTGTCTCTCCCAAGCAGAACAGCACTAACTGGCATCAATGTAGAAGGAAACTTGCTCACTTAGCAACTCTGAATACTTCAGAGAGAACTGCCTCTTGCTCAGAGACTTGCTGACATATGTCAGAGTATCTCAGGAATAGTTGTGGATCCATCATTCCTGCCTATGTGCCAGTGCACTTAGGGGTTAAAGCTGAAAAGGAAGAATGCAGCTCTTACTGAAACCAGAAGATGCTTGGGTGACTTCAGGGAGCCCTAGACTACAGCCAACATCCTTTCAGGTGAACACTGCCATCCTCTTTTGTGTTTGCACAGCTGCTAGCACAGGACCAACACAGTGTCTAAGCCCTCAGCACAACAGCACAAAACCATATTTAGGGTCATGGGACTATACTTTGAATCATTAGCTATTATTAATTACGAAAGAAGAAGTAGTTTCTAGAGCTTGACAACCTCTAAACTCAATATATCCCATGGTATTAGCATCTGTGGCAGACAGGAAACCTTATTATGGTTTTTTATCCATATTAACATGTTTGGCTTTGGGTTTTTCCTCCCATGTTCCACAAATATTTCAAGACATGTATGAAAATAGCTGACTTAAATTCTCCTCTTAATTCCTGCTGGTTGATGGTAGTCAGTGAAGGAAGCTGCACTGAGAAGGGAAGGGGTAAACCCTCTCCAGGAAGCAGCAGCAGAGCTAATCATTTGTCTATCTGACCTCTGAGAAAGAGGTGGGATGTGCAAGTGGCTGAGGTCAATAACAGGAAACCACGTAAAAATTTATGTGCATCTCACAACACGTGTGTTGTAGGACAACAGTGTTTCTCCTACACCCCAGATAATATGCAGGGCCCCTTGCTCCAGAAATGAAGGATATTCTGAGCTTCTACATGGATGTACAGCTACAGCATGCCCTTACTGCTCTTGCTGTATAAGCTGTTCCCCTGGGCTTTTTTTAATCTCCTTTGCTGTAGTTTGCCCATGGTGCAGCTGAGTTGCAGCCCAACTGTTGCTCTGCTTCAGCTGGAGGAAAAGGAGAAACGGAAAAAGGACCTGGGCTTTTTGGCTAAAAATGAGAACATGCTGAGGGAAAGAAAGAAGGCAGCAGCCTCAAAGACACAAACTGGGCCTCAGATGAGTTATCAAGAAGTGTCACGCCTTCCCTCCACCTTGACCTCCCCTCCACAAAATTACTTTGCTCAGCGCAGCACAAGCACGTGCCAAAAGCCAAGCCCTGTTTATCACATAGGTTACCTTCAGGATCAGGTGAAACTTAAAGAGCTTTGGCAGCTGCCTGGTTCACACTCATTAACTTCTTCTCTCTGGCACTTATAAACCTCAGACTTGGCAGAACAAGGGGTAACTGGACCTCGGATTTTACCCAGAAGTGGAAGCACAAGAGGTGAACTATTTCACAACTGTGTTTAAACAAGTTCCTTGTTTAGTTTGCCTGTCTAGCCCACAAGTATAATAATTATACAACCTATGCTCAAAATGAAGCTGCACGTGACCTAATAATACAATAATCCTTAAAAGAGGAATCACCAACATCTCCAATATCCATCCATCTATTAGTGCTATGTTTAATTCTTCATTTCCTTCAGATAGGCCTCAGCAGAAGGATTACTTAATTCTCTGTACAATTACATGTACAGCACCAGGAAACACTGTGAGACAGCATTCCAGTGCTGGCTAACATGTTCTGATATGCAAAAACATCACCGAGTAAGATTAAGTTATCCTACACTCCAGATTCTTTCCAACCTGTTCCCACAGCTGTTGGATAAAAAGTCTCAGAAAGTTTAAATGGAGAAGCACTTAAATCATAACAACCATTATTTGATGTACCTCCCTAGAAATCACCATGTACCAGGAGATACTGAAATTTCCACCTGACAGACACAAATAGCTACCGCTTGGATGAAAACGTGGGAGAAAAAAGTGCCAAAGCCAACCTCACCCAAACCACTCAATTTTTTATTACTTTTCACCGGGAACGGTGAAAAGCACTTCACCCTGGATTATGCAGCTCAGTATGGGCCTCTAATAAAATACTTCATTGCCAAAGTGCTGTATGGCTGAGTGAAACAATGGCTTCTTTATTAAAATATTTTAAAGGCTCCTGGGGGAAATGCGGGCGGCTGAAATGCCCTCAGTGAAAGGTTCATTGCCATGCTGTGCACTTCTGCTGTGTAATGTTTTACAAGCTGGGCTGCTCTGTGAATGGGGAGAGTTAGTTCTCGGCTGGCACAGGCAGCTTGCATAATAGCAGACAAGTTAATGGGTAACAAGCAATGCAGGAGACCTTTGTTCCAAGTGTGACACACACAAATTCCACACTAAGCACATTGACGCTTCTGAGAGTTACTCATTGACATGCTTTATTAAATTGCTTGGACTATACCTCAATGCACCAAAAAGGACTGGTTTAACAGAGCTACATCCTTTTGATGCCTGCCTTTAATCTCAGCCCATTTCTGGATCAGCTCATTACTGGAACAGAAGCATTTCTAGGATGGATGATAGTGAGCACCTTGCAGCACGTGTCCAGACAATGGCAGTGAGGAGCCAAGGAGGCAGAACACAGGAAAGGGCAAGTTGGCAGCCAGCAGAGTGCTTCTCTAACAGGATGTGGTTATGGAAGCATGTGTTGTGTTCCCCCCTCCAAAGCCAATCCATTCTGAACAGCTTGCTAAAATACCATCCTGCCCTCAGCCTCCCTGAATAAGTGGAAAGGGAAAGCAGAAATAAGACATGCTTCTCCTGGCACAGTGTGGAATGCCAGACCAAGGACAGCTGGCCTCTAGCAGGTGGAATACACACTGCACCAAAAGCTTAGGAGCAGCAGAACTCTTCACACTCGGCAGAGCATTCAGTTTATACCAAGTCTGAGGAAAACTATCACTGTTTCCATTGTCCACAGCACCAGCCTGGACAAAACTTCTGCTGAACTGAAGCTTACTGTACAGTATCACCTCTCATCTCCCCAAGGCAGGGTTCAGGCAGTTGAACTCCCAGTGCCAGAGCTGTGTGAGCCTCTGTCCAGCAGATCAACAAAGCTGATCTGTCCCTAGGTGATATTACTTGTTTGCTTTAATGCCCTAGGAGCAGTAAGTCAGTCTCACTGGTGCAAGGCTGAGCAAAGGAACAAAGAGCCTCCAGCAGTTTGTTGCACAGTCCCCAGCCCTACACTCAAATACCACGGCACAGCTGAAATTCAAAGAAGTGACAGGGAAAAAACCAACCATCATGACAGCTCTCTCAGAAGACAGATGAAACCCACTCTTCTTTGATAACAGCTAAGTCATCCCCCTTTGATAGGTTATTTTCATGCCTGCGAGTGCCACAAATAGCTCTGAGACAAGGGAGAAGGCCAGCAAACGATACCGGAGGAGGTCCCCTCCCGCCTGTCTGGAAAGCTGCCCGTGACACTGAAAACAGACCCGTCTCTCCCCGGTGCCGGTGCCCAAGGAGGAGCCTGACGCACCCCGCAGCCATGCGGCGGCACTCGCAGCGCCAGCGCCGAGAGCGCCCCGGGACGCCAGGCTGGGAAGGCTGTTGGCACATCCCCGCTCCCACGGAAAGCGGCTGAGAGATCCCCCCTCCCCTCTGCAGTTGCACTCGTGGCCTAGCAGAGGCACGCAAAGGCACGGGAAAAGCACGCACCCGCAGCAATTGTCACGGTATTGTCCAAGGATTAGTCACCTAATAACAGCGTCGCCCTCGGCAACAGGGAGAAGCTGTTTCACCCAGAACTCAAGGTTTATCCATCACACAGCAAATCCTTTTTCGTGCTTATCTCGCTGAGGGCAGCATCCTCTCCCTCTGTGTCTAAGTACACACACACACAAACACATGTATGATTATTAAGGACTTGGTAATTATGCCAAGAAACTCCATGAGATTGACTGATTGCCCCAACACCCCGGCACGGGAACACAAAGGCAGCGTGGGTGGCTCAGCAGGCTGCACTGCAGTGGAGAGATGTTTCAGGTTACCCCAGATGTGTGCGTTCTATCATTCCCAGAGTGTTTTTCTGCACTGCAAATGCCCTCATGGAACTGCTCACACACACAGAAAGCCAAAACCAGAATCTTGAACTGCACAGTATGAGCAACAAGTTACAGGCAGAGCGTGCCACATCCCAGAAATTCTGGTTTTATTGTAACTACAGTTCTAGGCTACCAATTTGTAAATTATGTGGTTTCCTGCATAATCTGAAAGGTACTGAGCCACTTGAGACCCAGGGAACTGAGGTGTGTGCACAGCACCACCTCCTGTGGGAACTTTTTCTCACTGTAGTTTCAGTGATGTAAATAAGGCCTTTATAACTGATTTTTAATTTGCCTTCACTTCTTTAAAGATGGACACAAACTGTGAAGTCTGGTAGCCACAATACTATCACTACTTTGATTAAGAACTATTCCAAGAATGATCAGTTTTAAGGAAATGTCTTTTGTCTAGAGAATGATGATTCACCAGACCCAATGGTTTGCAAGCTTCTATTTCAACAAGATATTTATCAGAAATGTTCCTCAGGTCAAAGATGTTAGTTGAGAAACAGAATTATCTTTTACATGTAGATGACACATCTCTAGTCTGCTAAGCAGAGCAGTACCTTGGCATATAAAATATGTGTGTTCCAGTCCTGGCTCTACCTGACTCAGAAGGAACATGAAAGCAGGTGAGTACTGTAATTGCTTTCTCCAAATAGTACCTGCTTTCTACAAAGAAAAAAAAAAAACAACTTGACAAGAGGTAGAGCTGTACCTGCTTTGGATGTGGGAAACAAATACCTGCTCTGACTGAATGTTCTATACAACATCAGCTGCTGGTTGAACCTTCAATCATGAAACTGCATCATCTCACAAATACTCCACTGCAATCAGTCCTATCCTCCCTTCTCTACTCTTCCTCCTTTCTTTCCTCTTCTCATTAAAATGGGAAACTGATGACAAGGCTGAGAAAACAGACTGTTCTGAGCTATTTGTGTCTATCCATTGTCACTTGTAAAAATACATTTTGTACTGATAAGAGGACACACAAGTCTATGAAGTGAATAAATAAGTGCCTGACCCAGTTAGTCAAACAACTCATCTAAGAAATTTCAGGGCAATATTCCCATTCCTGTATCACTAAGCTAGAAATAAAAAGAGCACTTACAGCTCTATAAATGGAAACACACTGATTTTTCTACTGTGACCAGTCGCATTTAAGGCTCAACAGCATCTCCCCTCCTTTCTTGAGCCAAAGTGAGTTATTCATTAATTCTGATATTCTTTAGTCACTGCCTAAAACGTGAAGTAGTTTGTAGAACAAAGACAGGAGTTAAGGGTCATATTGATGGGAGCAAGTGCTCATATTTGCTTTTGGGGTTGGTTTGTTTGTTTGAGGGGGTTTTAAGATTAAAAGTGAACTTTCCTTTTTTCAGATCCATGGAGAAGTGGTCTAAGAGAAAAACATTGAAATACTGCTGTACTGCATTATTTAGCTATAGTGTTTTAAGCTAGGTGCACATGCTGACCCGTATTTAGTTAATTAGTCCTTGTTGGGCCCAAGACAGTGTTGTTCTGTCTCCTTTCACCGAGTACTCTTTAGTTATGATTTTTGGGAGAAAGGTCACAACCTTGCCTTTCCTAGTGACAGTCAATTAAGTACAAAACACCAAAGCCAACTAGAGTTTGGCTATTAACTTCAGGGAACATTTTATCTAATCCTCAAATTAATCGTCATCTTCTCTAAGAAGTCTCCATTTGTGGACAATGAGACAGCAGCTGCCATTGCAAAGTCTTCAAATTTCAGCTAGATCTGAAACCGAGTGATGAAAACTGCAGAGAAGAGTGGAGAAATCTTAAGATAAACAGTGTCTGGCACTAAAGATAGCAGAGTTCTCAGGAAGGCACCAGTGTGTTCCCTTCTACAAGGGAACATGCTTCTGTTGTGCTTCCATAAACACCATGCATTTAAGGCCCATCATAGAATACTTGGTCAAGCAGGGATCTCCCCTTTCCATCTCCATTTGGTTCTCGAAGTTCAAAAGTCACAAAACCAATTAACACACAAACCAACCTATTCAGCTTTCTATGTACAGTGTCAACAGCAGCAGTTCCTCCACGTTTCCTCCAGGATGCCTTGGGCACTGCAAGGCCCTGCACACACCCTGTGTGCACACAGGACAGCAGCCTCAGCAGGAGTCAGGACTGTGCCAGGGACACCTAACAAGCTGATTTAGCATTAACTGTGTAAATACTCCACACATCAACCAACAGGTACAGCCAAGGCTTCCTTTGTACAAACCCACTGTGCTCAATTTAAAACATTCACTGCTTTATTTACGCACTAAACAGCATTGAGTGATGTCCTTTACAACTGCTGACTTAACCTGGGCTGTTGCAGAAGAAACTACAGACTGATGAACTGCCATATTCTGCATACAATTATGCCTGTGGTAAAAAAATATCTCAGATCACTTCCCCCCAAAAAATACAATGAATAAATGACTGTTAGAATGATCAGACTGCACCAGGAACTGTAAGGTGTGCAGTCAGAGTAATACAAGATCAACAACTTTGGTTATGACTGAGCTGCAAGATTCAAAGGACAAACACACATAATGGAGACCCTTAAGAAAGACTGCCAGCCTCAGTTTTTGTTTTGGAGAAGCATCACTTATAGTACCTCTAAACAGCAAAATCTGCTTTGCACCAATGTAAAGGCAACAGACTGTGGAAAATTCTCATGGAGTACCAGAATGTTGAGTGTTGGCCTGTTAATTTTTTAACTTTTCCCTTACAGGCTATGCCTTTTCTTCTGCTGCCATGGCTGAGGAACTGCAGGCATGTGGTGAAAAATACCTGTTTGCTTGTATAAACCCTAAGGGAACAAACTAAAAGTTGTCAATTTTTAATGACATCTTGAAAACACTCAAGAAAGCTGCAACTTCATTTATATTGGTTGCCATTCTCAGTGTTAAATTTCACTAGTCTTTGCCATAAACTAGATGGGATTTCCTAGCAAAAGCACTTTAATAACCCACAGGTTATTTCATGGAGGAAGATGGAGATGAAGTTAGCTCTTCTTCACTCCCCCATGAAACTACCATTTTGGCAATGTAAAATTATCTAAGTAGGACAACACTTGCTGCTCCATGATTCTGCTCTACCTGACAGCAAAGCACTCACAAATACATAGAGATGGCAAAAAACAAGCTGTGCATGCATTGGAAAAGCATCTCCATTGACACAGAGATCCAAGATTACACACCACTTCAACCCACTGCTATGGACCTTAGTTTTGTGGCACAGAATTAAGTGAATGAACTTGTTCTGGTTTTCATAGTGAATACTTCTGTCTTTACAAATTCCCTTATTTAACATTTCCTCATTTTATTGGACTTTAATGAAGGTATACAAAGCCAAAATCAAATAATAATTAGTAAGTTAATATAAAACACAGGAAATATCAACTGATGTGCATAAGTCTAACTGTCTACAAATAAACCTGGGCTCAATCTGGAGGATTTGAATCCCTAGTGCCTGTAATATTCCAAGCTCAGTGTAAAGACAATCTACACCAGGAGTCAGGGTGGTCATCCAAGAAAGTGTCCCTGCAGAAGCACTGTTAGGTACTGGTATTCAGACCCAAGGACACATTCAGGTGAAGAGAAGACTCTTGAGTTTCCTTACAATGAATACTTCATTGTACTATAATCATTCAAGAAAACTGCACGGATTAATTTTTTTTACAGTATCAGAATTAAATGAGTCAAATGCCCTTAATAAACTCTCTCTTTCTGTGTCTAGTCTGGTCTACAACACAGCTACCCCAGACAGAAAACACTGGCTTAAAAGTCTGTCAGGAGAACCACATCACTTTACAGCTTCCTGTGATATATGAGAACATGTTTGTCTAGCAAGCCTTACCTCTAAAAGTCCATCTTCAGGCAGGTCTGTGCAGTGAACAGCATTCTGAATCTTGTCCTTCCCGAAGACAGCACGCAGAGTTCCAGGTCGGAGGTGACGGGCTAATGCCTGTTGGACACAAGCAAACCAGAAGGCTTTTGTGAACCACACTGTTTGGTTGTACAAGGGATGCAAGAAAACCTTATTAAGTAAAATATTATTATGCAATTAAAATATGCATAGTACACTATAAAAGAAAACACAGATTGAAAGCAGCCCTCAGGAGAAGGACTTGGGGCTGTTGACATGACCCAGCAACATGCCAGTTGTATCCTGGGCTGCATCAAAAGGAGCGTGGCCAGCAGGGCTAGGGAGGGAATTCTCCCCCCTGTGCCACTCCCACCTGGAGTGCTGCATCCAGCTCTGGGACCCCCAACATAAGAAGAGTGAGGATCTGTTGGAGGGCCATGAAGGAAGCACCTCTCCTGTGATGACAGGCTGAGAGAGCTGGGGTTGTTCAAGCTGGGAAGTCCCCAGGGAAATCTTGGAGCAGCCTTCTGGTACCTAAAGGGGGCTACAACAGAGCTGGAGAGTGACCTTACTAGACAGGTAGTGATAGGGCAAGGGTGAGTGGCTTTAAACTGAAAGAGAGCATGTTCAGAAAAATATTAGGAAGAAATTCTTCACTTTGAGATTGGTGAGACACTGACATGGGTTGCCCAGAGAAGTTGTGGATGCCCCATCCTCAGAGGTGTTCAAGGACAGGATAAATGGGGCTCTGTGCAACCAGGTCTAGTGGAAGGTGTCCCTGGCTATGGCAGGAGGCTTTGGAACTACTTGATCCTGAAGATCCCTTCCAATCCAAACCATTCTATGATCTATGAAGAGAGAAATTCCAACCTGTACTATGTGTACACACATAGACAACTGCTGAAAAAACATGACCAGGACTATGAATACCTGCTTGAAACTGGGTCAATCAAGCCACGTTGGGTGGCATACAGGACTCTTCATATTGCAGATACACCTTACTGGTACTTGTATTAACACAGCTCATGTGAAGGCCTTTGCAGCTCTCAAGCACGGGATGTGCTGTCTGTGAGCAGACACAAATGTGCTGCCTTACACATTGCTTCTCTTAACAGGGAGCTGCTTGCTTCAGAGCCTGACATTTGTGAAGTCCAGCTGCTGGACAACCTCTCAAGTCTTCTTCTTTGTCACCCTGACTAGTGCCAACATCTGATCCCCTCTAAGGATCAATCCAGACTCTACATCTTTGTTCTTTGAAATTAACATTTCAGTACTCTTCTTCATCTACAATGCCAAATACCTCTCAGGTGTCTCAGAGTCCTTTTCACTACAGCAGATGTTCAGGTCCTGAGATAACATTCCTCCCCTACATCTTTACTGTGGTATTTCTCTTCATACCCAGAGGACTGCCTTCATTGGGTCTCCCCTCCACCATCCTCTTTCTTTCAAGCCACAGTGAAGTCCTGCTGTACCTCTCTGCACTATCACCTTGCACTGTTGTCTTTTAACCCCTTTTGTAAGCCACCTATGCACTTGACCTCTCTTCTCAACACCCTGGAGGCTCTTCTCCAAGATCTATCTCATGCACAGTGAAATTAACCTAGTTTTCCTTCCTTAAAACCTTTTGGATGTTCTCCCATGAGTGCCTGTGAGGGGACAGGTGGATTATAAACTCACATTACAGCTACTGAACAAAGGAAAGAATTCTGTCTTTGCCAACAAAGCCTTCACCAGCCCCTTTCTGGATAGGCACTGGGTACATTAGGGTGTAATCACTTTGGAAGTGGCCAGTGCAGTTTCACTGTGCCACTCCTGGGTGTTTGTTTCAGTGTCACAGCTGGAGGTTACTGTTCTCACAACTGAGTCATCAAACTGGATTGTCCAAGCATTTCTTAACTTTCAGTGTCAGATGGGTTCAAACTGACTTCATCAGTAGCTCTTAGCTGACCTGAGAACCAGCCCATGATGCACAGTCTCTTCTGGGATGGCAGTGAATATTCCAAGTTAGTCCCAAAAGACCTCACAAGAGCATTATCTGACAACAACACCCTTTGTCCACTTTCCAGCTTCACCCATTGTTTACATCTCATTACCAAACCAATTGGATTTTAAAGGCAAGGGCTTCTTATAGCTCAGCAAGTCCTAGATATTTTCCTGTCATAACAATTAACGATTATTATGATCTGTTACCCACCTGGAAGACAATTAAACTGCTTTAATGCTTGGAGTGTGTATAACCCAAAACATGATATGAGGAGAAGTTTCAGTTCCTCATTGTTACTGTGTGTACATCACAGGTTATACAAGATCTTTTGATATGAATGTCAAGGACATTTGAATAAGACACACTCAACATCAAACGAATTTTGCTTCAGAGGAAAGTTCAAGAGTTTCACTTTAAAAAAAAAAAAAAGCCCCAAGGAGAAAAAAAAAAAACCCTCTTCTACCTGGTCCTCATTAAAGGCTTGAGATAAGGAAGTCTGCTGGAGAAACAAAAGTCACATGCCAGTTAACTACAACTATGTGACACTTTAATCAAGCCTTCCTTCAAGCAACTGTTGATTGCAGTAATAACTAGCTGTCAGCAAGTCTGTGATAGCACTGGAGCTTTCAATCATTTAAATGAAAGTTTGGGAATACCAGAAAAAATGATCATGCCTATGAAACCTTTGGAAACAATTTAGAAACAGCTCAAGTTTAAAAAGCTAAAGCTTGGTATTTTATATTCTGTTTACTTTCCATCAAAAACTCTTTTGCTCAAACTGTTCTGTCCTCCAACAGGATCAGAAATGCTGCTTCTTATGAAAATTCCACAAGATTATCCTTGACTCATCTTCTTCATCAAACCCACTTTTTTTTTCTCTTCTCTCTGTTTTTTAAGAGCAGATATCATCTCCTAAGCATTTGTCCTAAGCCATCATTTCTACTTCACAACTTCATGACAAAAGACATTGTGTTTCTTCCTGTGGACTCACTCTCTCTCACTAACATGGGCAAAAGCTCCTGCTGTTGCACTGTGCAATCTCCTGTTCTTCCTTCATTTTTCAACACATTCTAGAGCCTTCCTGGAACTCTTGCACAAAGAAGGATGCATTCTGTTCTGACTGGGATTGCAATGGATCAGAAATGCTCAAAGGTAGATCCTTCAGCACTTTACACTGTTAGCACCTGATTAACAAGAATCTAAATAAGCCTTTCTTGCCATTAGTTAACAACAGGATTAAGCAGTGTCTGCTTACATTTACATAGCCAAAGAAAAGTACAGTAACTGTCAATTCCAAAATATTACTATTCCACTGCTTTCTTACTACACCACTGAGGAATCATGAAGAAACAAGACCTCTGTAAATGACAGAGATACAAAGAGCTGTACAGCTCATACATTGTGTCCTTGTGTATGTATGGCTGGAAATCTTGGGAATGTTTCAGGGAAGAAGAGAGTTCATTATGGAACTTATTCCTCATAGCAAGTATTAATACACACTTTTCTGGTCCATGACAGGAAGCTTACCAATCATTTATCTACAGAAGCTCATCTGTCACAACAGGGAGATACAAACAGTGGACTTTAGGTTGGTTTCCCCCTGCCTCACCATCCCCTTTTAAGCTTTTTTCCTAAGCTTTTGGCTGAGTCTAGTTTCTGGAGTATGTTTTGTGCAATGATTTTCAGAATTTTTTTGAAAGGAGAGTAGGATGATGGAGGAATTCAGAGCAGCTGCAGCTCTACCATGAGAGGAGACTGATGTGTGTGTGCTGGAGCTTCGTGTGCATGTGTAAATGGGGATGAAACAAAACTGGCACCTCACACAAGAAAACACTGTCTATTGGCAAAACAAACCAGGGCTGCTGTACCAAAAGGCTTCATCCTCCTTGGTCTTATTCAGCAGGTTATGTGATCAGCCCTTACAGCTGGGCTTTGATCTGCAGATAGCCCTTTGAAGATCCTTAGGGTGAGATACAGATGCAGATATTTCATGTTTCTCTTTGTCATCTGTGTCCAATGCAACACTGCCTGCATGAAGTACTTAGCACATTTCTAAAATTTTTCTATTTCTACACAAGTGAAAGGAAAGAAAAATGTCACTAATGCCAGTAATATGTCAAAATCAAACTGAAAAAATCATGAACACATTCATATGCAAAGCTCATTAAGTGCTTTTCCTCCAAAAGGCTGGGGTTTTTTCACAGGCTGGATGGAAGTTACATAGAATGGTAACATGTATTCCAGCCAGAACTGCAGATTTCAAGAAAATTTAGTCAAAACTGCAAATTTCAAGAAAATAGTATTTAATTTGGTATCTAGAAAAGCCACTGAATGGATCAAAACTACACAAAGGAACCTTTAGAGCCCTAAATTTTGTTCTTCTTAAACATGAACTAGAACAAAGGAACCTTGAAAATTTACTGGCCCTCTTGAATCAAGCAGAATAATAAGAGTTTGATCACACCCTCTCTAACCACAGGGTGCTCACCAGCCAGGTTCCTTCTTTTAGTTTTGCTTTCAGATCAGCAGCATTCAGAGAATCTCTTGGGCTGCAACAGATCCCTCTACACTCACAGTAAAACAGTTTTCCTATTCTAGCTGAGCCCTGGCTGTGTGCCTGCTCCTCGTTCTTCTTGGCACTCCTCATTCATCATTTTCTGAAGGTTTTGTGTTGATTTGGTGTCACCACCTCTGCCTTCCCCACCCCACACTCAGGAAGCTTTTTCCTTCTGCAGTTCTCCATGCTCTGCTGCTGTCAGGAGTGAGATGGTCCCTCTCTCCCCTTGAGGGTGCCACCTAATCCAGAAGGCAGAGCCAGCCTCAGGCAAACAAGCAAGTTCCTCTCTCCTTCTAAGGACAAGGCTATGCCCTTGTCAAGAGAACAGAACACACGAACAGAACACACGTTAACTGTGAACAAATAAATTTTTAATATTTCCACCATTCTCCTTGGAATTTGTCTGGCTGACCTTTAGGCACTGGAAAGCCTACTGCCTCATCCAAGCAAGGCACCTGAGCTTCCTCTGTAGTGCATAAAAACGATCTAAAACAACATTTGCAGCACAGCAATTACAGAAGCTAAGGAAGGTGACTTTTATTTTCAGGGCATTTTAGCACCAGTCATATCCAACACTGATGACTGCAGTAGGGAGCTGGACCAAATACTCATTCCTACAAGCCATCAGCAAGAGGTAACAGGATAAAAGCAGTGCAGTCTTTGTCATACAAAACAGGATACTAGACAAGCACCTCCTGCAATGCTGATCAAAGCTACAAAGACTTTAACACTATCTCAGATCAGTCCAAGAGATTCTTCACTACAGTTCTCATCAAAAGACAAATGCTGAAGTGTCAAAGTGAAATCTGAGGTCACAGGTGACCTTGTGCATGCCACCAAAAGGCCGAGCTTGCCTTAGCTTGCTTCACATGTTTTCTCTGCAGCTCATACTCCCTCCAAACTCTAGCCAACCACTTGTGAGGTGTGTGCTTCCCAATCTGTTACGTCAGCTCTGCTCTGGTTTATGTCACTCGGTTTCATGCAATAGGAATTCATTGGAAATCCTTGAAAATCAACAGCTTGGAAATCAACAGCGGCTGCTGCAGAACACAACCATTTTCTACTCCTGCAGCAATTCAAGGTCCAACCCCTAAATGCAGTACTAACCTTTCTGTCTCTGTTACAGAGAAAAATGATGTAAGATGATGGTGCTGCTGCCACTGTAAAAACTTTAACTGGGGAAGGGTTTTGCCTGGAAACCTGGGGTCTGTGTGTAGAAAGGTACTTCATAAAGCTTCCAAAATCAAAACCAGGTCAGTGCTAAAGAGCATGCAAGAAGCTTCCTTCAGCTTACATTTCACAAACCAATCCAGAAGAGAAGACACTTGTTGACAGTGACATGTTTTCTCTTTGTGTTCCACGTGAGCTGCAGCAACGTCATGTACAAACACAGGGTCAGTATCAAAGGCCTCACACAGACTTCAAGGGATCCAGTGTTACCTGAAGGTGCTTTTGTACTTTCCACATATCACAAAAAAATAATCAAGCCAAAACAACTCTTTTAAACACACACACTGAACTCCCCATACTGCTAATCTTTATCACAAGACAAACTCAAGAACCTGGAAAAGTCACATTCAAAGTCAGTAATATTTAGCCTGTCTCTCCCCTTAGCATTGTGCACTTCACCTAGGCTTTCAGGCTGTCTTCTCCTGGCTGATTGCAGAATGGATCACTTATTGTCCATTCTGACAAGGTTCCCATGCTTTTAACTGAGCCAAGTCTGTGTGCACATAATTCTGTATGTGAAAGAGCATGGCTGTAAAGGTTTGTTCAGCAAATGAATTGATCTGATCCAGGCAACAGCAATCAAATTTTCAATTGCAAGGCCTATAAAAAGTGCATCTGAGGCACAACTCCTTCCAAAATCAAACAGTTTTGCAACAGTAGTGGCAACTTCTCAAACTATAGTTTATTTAATTACGTAAGCTTAGTCTTGTCTGAGAAAAAAAAAAAATCAGTCTACTTTTCTGTTTATTTTAAAGTCAGCCAACCTCTGAATTACCAGTCTGAAGCCCTGTATCTTTGGAAGTTTTGTTAACAGACCTAAAATTATAAATATAAAATCCTATTCAGTACTCCAGTGCTGGCAGTTTTCCAGAAGCTCCCAAGTGTGTGAGATTTGTTACACTGTCTTCTCCTCACCCTCCATCCCCTCAGGCACTTTGGTTCTCCCTGTTTCACTCCCACACCTTCCCTAACTCCTCCTCCCTGGCAGTCCAAGGGGTTCCCTGCTGTGGGCAGCACTCGTGGCACATTTGCCAGCCTGAGACAGTATTTTCACTGGTCTTGGTGCTTCTGGTAGACATTTGAGTAATTCCAATGATAAGTGCCCTGCTCAGAAAGTTTGTGTGCCTGTCTGCCATTGCCAGTGTGCTGAATTTGGGTAGCTACACACCTAAGTGCAAATTAGAGTGGATGGTGAAGATAATTGAGATACCAAATACATGCTGGTCACAAAATAGGAATAAAGATAAAATACTCAGCTTGTCCCATTATTTGTCCCATTATCTGGATGCCACAAGGGATATTTATGTTACTTGACAAACTGGAAAAGGGAAGCATTTAACAACTTAAAAGCAACAAACTCGGTAAGACATCAGAACACGCAGTATAATTGTAAATTTAATTATGAGATGCTGTAACTCTTAAAGGTGAGATGGTCCTACTAGTGCTTTTCCAGTGCCTTCCAAGGCATCCAGAATATCATCCATTTATTAATTCAACTGTAAAACAAAGATAAAACCACACTAGGTTGCAAAAAATATTTTGGAATTTTATTAATTCAGATTAGCAAATTCTGTGAAGAGCCTCCAGTAAAAGTCACTGTGAAGTTGCAAGACATTATTTTTCATCTGCAGGTATTTTGGCTGATTTTTCCCCAGTAAGAACAAGAATAATTACAAATTATCTTTTCCCCTGATTTTTTTTTTTTTTTTTAATATTAGAGATGGAGATGGACTGAAAGATAAAACTCACATGATGTCTGCTGCAAACCTCAGAAATCTCTCATTTGATTCATAGTATGGAACAGACCTTCCCTTTCCATTCAGGGCCCTAAAGCCTCTCCAGTGCAACCCTGGAGGCAGCAGTGCTGCCATCTTCCCACACAGTTGTGAGCAGCCCTGTTCTGATGGAAGGAATCACTCATTATTTATGTTACAACTGCTTTTTAAAAGCCCCTGCTCTGTTCAGGGTCAGCTGTATTAGCCCATGTGCCTATACATACTTAGAGATGGTTCATGTTCTAGAAAACTTACAGGAAATCTTATAGGAAGAGACACAAAGAACAGAAAATAGCAGAATAAACCCAATTTTCTGAAGTGGGAAACCAAGACAGTGAGACAGTAGTTTTCCAGGGACACAGAAGAAATACATATTTCATAAGAATCACAAGTTCAATGTCTAACTTTCAGCTCAGATCTTTAAAATCTCAGATCAGTTCCTCAACTATTCTCTCTCCTTGATGTGCTGCTTTTTAATTCCTGGGTAGCACTCTGATGATAAGGTACAGTCTGCAGAGCTCAGTCCATACCAGGTCATCTATGGGAACTTGAGAGCTGCCATTGGAATATGAAGAACTGCTGCTCACCCATCTTCCAACCTGACAATGCTCTAGGCCCTTGATGTGGCAAGTCAGTGGAAGCAGAGAAAGGAAAAACTTCTTAGGAGTATTCAAGGGAAGTCCCATGTGCACACCAGATGCAGTCTATCATATTGTAAGTGAAAGAAGCTGATAAAATTCAGCTCAGGTGGCTCTGCAGCAGAACAGAGAATGTCAGCCTGGATCAAACAGACCAGCAAGCAGCACCCCAAATTCTTCAGCAAGTTCTCAGAAACTGAATTAATCATTTTCTATCCAGCTTCTAAATGCTTTTGTTTAGTTAACAGTATCCCCAGGCAAGGAAACCAGTGATACATACTGAAAACTATTGCTGCAGTTTTTCTCACAACTATGCTATGGCTGTCAGCACTTGATGAGAGGAGGAAGAATAATAACAATAACAACAATGCCCATCATCATTATAGATGTGAAACCAGACTTCATTTTGTTACAGAAGGGAACGCTTAGGCTATAATGTTTGTCTTCATCCACTTAGAAGACTTCATTAATGTAGTTCAAGCAGAAAATAACTGCAGATACAGAATCACAGAATAAGCTGTCTTGGAAGGGAACCACAAGGATTGTCAATCCAACTCTTGAAGCAGCACAGGACACTCCAAAGAGTCATGCCATATGTCCAAGACCACTGCCAAATGCTTCTTGAGCTCTGTCAAGCTTCGTGCTGTGACTTCCCTGGGGAGCCTGTTCCAGTGCCCAGACACCTCCTGTGTGAAGAACATTTTCCTAATACTCAACCTAACCCTCCCCTGACACAACTTCAGGCTGTTCCCTCGGGTGCTGTCACTGCTCACTGCAGAGAAGAGATCAGTGCCTGCCCCTTCTCTTCCCCTCACAAGGAAGCTGTGAGGTCTGTCCTCAGTCTCCTCCAGGTTGAACAGACCAAGTGACCTCAGCCATTCCTCATTCAGTTTCCCCTCAAGGCCCTGCACCATCTTCATTACCCTCCCCTGGAAGCTCCCTAACACCTTTATATCCTTCTTGTGCTGTGCACCCCAAGCTGCCCCCAGCACTGGGGGTGAGGCTGCCCCAGAGCAGAGCAGGACAATCCCCTCCCCTGGTGCCCTCCAGGACAGGGCTGTCCCTGCTGGCTCCAGGACACTGCTGGCTCAGATTCAACTTTCCATCAGCCAGGACCCCCAGGTCCCTTTCCATGGTGCTGCTTTCCAATGTCTCATTCCCCAGTCTGTCTGGACATCCAGAGTTGCTTCATTCTAGGTGCAGAATCCAGCACTTCCCCTTGCTGAACTTCACATGCTTGGTGATTGCCCAGCCTTCACATTTATCTAGGTCTCTTTGTGGGGTCTCTGCCTTTGAGGGAATCAAGAGCTCCTCCCAGTTTAGTATTACCTGCAGACTTGCCCAGTATCCCTTCCAGCCCAGCATCCAAGTCATTTATGAAGATGTTGAAGGGCAGAGGGCCAAGAATGAAACCTTGCAGAACCCCACAAGTGACAGATTACAAGTCTGATGTCACCTTTGTGCCTGACCTCTGAGCCAGCTGCTCACCCATCCCATGACATGTTTATCTGGCTGAATGCTGGACACCTCGTCCAGAAGGATCCTGTGACAGACAGTATTGAAAACTTTACCAAAATCCAAAAAGATTTCATCAACTGCCTTCCCTTGATCAAAGCATTGGGTCACCTTGTCATAAAAGGAAATCAGGTTTGCTAAGCAGGACTTTCCTCTCACAAAGTCATGCTGGCTGTGACCAATGACTGCACTGTCTTTCAGGTGTTTCTCAATACCTCCCAGAATAATCTGCTCCATAACTCCAATTTCTCTCATATACCAATTTGTCAGCAAGAGTACCTAGGATACACTGTGATCTGCAGCTCCTTTCTCATTTGGCTGTTACTAGCTCTACTATCAATGCATTGACCAAGCAGATCCCAAATAAGAAATTCTCTAGGATAAGGCAAAGAGAAAAGTAAGTCATGCACCTCTAGGTATTGACTAATCATTTATAATCTGCTGACTGAAAAACTTGAAACCTTCTGGGACAGTTGCAGCCAATTTCAGGATCACAATTTCACCATCACAACATCATCGTGGCTCTGTGGAAAAGTTAATTGTTCTACTGCCTTTTTTTTACATGGTTATAACTTTCTCCATTGCATAATTTCATCAAGCAGCTTTGTGTGTTGACTCTTGCTAACTGCCATTTACAGAGTTCTACAAAAAGCACCTCCAGCCTGTTCTATCTTGATTTTCTTTAAAATACCATCTTTATTATTTTCTTAATTTTTAAAAAATGAAATATCACACATATTAACTCATAACTTGAAGTATTTGTAACAGCACAACATGACCAGTATGTTCCAGCCAGAGGCTGGGACGAATTTGAGTGAAGGACAAGGCTATCTACAGTTGACAAAAACCCAAGTCAGGCATATAAGCAAACACTCTTAATCTATTCAAATCAAAGATTCTATAAACACACAAGGTCACTGTGACCAGAATGCTAAGAAACTAAAGGAGAAAACAATTGTTTAGTGCAGTAATAGTACAATTTTCTTTCCCAGACAGAGTGACCTCAGAACTTGCCATCTTTTGGAAACACTGCTCTCTTTTTGCAAGGAAGAACTAAAGCTATAAGTTGTTTGGGTTTTTTTTTTTTTTTCCCTGAATGTTTCTTTTCTGTTATTTTATATATTCAAAAACATTGCTGTTCAAAGTAAAAGAGTAATTTCCTGTCTGCTGTAACCAAACAGAACATAAAGGAAGCAAAGAAAACAACCACAAAGCTGAAATTAACCCAGAACCATCATATTTTCAAAAAGGCTCTTACCTTGCCTTTATGGAATGAATACACTAAATAATCTACTCCCAGAATAATCAGCAGCTATAGAAGAACCATAAATAGAACAGTCCAAAGGAAAAAGAAGGGAGAAAAGAATACTAAAAAAATGAAAATAAAGGGAATCACCAAGGAAAACAGACATCCTCTGACTGCAGGAGTACAATACAACCTGAAAGTTCTGATGATGAGCTATTTCTATTGCTGACAAGGACTGTTTTCATGAGGGGGGTATATTCCTGTTTTTAAACAGAATTAAAACGCTCCCATAGGCCAGGTCAATCACATTGTAATCCAGTGCAGCTGTGAGAAAGAAGCCCTGGAAAGAACCCTGCAGTCTACCTTTGATCAACCTAGCAGTGCAAAATTATTGTGTATTTGTCTATACTAGGCTGGTTTCACACAATCATCAGAGCCTACCTCTTTTTCTACAGTAGTGGGAACCAAACCTTTTCCCTTTAATCCATCTAAGATACCTAAGCAGAGATGCAACAAAGATATGATATTTTGAAATGTATTAATTTTGTATTATTTAGACACAAACCAAGCAAATGCCAAAAGAAACAACGGAAGCACTTCTAAAACTTTGTGTGGTCACTTTTAAAATAAAATATGAGCCATCAGTATGAGATACTAAATCTGTAACACCACCCTGAAGCATGGCATTTATTCAAGGCATGGAGAGAACATTATCAGGAAGATCCAATGCAAACAGGATGTGGAAACATTCATTTTGCAGAACAAGACCTGCAGATGGACAGTTATTACCAAAACTCTGCACAGTCAGAAAAACCCCACCTCCTCAAGGCTGAATAGACAAATTTATGTAACTCACAGCATTTTTAAGAATCTTGTGTTCATCACAGTTGCTTAAAATAACCACTTCTTTATTAACACACACCTACTGCTTTGGGATGTGCTCAGTCTGAGTGCAAAGGGAGCCTTTATGATTTCTAAGCCAATCTTTCAGTCTTCATTCCCACCTACCTACAGATACAATTAATCTGTGGGATTTCAGATCAGATTAAAAGTCTTTGTGTGTCTGCAGAACTGAACAGTACCAAGACCTTGACCAGAAAAAAAAAATTTCTTAAAAAGTAAATATTCTAGGTGCTTAAACCATTACCAAAAGCTTAAACCCTTACCAAAATGGCTAGTGCTGTGACACTTTGCAGGGAAAGGCCCAAACATCCAGCTCCAGGACATCCTGGCACATCAGCCATTCTGGAGAGTAACTAGGAGGTCTCCATGGTAGCTCAGCAAGTGGAGGAAGATCAGCAACCAGTGCTGTAAATGCTTTGTGGCACAGCCCTGCTTTCCTTCAGTCTCTGGGTTCATGTTAAGCTTCACTCCTATTGCTAAAATAGGGCAAGTTATTCCAGCCTCAAGCCAGGAGAGAGGTACCCTGAAAGAAATATTTCAGTCAGAGACTGGGAAAGGGAAAGCAATAAGGGAAAGACAGGAATGCAGATGGGAACTCTGAAGCTTCTGAAGTTGGTGCTACTTTCCAGGAGAACACAAAAAATCTCGGACAAGATGTTGTTAACTTCCTGGAAATGTCCACAAATCACAGTTAAAAACATGTCTTGTCATTGGGGGATACTAAAATATCATAGTGTCAGGTCGCAGAGGAAACTCCAAAAAACCCCACAAACCCCTACTACACAAGCTAGAGGGGCTTTGGTAGTCAATTAATTATAAAAAAAAGGCATTGCAGCAACTGGAAATGAGATGCAAATATACTCTCAGTCCTCTCCCAGAGGGCACCAGCACCTTCTCTCCAGAGGATGAAAACAGCAGACTCTCCAGTACCATGCCTCTGTGGTGGGTAATAGACAATGCAGTATCTTTTATTAACTATCTTACCAAATTACTGGTACTTGGGACATTGAACTCAAGTCCAGTGACCTCACATCCTGTATGTGGTCAGGCAGCAACAGCTGCATTGATAACACATTAAAGTTCAGTAGCTCTGGAGCTGCAGACAAGGAGTGACAGATAAAAGTGTTCTTTTTTTCCAACTGTAACTTTGCCAACATGCCTCAATCACACTGGATTTAAAGCAGAGTTAGGTTTTGAGGGTTCTGTCAATATTTAGTCTCCTGATGGAGACTGTCAGTCACCACTAATAACAGCAAATTTCAATCTAGCCATCAAGAATCAAAGTGAGCCTACAAGCTCCAGCTCCCCATGACACTGCACAGCCATCATATGACAGCAACCTTGGGGCAACAAGAAACCACATCTAAAGCAAACCACTTGTAAGCAAAAGGCTCCTCCACCACTACTGCTCTGATTTTTGTTCTAATCTCTGCACAAAGACATATTGCCCTGAGGCTGAAATCCCTCTTGCCACCAAAGGACTGTCCATCACCTGCAAAGAGTGGCTTGGAGGAGAATGTCTGCACAGCTCTAAGCTGGTCACCTCAGAACTGTAACCATGCCACTACAAAGCACACACACACATGATCAAATCAAACAGGGCAGCAGGGCTAGGGTGGGTGTCAAGGCCTGCCAGTACATATTCAGAAGCAAAAGAGACATCAGGACAACTTATTATGAACACTGAATTCATGCCTGTAAAAATTACTTATTGGCTTCTTGACTCTCAGCTGCTCCCAGGGCTGCACAGAGTTTTGTGAGGAGTAACAAATAATTACTGGTTTTGTTCCTGGTGCAGCCAGTGCAGACTCCATGACTTTTAAACCACAGAAAGCAATTCACTGCCACAGGTGTGGTGTTTGGCACACACGGAGACACAGGCCTGTCTTTGACAAGAAACTGTAATACTGTTGGAGGTAAATTTCAAATCATACACCAACACACTGACAGTCTAAAACAGTGATGCCAGCTCCTAGCTGCAGTCACATTGCAGCTGTGGGTCATTAGAGCACAGCTATCTTAGCATTTCCTTTTTTCTAGATGCCCTGCCTGTGCACAGACAGGTGACATGGAACAAGGCAGGAGAAGCCCTGAACCTAAGATACCTTGGGCTTTATGAGTCAGCAGTGCCAGCTCAGAAAAAGGGGGCTGCACTAGAGGGAAGAATCCACCTCTGCAGACAAAAATTACCCAGTCTCCCAAATAAGAGGCCTTAGCTCTGTCTAGAACACTTTGTAATTAGGCCTGCAGTGGCTAATGTAGAAATTAAAAACTGAAAGGCAGAATCAGATGATTGACCCTAAATAACATCTAAGCAATTCAATCATGTCTTTCCCATTGCTGGCTTAGACAGCAGGATATTGTAACTGGTATTGATTGTTCTGTTTGCTACTCTAGCTGATAACAGTCTGCATCTGAATGAAAGTTTTTATTTTTATTACATGACTCAGACTATCTAAGCAGATAATCAATTATATTAAAATCTTCTTCATTAAAGAATTAGATTAAAAAAATCTTATTTCTCTTGAAAGACATTATGTACTTCATTGTCAACGCTCTTATCAGGGCTTACTAGGCTATAGGGAGAATCCACACTGAAATAGCTATAAAGGTATTACCAGAAAATGAGTACCTGGAGGCTCAAAAATAGCCTTTATATTCCTTTACATCTTCCACTGGACTATTTTTTATGTGATGCAATAAGAAAATATTGTGCTGATAATGTGCTCTAGGAATGAACATGAACATTTTAGGCTTTACATGGTCCTATTTTTCAGTGCTAGAAATTCACAGGAGGTCTGTAGAAACAAAGATCTTATAGCAACAGTGCTCTTTGGCTCATACTGTTATCCCTATTTAACTGATGTGATTAACTGAGGCAGAAAGATATTGAACTTTTTGTCCAAGGTCACACAGTGAGGTCAGGAATGGAGCTAAAGCAGACTCCAGCTCTTTCAGTTCACTGCTTTGTTTTAAACCATCTAATCTCCCTTTTGCTCTTCCCTGCAAAAGTACAAAAGAGGTGATACACTGTTACACTTAAAAGTGCAAATCTCCAGTGTAAAAAGAATGCAGGATAGGACTTAAAGCAAGGATATGAAAATCCCCTTTCAGTCCAAAGGAGGCAGAAATATTGCAGCACATCCCATCACTTGAATAATATCTCACATCAGAAGGGACTTGAGTCAGGTTTAGTGTACTGCCAATTCCAAGTGAAAGCTCTTAGGAATACTCTAAGTTGAATACTAGAAGTTATGCAGTCAGCCAGGGACATGTAGCTGATGTAAACTCCTGGAATCCTGTATTATAACCAACTTTTAAATTTGCATATGAACAAAGTTAAAAAAAAACAAACAACAAACCAAAACCACCAACAAAACAAAACCAAAAAACACCAAACTAAACAAAAAAACCCCACCAGAATTTCTGCAGCATTTTCAAGTGTTTTATGAAAACTAAATAATCATCTTGACAACTCCATGACAAAATGTTACCAAGCAGTTATTTCAACACAGAAGCACACAAAGATGAGCAAACTAATGCTGTAGCTTCAGACCTAAGTAGTGACAAAAAGCCTTTAACTGCTCCTGAGGCCAAAAATATACAAACATTAGTGAAATGAAACATCAATGCCAGCAAACTCAAGCAGTGACAGGATTCCCTGGCCACCATCCCCTTGGTTCCAAGGTTTTCCATTACAGATTTTATGTCCTGGCCCATGTTAAAGAAAGCCAAATCAATGCAGAATAAGTTGCTTTCTTTTTCTTCCTTACTGAACTTAAATGAACCAGCTTTTTTGATAATGCACACTGTGCTGCATTTATCCCTACCCCTCCAAGCATTTTCATTTCTTTGCAATGAAGGAGAAACACAATTATTTCTGTCAGACTTTGACTGCAATTAGCAATTAACTCACAAAACCCTGACTGGGCTGATCTGAACTCTATGTTACATTGCTTGACCCTACTGAGAGAAGAAACTGATGCCTTGGGGAGGCTGACCTGAAACAGAGACTGGACAGAGCTAAAGTAGGTATTTATTGAAAGGCTTCCAGGATCCACCTTGGGCAGGACAGGAGCCTGACTAGGGCTACACCCAAGGTGGACTAAGAATGCACACAAATTGGTTGACCAGTCACAAAGAATTACATTTTTATAAGTTTTGGTCCATTTGCATATTGGGGTTTAATTGACCAATTATATCTTCAGGTTGTGAGGTCCCATCTTTCTTGTTCTTCCCTCCAGCCCACCGTTGTTTATGCTTTGGGCCTGAAAATTTTCCTTGGCTTTCAGCAGGAAAAGGATTTGTTTCGTCTCCCTACCCTGTGTAGAGAGCTTACTAATACTGAATAGGAGGCTCAGAACTACACCCCTAGGTAGCACAGAATCTGAAAAACATGCAAGCTAAAACTTAAGGCATCAAGAGGATGTCAGGATTTCAAACCTTATAGATTTGTGTGCATAGCAGAGGCTGAGGATGCCTCCATTCCCTGAAAAGCTGCAGTCTTGTATGACACTCAGAAACCTTTTTAAACAGCTCTTATTAACATTGCAAAGAAACATTTTCAAGATAAGCATCAGTATGGCTGCTGGCCTTCTATAGGGGTGCTGTAAAATGAAGTAAAGAGTAAATAGCTGTTTCTTACAGTAGATGTGGAGAGAACCTCCCACTTCCAAGACTCACACACTAGCCACAGAGGCAAACCAGGGCAGAGAGGAGGAGGCACAGAGGGACACCAAGAGCAAGGCATACAAGTAGTCTGGGACCTGGCTAGAGACTGCAACTGGGAGGCAAGAACAGTGGTCTTTTCACAAAGACAATCACAACTGGATCACAGAAAGGCCTGAGATGAGACCACCAATGACACAAAAGAGAGAGCTGCATTCCAGGAGCTGAAGTCAAGTCTTGATTAAAGAGGCTGACAGCTCACCAAGAATACATTAAGCCAGCCAGACACTGGTAGAAAAGTTAGAAAAGTAGAAAAGTTCCAGCATACACGGAGCAGCAAGATCTGCAGAAAGGCAAATCTCCTACTGCATGTACTATCCACTGGGACAAGTGTTCCACAAGCCAGAAATCTGCCACACTGGTCACTCAGACCACAGTAATGTGGGGAGTGAGCACATTCAGCACAGCTCCTTCCAGAGAAGTCTCTTTATCCCACTGCCTGCTTTCCAGATACAGTAGGGCTCTTCATGTATGACTACAAAGAGGCTCAAACCAGGTTTTTGTTTAGTTGTCTTCCTTACTACCAAAGAGGAGGTTTTAATAAAGTATTTATAAGTTGGCTTATAATGAAGGATATTTTTGGCAGAGAGCTTTACTGACCTGCAGTGCTAACAAAATATTACCTTGCTTATAGAAAATAGCCTAAGGTTCCATTTCATTTTTAGTATTATGCACTTGTTATAAACTGTTATCTTATTAAAGTCTAATCTTCAAAATAGAGGAATTCCAACTCCTTTTTCAGCCCTAAACATCCTGCAAAACTAAGAACAGACTGAAAGGGTGGTTAACATTCACATCCAGTTTAGATATTTGATGTGCCACAAAGTAATTATTACATTTGCTAAG
This sequence comes from Aegithalos caudatus, assembly GCA_013389925.1. NCBI lineage: Eukaryota > Metazoa > Chordata > Aves > Passeriformes > Aegithalidae > Aegithalos > Aegithalos caudatus. The sequence continues at coordinate 383,428 of WEIU01015315.1, forward strand.
TATTTAAGATATAATTAACAGCACAGGTGATTGGGAGAGATTCATTGTATTAGTCAAATTCCAACACCTTGACTCACTTCAAATAGCACTTTGCCTTGAAAGCAATGACAGTGATTTCAGTGGCAGACAGGGTACTCTTTAACAGGAGCCAAAGTGACCCAAGTGGGTCCATTTTTGTAGTGAGCTTGGTCTCCTGTGTTTATGAACAGACTGCACACACATCAGGATCTAGCATAAGTAAACAGACAAGTTATAAAGAGATACAGATCTCTTAACAATAATGCACTATTTGCATGACACTTAGATGTTCCTTAACCACTAGAGTATCAAGTCCAAATTATCTTCATGGTCTGCACAGAAACTCTTTCAGTAATGAAACTGTTGTTATGGTTGCTGCTACACTTATTTTAGACAAATATTGTAACCACAAAGCACAGGTGTGAGCTTCTCTGACAATTTCAGTTGGGGATGACAAAAGCCAAGATACCTTAGCCTTTTATCCTCAAGGACAAGACACAAATGTTATCTGAAGAGACAGATTAATTTCAGGCAATGATTAATCTTAAAGAGTAGCTGCAGTTACTGTACACAGGCTTGGAGAATCAATTAATTTTCAATTTTTACAGAAAACAGTGCACAGAAATATAACACAGTTACATGTCTTCCAAATATACCATTAGTGGAACAGATCTGAAGTCAGTAAGTCCAAATCTTACAGCCTCTGCTTCCACTTGATACTCATTTTCACTTCACAAGTCAGACAGTTAACCAGTACCAGGGAAACACAAACAGCATCACTAGGTCACTGAGGAGCAAGAGATCTGGGACACAGGAAATTAGTTCCCTCCTTTGTGGTTTTCTTCTGCTACCCAGAAAAGCCATCAGTTTCTACAACCCTCAGTTCCTCAGCTCATGGACAGCTGCTTGCACACATTGTGTAGTTATGACAGTTTTTCATGTGAATAAGGAAAACCAATGAAATTGCCCTTATATAGGAACAATTGTCTTTCAGAAGCAAAAGCCACTGTAATGTTTGCAAGCATAGGTTGATTTTAATTTATCAAGTATTAAACAAGCAGACACATGAAAAAGATGTAACAGGCCTGAACAAAATGATTGCATTTTTGAATGTTTTAAAGACCAGAAACCTTAAACATGGAATTTGAAAGAAAACTGAAACCACTATATTGTGTACATTACTACTGATAATACCATCCTCCAGTTAAAACTAGGTCAGATAAATGGCTTATGCTCTGTTTACAAGATGCTAACCCAATAGAGAAGTACGAATGCTACCAAACAGAAGAGGCAATAAAGGTTTGCATAAAGCCTTCAACCTATGGTTTCTATAATGGAAACTTTGGATCTGAAGTAAAATATATCCTGAATAACTTGTTCTTCCTTTCAAACATTCATCTGTGTGATTCTTTTCCTTGAAGACCGATGAATTTCCCTGAAGTCTGCAACTAAAACATTAAATCATAACAAGAAAAACATACAAACCCTGACTTCAATGCCTGCATCTTGATATTCCATCCCATTGTTCTTGTGCATAGAGCAGCCCTCCCTGTTTAACAAAAATCTGAGAACTTTGAGACAGCACTTATGACTGTCTTCAAACTGCACACAGTATCACACATGTAATTATCTGCTTCAAGAAATGAAAAACAAAAGCTAGAAGCAAACTAGTATGAGAACTCTGACACCCTTTTTCATTTGCTTTCTTTTGAAAATCAATGGAACCTATTTTCCTTTCAGTTTCATCCTAGGAGAATGCCACAGACTGCAGTGAATTAACATTTGATTACACTGGCATCCACAAGCAATAACTGTTCATTCCAGGGCTCTGAAGCCTTGCATTATTATCTTTGTGAATCTTTAACAGAGATTTTTGCCTAGATAGCTTTCCTTTCACATAAATGTCATCAAGTATTTTATCACCTGGTTTAGGTAAGATCAGAAGTGTTGCTAAAGGATTTGGAAATTGGTCCATCAAGGCTAGGGTTTGACCTCTGCAATAAGGTAATACTGACATGTTTCTAATGAATGCAGCAGGCATGTGGCAGCCATACCACACTTTGTCATTTTAATTCACTTAGCACATCAATTTCTTAAGCTTTATTTATCAGTCAAAAGTACTTACAGGGTCAGAAGGACCACAGAAGTCTCTGAACACTTTTGAAGGATCGAATTGTCTAATCTCCATTGCTATGCAAGGACCTGAACACAACTCTGAAACCATCTCCTGGAAGAGAAAAAAGACAGAAAAAAGTTAAACTCTTTGGGCTTTAGGAAGGGTTGTATTTCTCCCCAAAACAAGGCCCAAACTTACAAGATGGGAACAATTAAGAAATATTGGTGCATTTAGGAGAGCGAGGACACTAAACAGATACCATTAGTATTCACACAAAAGAAATGTTTTCCATTTTGCTACTTGGTTTAGAAGGTGGAAACTGAGATAAATTGGATATCCAGCTGTAACAGAATACTGACTAGAATATAACAGCATCCATAATACTTTAAATTCTTTTGCAGGTACATCCTTATTGATCTGGACCTAGATTGCATTGCAGTATCTCATAACTTGTCAAACTAGACTGAATCACCAGAATGCACTTTGCTGAGTTTTAAGCCTGAAAAATCACACTGTGTTCAGCCAGCTCCACAGACAGCAATGTACTTTGCAGTGTTCCCTACCAGAAGCCCAGTACACAGCCTATATCTGTTTCCAAATATACACTCATTCCATGGCTTTAAGTCATTAAAATGTCTCCTGGGCTTTTGGTTCTCACTGTCTTTTCCTCACAGATTACTACAGAAGCTGAAAAATACAAGCCAACAGAATCCATGCCTGTGGCACAACCTGTTAGGGAAAGGGTCTGGCAACATTCTTGTGATGTACTAATACCAGGATCTCAGTTAGAGTGAAATCATCTGTTTCCCTGGAGAGTAAAGAGACTTTGTGAGTTCCGTGTGGGTGATGAAGATGGGTCTTAGTTTTCATAAGCTTAAATTAACTCTGGGCATTAGTGCCAATTTGGAGTTTGTTAATTAGAGGTATAGGTTTCACAAGCAGAAAGAATCTATTTTGATGTTCTAGTCTGACTTCCTTTTTTAAATCATGCCCTTGTAATTGCATACTTGTCTAGAAATCTGGGCAGACACGTTTTAAACAAATCAAGACAGTTAAAGGAATCAAAATCAATGAGGAAAGACAAAGGCCACAGAAAGTAAGGGAGGACAGGTTCTGCAATCATGCCCACCAGCCACAGGCAGATGAGAGATGAACCATGACAAAGCATACAGAGTGGACAAAAGAGCACAAGGAAAAGAACTAAGTCCTTTTCTTCCTTCTATGAATTGTGACAGAAAATAAACACCCAATGACTCTGAGTCAAGCAGCACTGTTCCATAAAGCTGCTATCCTCATGCTGGATTCCATACTGAGAAGATGTGCCTAAGGTCCCCTCTCTGAATTTTATCTAGTGTCTCTATCATCAACCAGATCCTAGGAAATTTAGGTAGAAGTATTCCTTAAGGGCATGAAAAGAGTATGGACTAGCTTTATGCAGTGCAACATAAATATTTTAATTCCAAAAACTGTGTTATCACCAACAGAACCTCTGTTTAAAAGAGGTCCAAGAGCCACATATTTCATTCTGCTACGAAACAGTAAATTGCCTTAAAGTCACTACTCTGCAGAATTTCATTAAATTCTGTTGTCTAAACAACTGTTAACAGGAAAGCAGAGAAAAAAAACACAAGCTTTTAACTTGAGTTGATTCAACTGTGTGAAACTTCTGCAAATCCTGGTTACTCTTGTTCCTCCCTCTCTGTTTCTGTCTCAGCACAGACATCCCCAGCAGCAACACCAAAGTTACCCCTGCCTCCTTCAGTACTGCTCAGAGCTGAGCTCTGAGCACCAGCAGGCACAGCACACAGGCAGGTGTGGGGCTGTGGCACACAAGCCTGATCCACTTACACAGCCCCATCAAGTCCACAGTGGAGTCTAAATAGCAGACAACATTTGTCTGGTGATGCTCCCAGTTACAGCTACATCTAATTTTCTCCAGCAAATAGTTCATTTGTCAAATTGCATGGCTTGTGGTCAACCAGAACCATTCCCGGATTTCTGATTAATAAAGTGGATTCTGAGCTGATCTAAAATAATCTCACTTTTTTTCCCCCATTTTCTATTCTGGCTAGAGTAGGAAGTACAAAGCAAAACAGCACAAAAGCTAAGCAACAGTATGTAAAATCCCATGTAGGGGATACTAACAATGCTGAAATTTTTGGGAAATTGTACAGCTTTCTCTTTTTACAAAGTACTTAATATACAGTGCCAAACCTTTATCTGACTGACAAGGAATAACTGGAAGAAATGGAAGTACAGTTTTTGGAAGGGATTTCTGGATGCTGGTATCTTCTGTGCTGAGTTATTTTGGAATGATAAATAAAATTTAGATCAAAACAGATGGTTCTGAGTCACATACAGAAGAGGTCATATTCTTTCTCCAATATCCTATTTTGTAAAATACTTTCCTATTTGGGCTGCATTGACAATATCTGTTGCTGTTCCCTTGTGTGCCTTCTCCAGAACCCTTTACCAACACGACTTTTTCCCCCACATTTTCTCAGGTATCCTGAGTGCATAAAAATACTGATTTGATTTATTTTCAATTGAGCCAATCCAGCACATATAACTTGCAGGACAGAGCCAGAGATTCTCACTTTTCTTCTTATCACCTAAAATGTATTTCATTTATTGACTTACATTGTTTAAATGTCACCTTCCCCTCTGAGTAACTCTCCAATCAAATTATATAACTAAAATTTGCAACTTGTTAGAGGGTTAGAGATTGTGCAGCCCAAGAGCTGCAGAAAATGGTAGAGAATTTCCCATGTTGTTCAAAGCAGAGACTTTTGCAGGACTACTACAGGACTCCTCAGGCCCTGAAATATTGGTCAGATACTTCAATTTTTAAATTCTGCCACATACCTACAAGTATGCCTGTCCAATCTCCCTTTGGCACTCAAAGGGATGCTCAAAATGAGCAAATGATGCTCAGAGGAGGCCTTACAAGTATTCCCCAATCTGAGAGTGAACTAACAGTACTCCTAATCCATTTAAAGACAAATCTACAAGTCCTGTTGAAGTTAGACTGAACAATCATAAAGGAGGAAAAAATAATAAAAATTTCATTTTCAGAGTAACATTAGTAAATATGTAGAAAATGTACAATAATGTAACCATTAAAAATTAAGGAGAAATTGCAACATAATAGCATGGCAGTAAAGCTAAACTCATGACTATGAGTAAATTACATAGTAAAGTAAAATTTACTAAGAGTAAAATGAACCAAAATCTGCTGAGAGAAGGTGATCCAGAAAGACAGGCCCATCTTTCTGTACTCCTATTGCTTTATCTGCAGTCAGGATGTTTTATGTGACAGTAGAACAAAGCATAATACTGTAGGGAGTCTCAGATGACCACTGGGATTACAGCATATCTTAAACTACTTATATTCTCTGAATATTTAGCAAAGTCAGATGAATAAACCAAATTATAGTTCAAGTTGTCATTAGGAAAGCCTCAAATACAGCCAACTCATTGTTAAAAAAAAAAAAAAGTAGTATTTTGGTCCAAGCCACTGTTGCAATCAAAGATGCAGGTGTGATACATTCTCATAGCTCAACATCAATAAAGTAACTTTTCTGGGGGAAGGCAGGAACATGGCTCTGTTGTATTTTACAAATTCCTTGGCTGAACAATTTTCATGAAAGGCTCTCCTCTATTATGACACACATAAAACAATTCTCACAATGAATTAATTTATTTGAGAACAAACTGTACAGCACCAGGTTCATTAAAGAAATGACATCACAATTCCAAGCAATAAGAAATATGGTAATTTCCTCACTTGAGCATATTTTATCTTTAAACAGATTCTTGTTAAACTTATGCTTACCAGGTATTCAGGGACGACGCCTTTGTAAATCTCATAGAACTCTTCCACATTTGTACGTTCCATGTTGAACTAAGAAAACCAAAACATTAGCCAGTCTGAATTAAACAACAACAGGAATAACAGGAATACAGACACCCCTTCTTAACCAGCAATCATTCAGAATCCTCTAAGTTTTACTAGGTAAAAGGAATGTGCAATATGAAGCTTGTTAGCAACTTGGTCAGTGATGCCACAGGCAACATAGCTCACATCTTTTTCCACATCAAATACAAGTGGACAATGTAATGTTGGCTGATCCCACTAAGAAAGGGGCTTCTCCATTTGTGATGGGGATTTGAGTGATAGGAGAATGTCATATCTTGAGACTTCCACCAGAACTGAAGGGCAGGACTCTTGGGAACAATCTCTGTGCCAAATCCCTTTAACTGCTGAAGGTGTTCACGGTGTCAAAATCCCTTAAGTACCTTTAAATGCATTCCCCATAATTCATGCTTAATATATACTTTAAAAAATAAAGGAAGGATATTAACAACAGTTTCATCAATCTTAGCTAGTACATTTTGTAAAGATATCTCAAATTGCTCCAGAAGATACAGATATAATTATCTCCCCTCCTGACTACAGGGAAACTCAGATACAGGGAAGTGAAATGTCTTGGCTCAAGGTCATCAAGCAAACACAAACAGATAAGCTGATCAATCAGATACTAAACCACAAATATCACAAGGACAATGCTGATCCCAAAACATGGCTACACTCTGCACAAGGGTTTTATTTTTTTACTGCAGGAAGACACCTGTGCACTGCTACAACATGCATACAGCACTACTCCAACTTCTGTTTATCATAAAAACACACAAAAGGAAACCTACCATCTGCAAGGCTGAGATCTCAAATCCTTCCTTGAGGATGGCTTTTATAATCTTTCCAGCAAGCCCTGAAGAAACATGGAAAATACAGTATGCATTTTTAAAAAGCAGAATTCACAACTGAAAGGTATTATGCCAATATGCTGCTTATTCTCAAACTGAAAAAGCAATGTTTGTGCAATGCTGTGAGAAGCAGAGCAGAGCTGAGTTCACACACTCTGTGTTCTATATGAGGTTATGTGTTGATGGTTTCAAACAACTAAATTCTATGCAGGTGTTGAAAAGTATTTCTACCAAAAAAGGGTAATTAGTGAAGCCTTTGCTTTTCTTAGATCCACTGCAAAACACCAGTTGGTGCAGGACCAAGATTTATATTTTTAATGTAAACCCCTTGGCAATACTCATGCTTTATCAGTCATCAATTCAGAGCACCAGCTGCCTTTTTCTTTCTGCAGGTCCTACTTTAAGCCAGAAACAATGCAGGATGACAACAAGTGTTGCAAATAAACTAGCACAGGAGTTCATGTCTCCTATGAAACACACATTAGTGCAAAATAACCTACTCCTTTGAAGTCTATAGCTCACAAATATGCTATTGCTGATGATACTGCTTGCTTATTCTCTCCAGAACACATCCTCAAAGACTGAATGATATTGTAAAACAAAACACTGAACTTCAGGAAACAAGAACCACTGATTTTCCACTGAATGTATATTTTAGATTTGCCCCTGCTTAAAAAATCAGACCATTTTGAAGATTATGTCAGTCCAGCACAACACTCTCTGCAAGTGAACTTCTCAGAACTATTGTTTTTTATAGAACACAAATACCTGTCCTCTAGTACAGTTTGTGAGAAACTACAAATTTATATCTAGAAAAGAATTAATCACAGAAGAATACCCTATAACAAGTGACAATAGCAGGATGTGACTCTTGGTTATTAGATCCTTTTATTAAGTAGTCTTTACATTGTAACATATTTAGCACTACATAAATTTAGGAGGTGAGAATAAAACAAAGCTAGTATAGAAGTTACAGCATGCTTGAGACAGAGCCTATTAATACCTGTGGACTGGGGAACTTCCTACCACATTAAAAGGTCAATGGAAGCTCTGAGTAAATAAGACTGAGAGTTAAAAGGCTGTCAAAAATTGTATTTACAAATGAAAATGAAAAAAAACACATCCCTGAAGTATTTGCTATCATATTTTCACATTAAGGTTTATGTAGAAAAGCTTTCTCTCTCCAAAACACTGCATATTTCTTCCAAAAATCTTCCAAGTACTAAAGGGAAAACCTGAGACTTCAGTGCATACTCAGTCCATGCAGCTCTTTGTGTTTATAGAGCATAGAAACAAACAGAGGCAAATACAATTCCTGTCCCACTATGCTGTTCCACAATGTTTTGGTGAAAAGTTTCATTTTAATATTACTGTGAACCCAGGAAAAAAAAAACAAACAAAAAACAAACCACAAAACCAAGCCTTTATTTAAGATTAAAAAAATAAATAATTGCAACAGCAAAATGAAGGGACTTGGACAGGTTTGCCTAGGAAATGCAAGACCACGTCAGAGAGAGAAACCAGAGCTCTGGCTTTGTCCACCTTCCCTGAAAGGCTGAGCAGCTCAAGATGCTTCCACACAGGTTCCACTGAGCCTTCAGTCTTGTTTGCAGAGATGAATGGGCAGTTTGTAAAGAGATCAAGCGACTGGCTGGGAATCATTCAGGAAATGAATAAATAAATTAATTTAATAAATCAGCTAATTAAATATGTGACATGGCATATGCTTTCCCTCATTCTCAATCTGCAAGGACAACACTCTGGTCAACTGCTTCACCAGAAACCAGCAAAGATGAAGAAAGAGCACTGGCAGATAAATGGTCACTGCCACTTGCAGAGAAAAAGCTATGAGAAAGGTAAGGGACAGCTGCAGATGGACAGATGTCCATTTTACACTTAATCAGTCAAGAATGGGCTACTTGCATAGGCACTCTCAGCCAGCAAGCATCTAATTAAAATACATCAAGTTATGGGGTATTATGGAGATCTGCTTTTTACAGAACTTTTGTCTTCAGCAGTTTTACAACTTACAAGCAAAATCCATGTTTAAGAAAACCAAAGGGTGTCTCTACTCAGCTTTCTGGGCTGTTTCTCTACTGAAGTCACTAAGACCTATTTCTTCTGTGGAGAGGAGATAGTCTCCTTTAACAATAGAAATTAAAGTAGAAAGGTATTTTGCATAAAGGTCTTTAATGCAAGGTTCCTTTAATAATTGTGATAAATCTCTCATGATTTTCCTCTACATTGTATTTCTGAGTTCACTTTCACTCATGAGAGCAGCAGAGCACTTTGTTGCTCCAGACACATTGCCCATGTCTGCAACACCCAAAACACCTAACTAAAAAATTTATTTTCACCATTCAGACAGACACCTCACCCACAGAATTCAAAGTGCCTTGAGGAAGAATGGCCATGAGATTTCACTTATGTTTGCAAAGCAGGACATTAGCTCCACCTCCCAGATGTGGGAATTGAGGCAGAGGAGCACAGGCAAGTTGCCAGTGGCAGCACAGATCCACAGATCCAGTGACTTGTCCTCCCTTGTCCCAGTTTAGGCAATCCATGTATTATTTCTCCTAGGGACACTTTCCTTTTAAATTCTACCTGAACCAAAATAGAAACAAAAAGCACAAAGGCAATCCCCAAGCAACAGAGAGTGTGAGCTCAAGGCTCAGCTTGGGATCTGCTGGAGGCTTCCAGCCAGTTGCATGACTGAACTGGGATGTATCCTATTCTTTGGGGGCAGAGAAAGATCAGGAAAAGATGAACTAATTAGAGTGCCATTTCTGCAGCTTTCAACAATTTTTTTCCACTTTAAAATCCTAATCTGTAGTGAAAAAAACAACTTTCTAAGGACCCTTCAACAAGGGTCAGTGGATGTTTAAAATGTGATTACAGTAAGAACCCAAATCAAAGCTACAGATTAGGCACCAGTTATGACGAATTTTCAGTTGCAAAGCACAAAAGAATCCCAAGCATTATTAAATACAACTGAGGGAATTTAACACTAATCCAAGCAAAAAGAGTGAAAGAAAGGGAGCACAGGCACACATTTTATGTCTGCTGGGCAGCATTATGTTACTAGTTTGGGACATAATAATTTTCCAGTATAGACAGAGAAAATGTTCCAATATATTTTAATCGGGTAAAATGATAAAGCACCAGGACTTCCTCAGTAACAATATTATATGACTTGCTGCTTTACAACATACAGGATTTTAAAATCATCCTTCATGAAGAAACAGAAAGTAGCAGGAAGACATCAGACTGAAAAAGGTTACAACTGCTTGCAGAATTAGGCATTGGGATAAAACAAAACAGTTTAATGAAAGTCACTTTTAACCTAAAAGCACTTTAACCAATGAGCCATAGCAGCTGTGCTACTGGGACCTTTCAGTCCCAGTGCACTACAACCACCAGCCCCAGGAGTAGCAATGTTATATTCTCTTCCCTTTCCTCTTGGCCTGCTTCCTAATTTAACCATTCCTCTGTTAAAAGCTCATTAGGAAAGACAGCAGACTGCTTTCAAAGCAAGGCAAGAACTAGATTCCTCATCTCAGCCTCCATATGTCATTTTTAAAAATCCTTCCAATAATTAAAAATAATTCCTCTTAAACAACAGGGGTTTTTTTGTTTTTTTTTGACAGGAATACAAAAACTGCCATGACTGATCAGATTGATGATCCACCTCATCCAGTAACATATTTCTAAAAGTAACCTGTAGCAAGTGCTTAACATATCACTAACTATAAGTAGCAATTTCATTGCATGTCTTTTTCTGACACTTTGAAATGCAATTTTACTTCATAGTATAATGAAATAATCTGATTCTTTACTGCCAAGTTAAAGTCCTATTTCAAAACTCCAGAGAATCGTAATCAGGCTTTACTCCAAGTAAAGTCCTTTTTGAACTTTAGAAGACGGAAAAGTCGGATTTAGAGTTGGGCTCTTCTGCAATGTATTTCAGTTGAAGTTCTTGCTAATCTTTGTTTCAGACAACATTGAAAAACACTGGGAAGTAAAGGACAGATGTCCTTCTCAAAAAAGTGCACTTCTTCCTCTCAGTTGGTCAACCTATACCCTGAAGAAAAAGGTTCCTTCACTTCTTTTTCTACTTAGGAATAACACAACTCTAGGCATTTTTACTAGAAAGCATAAATACACCACTTCTAGACCTCCCAAAAGTTTGGTCATGGTGATAATCTAGAATTATTGGTCTCCCAGCCCCACTGTGTACTGTATGAAAAAGCATATGCAGTCATTTTTGCACCTGTGCTCTGGCACACCAAGGGAATGCCAGGAGTGTCTCCTGAGTGACAAGGGAGAGGGAGACCTCAAAAGCCACCCAGGCCAGGTGGCAATAAGGAGGGAAAGAAAAGACCAGTGGATACAGATGGGAGTGAAAGCAGCATGTGAGGAAATAATGAGAGAATACTGTCCACAACCATAGTGTGCAGGATTTTCCATCATTCCTCATTCCTGTCTAGGTACTATATTAAAGGAGAACCTCAAGAAGTTTGAAGGGCAGCTTTATAGACATTTAGGGAGAACTTCGTCAACATTGCTGCACTGGTGAAAACCTTTACAGAAAACACTTCTTTGAAAATACTAAAAGTGAAAGGAGTGAAGACAGAAGATACCACCATGGCCTTACTGGAAAATAGAAGTCAGGATAGTGCTAGCACAGGAAGAATGATGCATGCAAACAGTAAATCTCAGGGGGCCTTGAAACCAAAAAGACAGAGTGTGTGACGTGGCTGAGAATGGGAACTGATGGCTTCAAAGGGGGTGAAGGGTTCAAAGGCTCAATTCCAGCTCCAATTTTTTGAACTGCTAGGAATAAGGCAAGACCACACATGTGAATGCCACTCATGGTATTATATGATGCAGAATGATGAGAATCCATATGGAAAAAAGATATTCTGGGAATTCTTGCATGGGAACAGATGGGAAGAGTCACACTTAGCCCATGGAGAAATTCAAGACAAAGATCACAGCCAGGCTACACAAAGTATCCAGCAATTTGGCTGGGCAGTGTGAGCCATTGGAGAAGAGAATTTGAAGAAAGCAATATTATGAAGAAAGGTCAATATCTGTGCAACAGTTATGCTGAACTCAAACTGACAGTTGTATATCTACAAAAAAACAACCAACTCCAAACCCAGAAAAGCTATTTTCTGTCTTTATTTCTTCTTGTGTAAAGAGAAAGTTTAAAAAGAAATATCCAGTTTGCTTTGCTCTTTCTTTCAGGATGTTCATTACTTTGTACTCCTTTACCACATCCACTCAGATTCTGTATTTCCTTCAACTTCAGAAGACTGTGGTCAATCATCCTGGCTAGTAGAGTGTTTCCTATGGCTATAATAAGTTTCATTTATTTTTGCTTATTTCTAAAGTGTGAACAAAACTAAATACAATATTTGATTATATGAAGGCATTCAGTATTGTAATTCAAACCATTCACAAGTTTAGTAACATTTCTTTCCTTTTTTGTTTATCCCTGCTGAACACTGTGCATGGGACTTCTCATAAATGGTTACAGCTACAGAGAGGAAGTGGTTAAAATTATTCCTTGGAATGTGTATTAGCCCATAATTATAAACAATAACTTTAATCTACTATTTCACTGTCAATTAAATTAATTCTGGAGGTTGAAATCTTGAGATCCCCCACAATCTAGAAGGTTCACCAACTCACTGTCCTGCAAGAATATTAAACACACTGCAAACTCTATAATTTATTTTCAACTTGGCAAAATACTATCACATATTCCTACATTCTGTGCCTTGGCTGTTTTCAAATCCATTATCTTGCCTTTCTTCTTACACTCTGATTTGAAAAGGGCAGTAAAAGAAGAGACTTCAATATATTTACCTTTTGCTCCAAGGTACATTGAGTTAGATTAGGCATGGCCGCATTTTTTTCATTTTTCTAAAATCTTCTCAAAAATTTCTGGTGACTTCAGGTTCTGTTACATCACCAAATATTAGGCCAGTTATACACTACAAAGTTTTCCTTAATGGTTACATTAAATCTTCTTTCATCTAAATTAGTAAATATGCTCATATTTTGTAAATGTTCTTATAGAAAGCTGTATATCCCTGTCCTACCCACCACAGGTTAAATAAATTAAACCCATAACATTTTCATTGACTAAATCTCTTATTCTTTTTGCTCTCTTCTTCTGTTATTTTTGAAACAGAGTGCCCAGAAACTGGATATGATACCCAGTTGGATTCTCATGAACATTAAGCAGAACTGGTGGGTGCATAGTGAACATGGATTATGCCTGTTTCATCAATATTCCAACCATTTCTCTACAAACTTTCCACTGATACCCTGCCAATTCTTCTTTATTTTGTATCTGTGCATTTATTTTCCCTTCTCCATGGTAGTGCTATGCAGTTTATATTCATTTTCATTATCTTTGCATCACACCATTTCTGCAACTCATCAGGAATGTTCTGAATTCTGATTACATCCTTCAAAATTTCAGTAGGCACTTGGTACCACATGTGAACATTGAAATAATGCTCTGCCCTCACCCATCCAAGCCATTAATGACAATATTGACAAGAACTGGCCCCAGGATGCCCAACAAGACTTCATTTGAAAAGCACTTTTAATTTGAAGTGCAGTCCAACATTCAGGGAAACATTTAAAGCTATGTGGATGCCTATGTTGTAGAGATCTAAACATATTAATTACTCCACTAAAGGAAAATTCTGGTTTCTTAATAGCAAAGAACTTTCACAAAGGCACTGATAACCAAGTGAATTAGGCTAGCCTAGACTGTTTTACCTTCTTTTAGAGAAAACATACTTGGAGAATTCAGAGATCAACGTAGCCTATCTTCCTTCACAAAAGATGTGCTAGGAAGTGTCCATCTTATATCCAGCAACCACTGAGTGATTTCAGTGAAATCATATACTCCTAATTCATCAGTTTCCTGGGTATGAAAGAAGTTTCACCATCCTGAAACTCGCTGGTGCACTCTTGGAATTGACTTTTCTCTAACCCTTTACAAGTGAAAGTCCCAAAATGCAGCAGTAAACACTCATTTCTAATGTCTCTTTTTTTACATTAATACCATCATTCCTGCAAAGAGATGATTTCCAGGAATATGAACACCACCAGTATAAGTCTACTGAACATAGCAGTAAATACACTCTTTCCAGCTGGAGGATACTTATGAGCTTCAGCAAGGATTGGCTGTGCCATTTGATCTGTTGGTTTTTCTGAAGTGCATCTCCTCCTTTCCTGTCTCAAGCTGTCAGAAAGGATTTTCAAACTCCGTTCACCTCTTCCCCTATCAAAATCTATTCAAATGTAAAATATACTTTTTATATTTCAAAAAAAGAGATGTCACTTCCCCACTAGCCACTGAAATCCAGAATCAGTCTAAGCTGGGAAACTAATGCCAAGGTGCTAAAACTTTAGGCAGAAATAAACAAGAAACACTATGGGCTTGTTTCAAAACCAAACATCCCAGGCAAGGAATATACATTATTACAACTACAGCAAAGAGTTTAAAAAAAAGATGGAAATTTATGGATGACTGATCTCAAAAAAACTAATTTTTTTTTTTTTTTATAAATTCTAAAAAATGGTGATGTAGTGGCAATGTAGGTTGTTTTCATTTTAATCACTTTTTCCCAGCTTCTCTAAAGAGAAAAAAAAAAAAAATTCGGCCAACCAAAAAAAACCCCAGCACCACCAGACACTACCAAATGGTTCAACATCTTAAATATTATACATATACACAAGGGAAACATAAGAAAAGACTGCCTTTCATTGGACATAAGCACATCTCCTCCCTGGGCAAATCTGTCTGCAAAAGACTGCCTGCAGCTGAAAGCACAGTGTTTTACTAGTTAGTCCTCAAATATCTGCAGCAATAAGATTACCATATTGCATGTGGAATACCCTGAGGTCACATCTCAAACCATCCACTCTGAAGTATTTGCAAAGATTTGTGTTCATTCCACAATTTTTTCTCACTTCCAGATTCTATCTGCAAATAATTCCTTCCAGACTTCAAATTGTGAAGTGCACCAAGGCCAGCACTGATGCCCCCTGGCACTGGACTCAGTCTTGTAGACAAAATCCAAATAAAGGTTCTGTCTATAATGAGCTAAACTCCACAGCATCTGCACTTCACCTTTCTATTATCTGCACACTTATCACAGACAGAAGATGGACTTTCAGATTACTTATGAGAAAATTGCACTCCTCGTTTTTTCTCAAGCCAGTTTTCTGAAAACCCTGCTCTAATTGTAGATCCCCTGAAAATAAAAATACTTAATTACTCAAACTTATGCCTCAAAGAGCAAAAAAAAAGGAAACGATTTCCAGAGTTTTCATATCTAATGAGTACAAACTGTCTTGGGAAAAAACTATGAAATAGAAAAAACTATGAAATAAGTAGTGCTGAGAGTGATAATAGATTTATATCTCTACTACACCATCCTCTTTTTCTTTTCCAGCTTATTCAATTTTCTAACCACACACATTTAAGTATACTTAGTATCATACAAAGGTGAACTGGACATTTTCATAGTGATGCCTTCTCTCTTTCAAAGAGCATCAAGTGTATTGTGTGTCAGGACAGTTCCTCAGTTGTCTGCAGTCAGATAATCCACTGCAATGTTGGATTCCCATGCTCTACAGTCCTCTCCTCACTCTCTCTTATACAGTAAATTCATTTCAGATTCTACATAAGTAAACCTTGTTTCTGTACTTGCTTGAGACTGAACTACCAGCCTTGGTATTTTTTGTCACGTTCAGGTTTGTCTTTGGAGCTGCAAACTACTCTCAATTGGAATTTTCTGCCTTTGCATAAAGAAGGAAATATGATTATGATTTCCTGTCATGCCACATTTTGTTAATCAGTGTAAAGTTCTACAACTTTCTAAAGCTATCTGCTAGCTACTAAGTATAGAAGAGCTATAAGTTTTATCACCCACTCAGAACAGGTCTAAAACCACATTTCCACACAATATCTTTTCCACCTGGCAAGAAGGTATTTCTGCTCCGTTTATTTTCTCTAAGATTTAAATTTTCTTCAGTTGAAGAATACTATGGAAGATACCACTGTATTTTCTTTAATTAAGAGAAAAAAGGATTTAATTTACCAGAAACATTAGAACAAAATCTCAAGCTTAACACATACAAGGAGATCAAACCTGTCTGGATAGTTACTCTCATGCCCAGGACCTCACAAAATCATAGAGGCTTCCTTGCAGACCTTTCAGTTTCCATATTGCACACTTCTGACCTCAGCCTTTATAGCCTGATCATCACTATTTAAATTTTTTTCCCTTGCTAACTTTTCCAAGGAAGAAGCTAAAGGTGACATCAAAGAAACTCGAAATCAGTCATGAAATACTAAAGTCTGCTTCCTACAGCAAACATGACTAAACTGTTACACATAAAAATATTAAAAGTTAATCCCACTCAGTGATCTATAGGGTGCTATTTCTGCTTACAAAACCATTGACTAAGGGCATTAAACTGTTTATCTGTTCTGGTAAATTTACAAGTTTGGCTTCTGAGCACTAGTGCTAATACCTCCAGATCTACTAAGATGAGGGGAATTAGAAAAAGAAAATGTCTAAGTGATTGCAACTATGATCTTTTATCTCAAGCATCAAAAGCACAATAAGCAGGACGATTACAGAACACAGACCTACACTAAAAATTTCAGATTATTAAACAATTTAACCATACAATCCTAAAGCTGTGCTTAATAGTTACCATCCTCCCTGACTGAAAACTGGTCTCAGGAGACAAGGAGAAAACTGAAAAACACTGAGAAGTGTAACAGATTCTAGAGGGGATAAACCACATCATGTCTCACTGATGCAGCCCTGGTCAGAACAAATTTGCCTGAAATAGCATCAGGTTCCTTTTGCATTCTTCTAGATCTCAGTGAAGAGGAATTGGACTGTTCTTGCAAAGCCCCTCCAGAGTTAAAACACAACCACCTCACTGCTGCCAGCCAGGAAAGCTCTCCACTTCCATTGGGAGCAGCCACCAGTGGGTTAAGCTGTCTAATCCAGAGCTCTGGGCTACACTGCTTCCATGGCCTACCCATTTCTGATCCCCCAGAGGATGTTCTGCTGACACCAGACTGACAAAATAGCTATGGCCTTCCTTCTTCCAGAGACGTGCATGGCACACATTCCTGGAGGGCCAGTGATGCTGTCACTCCAGCATTACCAGCACTCTTGACAGCTGAGGTTAAACTTCACCTCAGTCCCCCAACACCCTTTATCAGGCCTCAGGGTTCCCCTGCAGCCTGGCAGACATCCTGACACTCCTGCTTACAGGAATTCTCAGGTGCCTGGGCACTGCACCAGGTCCTGCTGTGCTTGGCTGGCTGGGACCAGACGCTTCTGTGTGTCCATCCGGAGAGAGGCAGCAAGGCCAGAGATAAAACCAATGCTGATTTTCCTCTACTTTAGCACTGGATAGGAACCAACTGTGGCAATCAAAGTCATTTCCAAGAGAGTATTCTGCCCAAGTATTAACCAGCACAACTAGAGATTATATCCAGCCTTTTGTAAGCAAGTTAAGCTCATTGAAAAGCACCCTAGTTTACAGGTGCCATTAAAGCAAATCATCTTCCAGGAGAAAACCAGGAAGATTTTTCCTTCTAAGAATCAGTTATGCAACAGACTCTGGAGGAGAAACAGACACTGGGGAAAAGGGCCAAAAAGCAATATTCAAGTCATTAATTCAGTCAAATGTCTCTACAGAAATAAAGACTAAATGTCTGTATAAACTCAAGTATGTAAATGAAACTTCATGTAATTGTAAATATGCAATAAGCAGCTTGCATTCACAGTAATTAGATAGCCAAGTTCAAAGCCTCAGCAGCGCATAGGAAATGGCAAAAAGGTTTATTTTTAGATACTCAATACTGAAAATTTGTAGAGCACAAATCAAAACTCCAATGCAAAAGATGCTCTGCTGCTTTGACCCACATGATTTTCTCTCCATGCCTCTGGCTTTGCCAAAGTACCTTTTCCCACTGAAGGCCACACAGGATTTCCTTTCCTCTCCAGCTGCTGTGTTTCCATGTACCTGATTGATTGTGTGTGCAACTTTTGCTTTACCTATTAAACTGTCCTTATCTTAACCCACAAGTTTCCTCACCTTTATCCTCTGATTCTCTCCCTGATCCCAGAGAAGCGAGTGAGGGGCTGTGTGGGGTTTGGTTGCCAGCTGCCATTAAACCACACCAAAGTGTTAGAACAGTTTGTTAACTCAGAAAAAAGTCAGTCCTGATTTCCTCTCAATGAGGGTAGTAATCACAGCTGCATGGAGGGAGAATGCTCACACAAGGTACATTTTTGTCTTCCCAATTTTAGTTGCTTTTTGGAAGCTGTCCTCTGACTTTCCAGCTCTCTGTGGTGTGAGAAAAAGGACTATATAGAGAACAGCACTCAAACTGCAATGCTGGATGTGCACATACATCTTTTGTTTACCTACATCCATACCTCCTCTTCTCTCCTCACCACCCTCAATTCCCTAAAGGCACTCACATACTCAGAGGGATATGCAAACAGGATCACAATTTGTCTTCTGGCAACTCAGAGGAATTCAGAGAAGTGCAAGAAAAAAAAAAAATAAAGGAACAGACAGGACACTATGAAATCTACAGAGATGAGCAAGATTAAAAATAGGAAGAAAAAAAATCTGTGCTCACTAAGGTAAGAGTCTGAGCCTCTATATGTAATAGAAATTTTATCTTGAGTCTAAAAAAACCAGTCCAAGCCATCCACTTTGCTATTTTTACACTCTAATGAGGGACCCTAACAATCCTGCCCCAGCAAAGTTTCTCCTCTGCAAACATGTAGGTAGGTAAAATCACAGTCCCAGCTGCTGCCCATATTTCTGTAAAAGGAACATCGCTGTGTCTTTGCTGCATGGCAGACTTATCAGTAGCAGATACTATGCAAGGTCTGGAAGAGATAACAGGCACATTATCAGTAGCAACCACGAAACTCCTTCTTGTGAAAGCCTTTTTTTTAATTTCAGCAAGCTCTCCAGACATCCCACTTGAGGTGTGAAAGGCCTGGAAACTGCTCCAGCCACTTCTGCTGTTTCCATTTAAGCTATCCACAAAGAAGTGATTAAAATGTTGCAATGTGCTCTGCATCTTACTAAGAAAAAACTCTATGCTCTCACATGGTGCTATTTATTCTGCATTCAAAAATACTGTTTCAGTGCCTGAGTCAAAATATTTTACTGCACTCACTGCTCCTACACATGCTCCTGGATCTAAGTACAGGACACACTAGCGAGGTTATTTTTGCACGGTAACAGTACAGCATTAAACATTTCCAATACTCAAACTCCCAGGGCATTCTCCAGCACAGAAAGCATCACAGAATCCACCAAATGCTTTAGGTCTTTGGCTCACTTTCATAAACAAGCCTTTCCTGCTTTCCATCCCCACTGCATTCAGCAGAACACAATTCCTAGCAGCACAAATCTCCCTTGAGAGTGGTTTTAATCTGATGTGCTCCTGTCTGAGTGGAGGGCCCTGGCTCATGGCTAGGTGTCCTGATTTCCCTCTCTTGAGAGGATGCTGACCTGCAGCAGGTGACTGTGCTGACAGACAGGAGCAAGGACATGGGAAGCTGTCACAATAAGATACATCAAACCTCATGTAGATTTTAACCCTTCTATTTTGTGCCTCTCCCTTCTTATTCTGAAGAGAACGAGTATCTGCATGGAAAAAGCACATGGCCCACTCACTCTTCATGGAAATGAACTGCAGAAATAGTAAATGTGTATGAAAGGCATATCTGCTAGTTTTGCATGTACTGTGAAACAAACCCTGTGCTTACACAGTCTCATTCTCCCAAAAAGAGGGCACAGGAATGATCATGGATACAATGGACACACAGTGCTTTCTGCTGTCCTCTACTATCTGCACTGCTTACCTTCATTAACTGCATGAGGCTTAATAATGCAACAGGTACAGTTTGTGAATTTTGCACTGCTGACTGGTCCACGACCTCCACTGGATGGAAAGAACAACTCCAGCTCCTGAAAACAATTGTAATTAAACACATTTTAGATTGATCTAACAGCACACATCAGCTTTTATCATAAGTAACAACATCTGAAGTACCCACAATCACAGAAGATAAACCTGTGCAGATTGTTTTTCTTTCCCCAAATACTTCTTGCCTAAAATATTGTTTCACATGTATCTTTTCCTCTCTGACACCATTGCTACAATCATAAAAACAGGATTGGAGTACTTCTTGCAATGTTTTCCTTTTCAGTTCTGCCATGCAATCTGTTCACACTCAGAGCATTCAAAATGCTGATGCAACAATCATTTGGTAGAGGTGTTCCCAGTTTTACCAAAGCTCTCTTTTTCCTCAATATCTTTCCAAATCCACTCCCTTATACACATATCTTATTTTTCCCTTTGTTTCAAATCATCTTTTCCATAATATAAGCAAAGATACAACTACAATCAATTTCTCAGTATGTTTTCTTTCCATATACAAAATTGACCTCCTTCCAAGTTGTTTACATTTTTTTCTTTCGTCTTAAACACCTAAACTTGGTCTAAAATTGTCTACAAACTTCTCATGCCTTATTTGCCCTATAAGTTTTTTTTAAGTCTTACTAAATTGAAGCTGATGAACTCAATTGCTTTGATTTACCAGATAAGTCAAAGGAACTTTTTTTGCTTTCAATCTCTTTCTTCCCACCATCACTATTTAGGCATCAGATACCTTGGGTCTTACACCATACTGGGGTGAACTTGGCAGTGAGGTTTTTTCCCTTGGTGATATTCTTTCACTGTTCACTGCCAACTTCACCCTTTTTCCATACCATATATTGAAATATGTTACACAATCTGCCAATTAACAAATGTGCAAAACACAGGTTCCATTTCATACCTATTGGTCAAATTCAACAAGAGAATTGATACATTTCTATTTAAGAGATAAAATTACATCCAAGAAATACTACCACCAAATGTATTTGATTTTTTTCCTGTATAACAGTAGCAGTGCTAAAGGCCATTTCCTGGAATTGTCTCCCTTAATTTACTAGCTCAACTTAAATGGAATAAACTCATATTTAGCTCATTTCTGTAATCCTTTCCTTACAAATTACACAATTCAAACTTGTCCTGGTGTGGATCTTGGACAATGGATCTTTCAAGAGAAGGAAAAAGGGGCTTTGTTTTCCTGCTGGCAAATAATCCACATTTTATGGGGGCACACCTGAGACAATAGGGTTCATTCCTTACATCCTTCTACTGATAAAATGCTGCATGATTCAAGGAACTTGTCCAACTCTGTTAATTGCTGTTTACTCTAATGGAAGCAGCCAGAAAAAGGCAGTAAAATATGTATAATATCTAACACTTAGTTTTATCCATTAAAATTTATAAAAGGAAATGAACTCAATAATGCCAAAGGACTGGCATAATGAAAGATCAAACTATAATCTTAAAAATAAGCCAATTATTTTCCTTATCCTTTATTCCTAATTAAAGAAATTACAAAATTTGTCCTGCAGAGAGACAGTAGCTTAGAGTATATCAGAGACATCTTTCACTTGTCATTTAGCCATCAAAAGAACAATGCAGCTTTCCACTCTAAGTGCTCAGCTTACAATGCTTTCATTAAATGTGGTTGAGACTTCAGTTTTCTGTCAAGAGAGTTCATTTAGGTCCCTTTATCTTATATTTCTTTCTTTTCAGCAAATCTTCATCAGACACAGCCAACTAGTTTCCATAGCAACAGCTATACAGCAATATAATACTAGTCCTACTATATTAATAAAGGCACAGGGGCACTAAATTCACAATTTTGCTTGATTTATTAAAGATGGGTATCAGTAGCACCACAAAGAGGCACACATTTACAGTGTCATAAAAATGCTGCAGATGAACAGGGCCTCCAGACAGCATTTCAAAAATAATGAAATGCAACAAGAACAACAAACTAAAACCTAAGCACACACTTATGCTTCTAACCAAGAATCTATGCTAATACTCTTTCCTACACTCTCAGTTCAGAAGCTGGCACAGTTGTCATGGTAGTACACAGGAAAAAAGAGAAACTTCCACTCTTGTATTTGAAAGTGTCTAACTAACCAGAACTCCAAAGACTTTGCTGACTGTAACTCTCCTTCATCAGGAAAGATCACTTTTATCTAAACTGAGTCTGTAACGTGTTGATCAAGCTGGGAGGCAGAAAAACTACTTCATGTCCAACATGTGATTTTCTTGCCCAAACCCAAGGCCCAGGGAGAGGACCCAGCAGCTCAGTGCCAGTGCAGAGCAGCAGTGAGTGCCTGGCCAGCAGAAAAGCATCCATGCCCTGCAGGCAGCCTGCAGCACCTCACAGCCAACAGCACCAGGGGAGGCTGCCCAGCTCTGCCCTCAGCACCAGGGAATGACCTCTGGGCACATCAGCTAGAAAACACTCCCTGGCAGCTTATTAGGTATTCTGAGGCAGGTTTCTCTCCAGCTGTGCTACTGCAGCTGTTCCCATTTAAACTGAGGGATGATTAGACTCGAGGAAGCAACTACTGGTATCTTTCCCCAGCTAAAGTGGTCTGCAGCTGAGACACCTCAGTGACACATCAAACAACCATGAGATATTCTTGCTATCATTTATTAGCATATCTGTCCCACAACAAGGCAACAGAAGTCACCTTAATTCTATAGAAATGGTAATACCTATTACCCAGTCTCAGGGCTTTCTTCTTAGCACTGAGAAAAGAAACACTGCAAACAAAGCAAAACAGAACCAAACTCCTCAAAGCCACATCCAGTGTGTTACCTGTCAAAGCACTACAAAGTGGCCTGTTTTAAAATTTATCCTTCTAAATAATAACAGCAAAGTAGTCTGCAAGCAGAGCACTAGTGAGAAATGTGAAGGAGAACAGATATGTGACACACAAAAGAGGGCACAAAAGGATTTAATTGTTTAATCCCTTTCTTTTTATGACCAACATTGGTAGATTACACAGACTACGCAATTAACTCACTGTTTGTGATGTACAGGAGACATTAAAAATGACCAGGCATGCTCTCCTAATCTCAAAGCTCAAAGCACCCAAGATTCCCAATTGTGATAAACAAGATTTCTGTTTTCAGACAGTTTATTTTTCCATGCTAAAAAGGAGCCGTGAAGAATATGTAAACTAATTCTGAACTCAAGTGTGGAAACAGAATGAGAAATTCCTAATCTGGTTGTTAGCAGATAAAAGTAAAAATAAACCTCAGTAAAGGAGGAGTCAAAAACTTACTTTAGCAGCTGAAGCAACAGAATCTGGGCCGTGAGCTGCATCTCTGAGGCCATAATGTGCAAAGCTCTCTGAGATGCTGTCCAGTGTATCATTCTCAGTCGTTGTAGGGTTTGCTGGCCCCACTATTGCTCTCCATTTACTCACTGCATCATCTCCTAAGAGCTCCATAGCAAGGATGGGGCCACTCATTATAAGCTGGAGAAGCTCACTGCAAAATGGAAACAGCACATGGTGATCCATGCTACAAATTAAAACCAACAAAAACAGTGGAGGTGCTCAGAACACAACTTGGCAAGACCACGAGCAACCTCCTCTAACTTTGAAGTTTACTCTGCCTTGAGGAAGAGCTTAGATTAGGTCATGTGCAGACATTCCCTTATTGTGGCTGTAGGAAAAAACCAACATTTAGATAAATTCACACAAGTTATTCTGTAGTCTTGGATTTCAAAAGAATTTTTAAAGGATCAGTACAGGTGTCCTGGTAACAGTGAAAGAGAGACCCCACTTGTCTGGCAGGAATGATTCCTAAGCTTTCCTCTTCTGCACAGCAGCATTTCAAGGCTCTCATACATGACCTGGATGTGTACCCACTGACAAAATGTCAGCACTGCTTTCAAGCTGGATTTTCTATTGCCCCACAGATCTCTCCCATGGATTTTGCCCAGCCAAAGTCCAAAGTGGGAGAAAAGGGAAAGAGTTAAGAAGTTGGCATGGGATAAAGGACTTGCTCACAAAGGGAGTTATTACATTTGGCATAACTCAAGTGATTTTAATGAGATGAATCCAAGTAAGTACAAGAGGTTGTCAAGGTTGCTTCCTGTCCTGACCACTTCACAATAGCAAACAACCCCCCCAAAATCGGTAACCCCAACATTCCATTTAAAAATTAAATAAAATATCATAACTATAATTCAGTATATTCACAAAACATGCATACCAGTAAGCCTGCTTTTTCACTGCTTAGTCTGGACAGAGCCAACAAAGGAGAACATTGACTCTGGTTTTTGTACTATTTTGTTTAAAAGAAGAGCTTTACACAGCTATAACTGTGGATGTGCATGCTTCTCCAACTGCCTTTT
Source organism: Aegithalos caudatus (assembly GCA_013389925.1). Lineage (NCBI taxonomy): Eukaryota > Metazoa > Chordata > Aves > Passeriformes > Aegithalidae > Aegithalos > Aegithalos caudatus. The sequence continues at coordinate 407,710 of WEIU01015315.1, forward strand.
TCCTAATGATCACTAGTCAAGAAGAGAAAAGAAGTCCTAGTAGTTTTTTGAAAAAGAAACAATATTTAAACTATGAAAAGTTGCATAAAGAAACAACACAATAAAAAGCTATTGGAAGTCAGGTTCTTTTGGACAGAGTCTGCTTGCTTAGGACAGTTAAAGAGTACACATACATACACCCAAGAAAAAAAACCCAATTTTTACAACACTATTTACTGTGCAGACTAATCCTTGAATATTCTTGTTTTTTATTCTTTAATATGAAAACCATTATTTTCCAAACAATAGAATCATATTTCCTTACTATTCACTAGACTTACATTGACTAGTGAACTTGCAAACTAAATCTGAATTTAAAGACAAGATACAACATCAAATATAAATGAGTTATAGATTTCACACTTTACTGCCTTGAAGTCTCTTGTTTCTATTTGATTAGGAACACTCTAGAGCTATTTATTTCTAATTTAGAGAAAAATTCTATACAGAAGATGTAGCTAATAGGACTGTAGGATGGGAGACAGGCACCTCACAGAGGACAAAGGCTACAGTTCCTCAGACAATTACCATGAGTATAGACAGGCATCTGTGAAATAACACTGCAGGCAAAATTCTTGATTATTTATCAACATATTCAAGCAGGCTTACTCAGCAAAGAAAAGGCAATTCCAAATCATCCATTCTCTGACCTCTCATGGTCAGACATAGCCTGGGGCCATGTCTCTCTGAAGGGCTTGAGTTTGGACCCACAAAAATCAGCTGCTGTTGCCAGAGAGCAGCTGGCAATGCTCATTCTTAAGCACTTTGTGACAGCACTGAAAACAAGTCTTTCAACCACATCAGTGCAAACCCAGGCAGCAACAGGGCTGAAAGACATAAGGCACCTTCTTCCTAAAAGAGGCAGAATGCCCAGTGGAGAGGGAGGAAGAGAAAGTTGCTGGCACTTTCAGGGAAAGTAGAAACAAGTGATTTGGGTCATAAGCATCCATCTGGTCAGTTATGCAAAGACCATGGTTTCTCACATTAGGTGGAGCAGAGTCTAACATCATGGAAGTTTGATATTTGTCCAAGGCTAGCAGTACAGTAAAAACTGCCCCATGCACTATCCTTTCAGTTATTTATGATTTGGGGCACTTGTTACCAAACCAATTCTTACAACTAAGTGTTCCCCTAATTCTCATTATCTGCAAGCTCCACCCTGATCCTGAAGATATCCCTTCTCTTGGCTTTGAAGTTTTGCCTTGCTAGAAGCATTTTCACTTCTGAGGGACAAAAGACATTCCCCTGATACCACTGGGTTGTAAAAAGTTTGAGTTAAAACCTTGAATAGCTGAAATAAGGATCTCTCCCTGGAGGAAGAAGAAATGGTGCATGCTCTGCAAAGGGCTCCACTCAACTAAGACAAGCTCTGATTTTCCCATGCTCCTGTGGTATCAAATATGGTAAATTAATTTAGTGCAGTCAATAAATAAACTTAATACACATCAAGTTGAAATTGATATACCTACTGATAATAAGGTTTTGCTCGATGATCAGCATAGAAATCAGCTGCTTCTTTTCTGGAAAAGCAAAAAGACAGATATAGTTATATATATATATTCACACATATACACACACACACACACACAGATTATATATAACCCTCCCCAAAAACCACAGTTATCATGCACTCAAATATCATTCATAAACATGTTTCTACAGGCAGTGTCTTCCTAAGCTGGACAACTTGTGTTCAAGTCCAACAACAGAAACTACATTTAAATTTCCATCGTATTTTGTGTGGCTACCAGTACAGCTGACAACTCTCCTTTTGCTCCTGCTCTGAGAAGGAATTACTGAAGCCCATTTCAGGGTCACTGATGGTCCCCACATTCTCAGGCTGAGAAATAAATGCAGCAGTCACTTTCTTGCCAAGCCATTTGCTGTTATGTTGCTTTCACCATTCATCAGTTTGAGTGGGGATATTGGTAATGAAATTTGGTTTTAAAGCATAAATAAACCATTTATCTGCTCCACTGGAACACTTCTTTATCAAGGCCAGTGTTTGATTAAACTGGTGCATAACAAAATACTGCATAACCTCGTTTCCATGCAGGGTCCTCAAGTCCTTCAAAGTTCATAGGCAACACAATACCCTCCATATTAGAACAGGATTTCTCCCACATTTTCACACTTCAAAACTCAATTTGGTCTTGCATGTCTCCTCAGGGAGCACAGCAGTGACTGCACACTGCCTTCTTCCAAAGCAATGGGGTTTCTGCAGTGAGGGGTCTCCTTACACTGCCAGGCGAATCAAGGCTACCAGACATACCAGACACATCCAGTGTGTGCAGCACAGCTGCTCTCAGCCTTTCCTCAGGTGCTGCAGGTGAAACAAGGTCCTTTCCAAGCTCTGCAGTGCCACAGCCACGCTCCCACCAACACTGGGCTCAGCTACCCAACCACACAGGTTTTTTGGGTGCACAGCTACCTCCATCCACTGATGGACACATCATTTTGTGGCTTTTCACCCCACCAGCCCCTGCCACCAGCCAACCTGCTCTCTTTCCCTGTCTATTCTCCCCAGCTGCTTCTCACGTTTTACTCTTGCTTACTGAACTGCTTTTTCTGCATGGCAACAGCTAGAAAAATCCATGGAGTTTTTCAGCTCTAAAACTGCTATTTTGTAGCTTCAGATTTCCTGTTGAGAATTGGTATTGGCTTGCTCCAAATCGTGGCGTGTGCCACTTTTTGAAGACGAAATTTGTAGAGAAGGACAAGCTTTTCAAGAGCATTGGCAGGTGAAAGAAAGGAATATTGCTGACCTCTACTCTGGGTACAAAGTTCATCATCAAAGCAGTGCTGTAGGGTGACTAAGAGATTCCAAATTGGAAAGTTGTTTTTACCTGCAGCACAGTCCTCTGATTTTTTTCTGGTCTTCATGAGTTTGCTCATTTTGAGAAGCTCCCTTTACTGACAGAAACTGCCTGCATATTTTTCAAATAGCAGATTCCAAGTATGAACAAAGGCATAGTTCTGTCATCTGAAATGGAACTTTTGATGCTTCTCTCCCATTTGCAGTCCAGACTTAAACCAAATATTGCCAGAGGAAAGAAATAACATCAAGAAGAACCTAAGAAGAATTTAATTTTCTTAACATTTATCAATGTTTGAACAGTCACATTTTTCTCCAGCTTTTTTATCAAAATGACCTGAATAATTCCGGGTTTGTTGCTTTTAGTTCAGTATAAGTATGAGCCATTCAAAATCCAAAATATTTTTATTAACCATGCAGTAAATTTGCTTCCCTTCCATTTCAAACTAAGGCAGAAGCATGATGTAAAAATTATGCTAGACACAGGAATTCTTGGAATCTCACACTTCAAGACTAGACTCTGCAACACATTAGCCTATGTTTCCTTATTTCACCAGAAAATCCTCTTCTGACATTAATTCACCAAATAATTTTGGAAAACAAATATGAAAAAGGTATGTGAAGAGATTAAGTATTACCATTTCTGATTGCAAAGAAGTATTTGAGGGGTCTGTTTCTGAAACAAATTGAGCTCTACTACTCAGTTAACAATTTCCACTGAAATAAATATCAAAGTGCAGTTGTGTTGCCTTAGTTCCCCTTTAATTTCATTATTAGTTCTCTGTTTTCAAATAATGGAAAACAGTGTTCACCTATGTATAACAGACTGAACTGACACAGGATTAAAGGAAGAGACTGAAGAAGTGCCTGCCCACACTTTTGTATCTTGGCTTACAGAAGGCATGAATCTACTTAGCAGTGATTGGCAGACAGAAATGTTGTTAATAATCCCTTTAAAGAAAGCAGTAGAGGATGATGATTTGAACAAGCAAGCCTGAAGAAATCTAAGGGTAGAAGACTTTGGCAAAGCCATAGTTCTATCATTTTAAAATGGCACAGTCCCAAGAAACAGAGTAGATAGTATGCAGAGAAACCAAAAAATACTCAAGACACTATTTAAATACATTCAGTATCACAGCCCAGTCTTGTGCTTATTAATAATTACTTTCAATTATATAAGGCAATCAGAATTTTTTATATTGCAGTAGGCAATAAAAGTTCAAGTCTCCATTTCTTCCCTTCAGTCTGAGTCAGTTCTAAAGCACATGACTTGCCTCAATAGTTCGACTTCTCAGACAGACACTGAAATAAAGCACCACCCAAAACAACACTTCAGGATCAAATCTCTCAGATTGCAGGAGAGAGGAAGCAAAAAAACATAGTTTGAAAGACAGTATTAATTGTAAAGAACCATTAGAAACCTGTTTGAACTCATGAATTGGGTTGTTGGATGGAGGATCTGGGACCAGTACCATCAGACATTGCAGCAGGTGCATGCAGAGAAAAGAGGAAGAAGTCTTAAAGGTATTTTATCAGTATTATAGAAAGCCAAAAAGATTCTGAAGTGAAGGAAAATTGTTCCTGACCTCACACATAAACAATAAGAACACATGAAACTGGTATTATTATATAATGGTATTTTATATATTATATGGTATCAATATATAATATATATAAGACAGATTGCTTTTCTTTCCAAAAACATGTTGCATACTAATAGGTTTGGCAAAGCAGCAATGTAGAAATAATGAAGTAACTTTAGCAAAGTCTTCTAAGATTAATTAATTATGTTCTCTTTCCTCTGAAGCACACCTTCATTTGAATCTTGGGGCTCAATAAGAAGTGGAGAACACTGAAGTCTGGAGGATTAGGAAGATGCAAGAGTAAAACCTGTTCAACCCTGCACCATCAAAAGATCACTTGTGCTGCCCAGGACTTCCAGTGATGAACAAGCACAAATATGAGAGCACAAATTAAGACAACAGATTTACTGAGAGGAAGCAAACCAAGTACTTTAAAGACAACACTATTGTAATCAGCAATACCATCTGTGTGAGGAAGCCTTGAGGTGAGGGCACACAGACATGCCAGCAGGAAACATTGCTGGATTGCTAAAGCTATGGTGAACCTGGGGTTCATACACACCTGACATATGTCATCACCCATACTCATTTGCACATCATTTTTTAATACTCAGCTTAAATCTCTAAATGCTTTCAGAAACCTACAGAATTATGAAACTGATGAGTTTCATGAGTTACTCTCTTACTCACTGGAATCTGACATGTGGAACACAACACAGAATAACTTTAGAGAATATTCTTAATAGCAAAAATATTTAGATACAATCGAGCTAAGCTTAAAAATTCCTTACCTTGAAAGCAGCATCATTTTGGCCTTAGTTATTGTCAATCCTGCATTAATAATGATATCAAATAATTCTCCAATCTTACTCATTCCATCAGGTTTAATCAAAGCCAGGGTTCTGGGAACAAAAAAAATAGTAGAGAGATGCAGCCAACACAGTTTTCCTTAGAGCATTTGGTGTGCACGTTGGGTTCACATTCAGAAAAAAAAACAGCGTGACAAAGAGAGAAATTTTGTCACAGTTACATATTCACTGTCCCAGTGTCTCATCAATTTCCATGCTATTCTTGAATGCCTGTGCAACACATTATTCTGCTAAGAACAAGCTTTGCATGTTATAATTTCCTTGGTTTTCTAACCCAAGTCATCTCACAGTATTCCACCAGGAGTTATTATTTACCAACTTCTCCATTGGCTCTCAGAGCACAAAATTTGACCACTTTTTCCTTAGCTAATTGGTATCTAGACAGCTCCTCACTCTGGATTAGAACACAACTGAATTGTTAATCTCTCCCTGTGCTTGCTCAGCTCCCTTTTTCCCTAATGTTAATCATACACATAAAATTGAAGTTGTTAAAATTCCATTTAAAATATAACTTAAACGTGCCTCTTCCATAAAACTCGAAGTTAAATGATTGTTTTATTAATACTTTTAAAATATTTGAAGTCCTTAATGAGAAGAAGATCTTCTTGTGCTTGGCACAGTATAAAAACTCCATGGTATAGAATGAGCATGCCAAATAGCTGACATTGTTAATAGACACAATAGAAGGATGGCAGAGGAGGTATTGCATCTCTTACACTGACTGACAGCTATATTCTATATTCTAAGGGACATCAATCCAAAAATCTCTACACTCTCCCCCACATCTTTTTTTCCAAGTACATCCTGTCTTCTAGGTAATTATCTTTTTATGCTGTACATCCCCAGGGCCAGGACAGCTTTATTAGTGAGCTTTGCATAGCACCAAGAACACCATCAGCACTAAACGTATTATTAATCAAAAATAACAAGCACAAAAAGAAGGTCTGTAAAATTGCATTTTCTATTTGCATTCATCTTGTGGTGAGTCAGCTTCAAATGTGAGAGGCTTACAAACCAACAGATTTATTCAACCCTGCATCTCAGAAACTCCACGTCTCTGACAATCCTAAAGAGCAGTTGCCATCTTTTACACTGCTTCCAATAAAGAAGGCTCTCCAAGATGGAATGTTTTTATTGTAGTACTTCCTTGAATGAAAGACAAATAATTGCAAATTTCCTATTTTATGTACCAGCATAGCATGGAAAGCAGCCCTTAGGTTAGCAGCAATATATTCCAGCCAGGGCAAATATGCTGAGATTATAGGAGATGGATGAACTTCCACTACATTTACTCTGAACCTTAAGTGACCCCAGATTGACAGATGCTTTGGCAAGAGACAGACAATTTCACAGCAAATGCAAAGCAAGGGAGGTGTTAGGACCAGGAAATGTAACCAGGAAGATTTGAACATATGCAACATTTTATCTGCAACTAAGGGAGAGGCGTAGACAACCTTCAGAGCTCAGAAACAAACAGATTTCCTCAAGCACCATGGAGCTCCTCCACACGGAGCACCTCAGGCTCTGATCCACTGGGAAGTAAGACACAAAAATACTGATGGACTAAGGCTGCAGCAGAAACTGCAGCAAAGCAAGACTGTGCAAAGAAATTTGCAAAGAAATACTGCATTAAAAAGCAATTTACCTAGAAGACATTAATAAAAACTGCAACGAGCAACCTTTGTATATCCTTTGTCTAACACTGATATTTAAACTCTAACATTTCAGTGTGAGCTTTTTCAAAAGTAAGCAGCATACAAAAAGCATACCTCAGGATGCTGAAGACTGTTTCTGAGATTGGATTTCAATTCATGTGCCCTATTTTTAGCTTTAATTAGGAATACATGTCATGGGGTTTGGCATGATGCAGTCTGCAGTATAGATTTGAAAACAGTTTCATGTCTCAGGACCAAGGAGAAAAAAGGCAAACTAAGCTCACCTGCTTACATTTTCAGAGGGACTGTGTGACAGTACTGCAAAGAGTACTGAAACAACAGAAAATGAGAACTGATCAAGGAACAATGCACAAAAACATGCTGTGACTATGCTTTTGAGACCTACCTACTTCTAACAACAGCACTGCTGCATGTACAGTAGCTTATGTCTTGTAGGGGAAGAAATGCTGACTATGCCAATGACTAGAAGCATAAGAATGACATATCCCACTCAAAACAGAACACAAGTATTTCTGGGTGACACACAAGTCTTCCAACATCCTTTTCAATACCAGTGATACTGACTAAGTCAAGCCTACTTAGGCAGGACACACTGGTCAGAAAAATGTTTACCTCAGCTTACAACCACCCAGGATTCCAAGTGAAAGGCTGCAGGAACAGAAATCCCATGCCAGTGATTCCTTATGTGGCACACTGTAAGCAAGCATATGCTCACTTAACCATTTTGGTCACTGTTTGTGATGGTTTTCTTATGATACATTGGGAGGGGAAGAGAAATGCAGAACATTAAATATAATATTTAAAAACTGAACCAAGACTTAAGAAAAATAGGTATAGAAACTGAAATAGAACTGTCTTAATTTCTAGCCTAATTCTAGAAAGAGCCTGTGCAAATCTAGCAAATCTTCTACACATCTGTTTTGTATCTCATGTACCTAGTGTCACATTCACTCGTTTTGCTGACAAAAATAAAGGTTCTTAACTCAAAACATTCCAGATACTTTTTACAGTCACTCCAGTCTCCCTCAAAGGCCTCTGCTGAGCCTGTCTGAGGACACATTGAGTGACCAAAGAATGTATTTCCAAAGTCAAACTGATCTGCCAATAGTCCTGTACAGCACAATGGCAAAAAAAAAAAGACAGAGAAACATTCTGCTTCATACAGCAACCTTAAAATTATTAATGTAATTCCAACTGCAGATTATTTTGGGAATTATCATGCACTGCAGAACTCTTCTTGCATTTAATAACTGCTGTAAAACCTGCTAGGAACAGGCTACAAAGACAAATACATGCAACTGTTTTGCCCAAGGAAACTCTTTTAGTTTGACCTTGTTTACTCAGTGAAAGTTTCTGTGAAGAAACTGGATTTTGAGGATCCCTTGCCTGAGTAAGGCACCTTTCACTGCTGTTCCTTTGGGCTATTCTGAATATGTAACACCACTTGAATATCTATGTTATCTTTCAGCCAGCATTCCTAAAATATTTTCCAAACAGCTGACATGTCATAAATGCCTTTTCTTCCTTTTGTAGAGCAGTACAAAAATTTGCCTCCTCCCAAGACCAACCACTGCATGGACACAATTTCACTGTTGCTGTGTAGACTGTAACCTCTCCTTACAAGAAGAAAATGTCATTTTATCATAAGCTGCCTTCTCCTGGTCTAACTGCATGAGCACTGCAAGAGCACCAGAGATTAAATTAGTTTAGGGAGAGCAGGAAATATACAACTTTACATTGATATAAAGATATAATCTACCCAAAGCTGCACTGAGGAACAAAAAGAGTAGCCACATACACAGAATCCATCCCCTTGTGCTCTCTACCTCCTTTGCTGCTCTTTAACCACACCCAACCCCAGCTTGCAGAAGTACCAGAACTCAGGAAAGGTATTATGGCAGGCATTTTTACAGCAATTTTTTGTGCAGTTAAGACAAAGATGTATGTTAAAACATGCAGCTCTTACTCTATGTCTGGTTATGTACAACTCTCCAAGAATTCAAAACAAGCCCATTTACTGGGAGGGAGCAAGAGAGCCAGTGAATAAGGCTCACTGGAATATCATACCTAAGAAAATGTTCTGTGTTCTTTTCAAAAAGGCTGGAGGAAATTGTAAAAACGTATTAATTTGAAAATGCAGAGATTACCTGCACTGCCACTAAACCAGATCTATATTTCTTGTAAAACTTTAGTGTCCTTGTATTCTTAGTCCTGATATTTGCTCTCAGAAGGCTTCTTAAATCTTTTCCAAAGCAAGCCTTTAAATCAATAATGTGAGTCTTATGAGTCTTATCTTCATCCATGATAAACAAACTTTTTCTTAACAAACAAACCTGTAATTTTTACTGACATTCTCACACTGTACTTTCTGTCCTCACGCACACAGAGCTTAAGAGAAGCTGAAAAAAAACTCTCAGAAAAATCTCCATAGTGAGGAAAAACAACAGAGAATGGGAGTGGTCCTGTAGTACTTTCATTTACACTACTAACAGAGAGTAGATCAGATTGGTGAGGCCCTGGGCTTCTGCACAGATTGCAGAGAGAATCCCAGAGAGACAGCTACAACTTTCACAAGGTCCAGGCCTTCCAAGCCCAACGTGCATCAATTACCAAACCAATTCTGCCCCAGGAGAATCCACAAACCACAAGACCCCTACTGCTGCCTGCCATGGCTGAGTAACAAAGCTGAACAGGACCCATTTTCCTCTCCCCCTCTTCTCTCCAAGGTACCTAGAGCAGCTGACACCACAGAGAAGCTGGTACCACAAGCAGGTACCACTCTGCTTCTCTGCAGCCATCAGAAAATCAGATCCCTCGGAACCGCGCGCAAACATGGAGCCACCTCCTCTCCTGCCCACATTAACACAGACACCTCCCTCCTAGCAAACCCTGAGAGCCCAGCGTTCCCAGCTCTCCTCCCCTCACCTCTCCTTGCGGCTGCCGAGCTTGCGGGACGTGTAGAGGTTTCCGTAGTCCACGATGGCGAGGTGCCGGGAGAAGACGGTGACCTTGCTGCCCACGTAGAGATCCTCCAGGTGCAGGCTCTCGTACCTGGTGCGCCGCAGGAACGCGCGGCGGTTCTTCACGTCGTACTGCAGGAAAAGCAACACCAAAACCCCACCTCAGCACCAGCTGCACTCCTGGGCAAATCAATCCTTACTGTCAGGAATTGCTGTAGTGCTGTGGGATCGAATCTGGTTGTTTCAGCAATTTAATTCCGAGCCCTTTGGACTTACAGGTGTACCAAGAAAGCTTAGAAGCTTAAACCACAATTACAAATTTATTCCATTTGAACAGTCTCAGGCCAACAGCTATCTTAAAATTTTTTTTTTTTTTTTTTTTGTAATTTGTTCTAATTCAAGCTGTGATAAAAGGTTCAGGTGCCTGGTGGTTGCCTCTGCCCAGTCTCACTGAGAGTTCCCCCAGAACATCCACGCTGTTTCACAGCCCTGTGGCTCACACCAGAAGGATCAGGATACACAGGATACACACTGGCAGGTCTCCTCTTCAGGGCATCATTCCAGTGATATTATGCTCTATTTGATGTGTAAGACCCAGCATTAGGGACAGAGAGATGATTGCTACACTTGGCTGAGATGTTGTCACTGCCTAGAGCTGCAAGCTCAAAAGCCTGTCAGGACAATTCAGTTTTATGTATCATCATTCCAAGCAAGAAGCCAGACATTAATGTGTAGTTTTCTGGGTGGGCTGGCACAGCACAGAAGTCAACCTGCTGAACAGTTAGATATTACTGCAAGGAGATACTACAGATGCCTTCCATTTCCTGGGGAAGTGGAAGCCTATGAAAGGAACTTCATCCTCCTCAGGCCAAACTTCCCCTTCTGTCTCAACCTACAGGTGCTGTCCTCCACTAGAACAGCATTAAGAGAATGTCATTCCCACAAATTTTAGAGGGGGAAAAAAATTTAAGAGCAAAATCCCATGTTCTGAAACATGTGAATAGAGCTCTGTTAGAAGGCTAGAAGAATTGTAATTGTTTTCAGGGTAGCCAAAACTTTGCAGTTTAAAGAATTGTACATAACTTGGATACTTCCTTCTGCTGAGGCATGATTGTAAGGAATAATTCTTCCCTGCTGAAATGTCCTTAGCCTGTCATACATGATCCTACTAAGTGCTCACTATTCAAGTGTAGTAGGGAATGAAATGACAACGTGGTAAAAAAAATAAATAAAAGAAACCAACTTGAATTCAGCAACTTGTTTTCTCCTGGACTTTGCCAGGAACCCTATTAACTGTCTAAACCATAAGCAACTTCTTTCATATCTTGACCAAAAATCCTTGGTTATTTCATTAATGGATGCTAGAAAAGCACCCTGAGGTGTTTCTCTCCTCTCAAGAAGAAGGGGATCTGTGTTAAAGAATTCTTCTTTAGAGTGGACTTCTGAATCTGTTTTAAAGACTTTTTTATTAACTGAGTGACAAGCCACAGCAGAAAAAATATAAAACTGTTTGGACTGTTCCACTCCTGCCCATGTACATGTAGAAGTACATTATCCAAAACAAACTTAGTTCTCTGCTAAGAATCTGTCCTTTTTAAAGATTCCTTCTCTCTTTTTAGGAAATCTTTTGTAGAAAGCAAAGTTATTAAGGATTTGAGAATTCCCCATGAGAGTTATTAACTATGGAAAACTCAGAGAATGGGGGCTCTGTCAAGAGATCCAGTTTCCCTGAAAGCACTGCTCGCTGTCCTTGGACAAAAATCTGTGCTGTCTTCTTACAGCTGCAAAGCAAGCTGGAAACTTCTCTCATTATTCCCACTGTCATTCTACTTCACCAACCAAGAAATGAAGGACAGAAAGAAAAATTAAACTCAGGATTTCATGTAACACAAGCCTTCAAGAGCTGTGCTCCACCCTCAGGTGAGGTGTGTGATAAGGCAGAGCTGTTGTCAGGGATGGGGGGAAAGGGGATGAAACATCCTCCTCATACGTGGGGAAAAGCTGGCTCATATCCATCACCTCCCTTCTCTCAGATATTTTAGAGGTAAGAGCAGGTTGTCATCTCCTCGGGAAAGTATTAAAAGGCATAAGAAGAATTAGGCAGTAATAAAGAAAAAAAAAATATCACCAAATTCTGACCAAAAAAAAAAAAAAAAAAAAAAAAAAAAAATCCAGAAAAGAATTCTCAATGTACTGTCTGTCCACAAACTCACCCTCAAAAAAAGTGATTTTGAGATATTCTTTCTCTAAGGGCATTCACATACATTTTTGTTCATTTAATTCCTGTCCTGCCCACATGCAGTCTATGGCTGTGTACACACCATGCCACTTTAACCTAAGAGCACACCAACAAAATGCAAAAACCTGCCAAGACAACAGATACTGCATGAAGAAGTTCAAGAACACCTTGGAAGCTCTTGGTTTTGAGACATGTAGGTGAAATGAACAACAATTTTGCCAGCCTACACATGGTTGTGTAGGAAGATTATTACAGTTCCTGACTGATCAGCTAAACTGTCTCTGGGAAATATAAATTGGAAACCTCACATTTTGAAAACTGTGCACTTACAGACACTACAAAGAAGTAACTTAGTAATCAGGGAAAAGTGCATCTTCTCACACAACTGGGTATTACTGCTTCACTGAGGAGAAGTTTGGGTAAGAAAAGGCAAATTCCACTAGATTTCTTATTTCTGCAGTTGATTTTTATAGCAGCAAAGATGAAATTATTGAATGTGACTATCCAAATCTATGCTATTCTTAGACTCTTCCCTAAGAATTGGAACAGACTAATCCATGCCACTTACTCATTCCTAAAGGGAAGCACAAAGCATTGGCATGAGGATTATCTTTACAGTACATATTATATTTTTATATACATGCCTGCTACTGCAAAACGCTGGTTTCCACCACTGTCAATAAGCAATGGGATTAGTTGTAGGAACCACAAGTCAGGAAGGTCTGTGCAAGCACCATTGATGCAAAAATTTGGATCCTACTGCCTGAAATGTCCTACCTCTCATTAAACCCAATTTACCATTTCTTCTACTTTGACAAGACTCTTTCACATTTTACTCCTCAGAGACTTCTGGCATTCCTGCTGAAGCTTATTCTCCTGTTTGGAATTAGCTTCAGCTTACTTTTCTCAAGCAGTAGGCCAGTGCTGCTGAGTTTCAGTTCTGAAATCCAAATAGAGATTGAAGGAAAACAGATTTGTGAAAATTAATCTCTCCACACCAAAGCAAGCTTTAAGAAAGAAAAAAGTCATAAATGTGGAAGCTATTCCATGTGCTTCACTGTGAACTCATATTTTTGCTTTTCTTTTAGTTTTAAAAACAGAGAAAGACACATTTTAAATTAAATTTTCTTACCTGGAAAATCAATAGGCATAGGCAGTGGCTGGCCATTTTATGAACTGTTTCACTGGAAATCACATTTATGACAACAGATTTTTTTTTCTTACATCCTTACCATTTCAATTGATGAATCTTTTGGATAATACAGAAGCTCATAACGCCGAAAGAGTGAAGCATTTGGGTCATACCATTCAGCAATGAAAGCATATCTCTCATCTTGACTCTGAAAAAAGAAAAGGGGCAAAACTGGCTATTAGGGAAAGCATACATAGTCTATATGTAAAATACACAAATAGAAAATTGCCTCATTTGTTATTGGAAAAAAAAAATCACTTGTAAATGGACTTGCACACTCTGCATATTAACTCCTGCCTACCACAGCTGGTGACATCTTTTCACTTGTTAGCTATCATATTTGAAATAGGATGGAATATGGACCATGGCAGTTTTCCAGATAATCCCATAATTTTCCCTGATTTTATCACGGTAGTCAAGAAGCATGGATTGCTGTTGAAGTTGTTGTTAGACTTCTCAACTTAGTCAAAGGATTTGATTTACTTTCTTTTGTTAAAACAAATGTGTTCACCTACAATTAAATTACAGACTCTTAACACATTTTCTACACATCCTACAAGGAAACACTTTCCTCTGCCTCAACAGTCATATCTAAACTACTCTTAATGATGAGACAAACATATTCAAGTTAAGGACAACATTAGTTTGATTCAGTACTTCCTGAAATTTACATAAAGCATAAATAGCCTGACCTCACAACTCATTTTCTTCCCCCAAGGAGTGCAGATGAGGAAGATGGATTGCAGTAATTCCAGAAGTGCAAGCACTTGCTAGCTTCTCTCCACACCTCATCCTCAGAGGATAACAGCTCCCAGCAAAGCAAGCACAAAGGCAAGGCATAGCACGTGGATGTGCAATTCTCATTCCTCTTACTGGTCCGTGTTTGTTAGCTATTGATGCAATATCAGTCATTTGATAGCTAGATTAGTTAGATGGAGCTCTAAATTTTTTAATTCCCACATCTCTAAATCTGACTGCTATTCCTAAGGGAATGCATGGTCTTGTCACAGACTTCCACACTTTACACATATCTGTACTCTTTTCACACACTTTGAACACTGAGGAACCACTGGGAGTTTAACTTAAAGCCATGTGAGCTCTCTTCAGAACTTCAGATTTTACAAAAGGGCAGCATTTCAGTTGTTACAAAGACCACTTAATATGCAAAAAGATAGAGAGTTCCTGTAATTCCATGCCTATTCTACAACACCAGCAGGAAAAGAATCAGAATTTTCCAGCACCTTCATCTAACCACGGACTTAGAAGTAAGGGCTTTTGCAGGTTGAAGTCCTAACAGAAGCAGGGAAAAAAATTACATAATAAAGAACAAATTCAGAATTTCACAATGTGATGAATACTAGTACCTCTCCAGTCAAGAGCATCATGGCAAACACCCCACCCTCCTGTTAGCTCTTATGGTACTCCCCACACTGCAAACAAAGGGTGGCTGTACTGCAGAAACACTTATGCCATGGGGGCACCACAGTGCCCTGTGAAGGATGCAAAGTTTCCATTCCTCTCTGTAGAAGTCTGTGCAACACTGGAAACCTTAATATCATCAGCTACTCCAACTTCTGCATTATCTGTGCAGCACACAGTGCAGCCTTTGACAAGAGTTAAGCTCATCTTTTATGTGAAGCATCCAGCATGAAAACTCCCCAGGGACTTAGCCTGGTTTCCGGCCCTTGCTTGAGCTGGATGTGTTTGCGTCATTCCTGCTACTGCCATCATCCTGGAGACATGGAAATCAGAGCAAACTGATGGCAAAACTCACTCCTGAGTTTTCCATATAGGCAATAAGCAGTAGTAAGGGTTGGCAGAGTGATTTCAGCTTTGATCTTACACTACTGGACAACGAGGAATTGGATCAATTGATTTGACTGACCATCATCTTGTCAAGAATGCATTTTAGAGAGAAGCAGTTCTCTCCCAAAGAGGTTGTCTAAAAAGAAAAACAGTCTGGTGTCATAGCACCATTGAATAGCCTGGCTTGGAAGGGACCTCAAAGATCACCCAGTTCCAAGCCCCCACCTTTCATTAGACCAAGTTGCCCAAAGCCCCATCCAATGTTAAACACTTCCAGAGATGGGGCATTTCTCAAGTACTACCTCCAGAAAATGACTACTGATGGATGAAATAAAATAGATGCACCATCTTTAATCAATGCCTCTTCACAAGATGAAGACATATAATTGTATTACATGCTGCTTTTTCATGTTACCAGGGCTGCTTTCAACTATATTTTCCAGGCAGCAGTTGCCACAGAAGCTACCAATTTTAAGTAAAACTTCCAAAACTTGTCAATGATTGTCTCAGGGAAGTAATGTATTTATGTTAGGTTTTTTACTTAGTCACCAGTGTGAATTATCAGCACCTTCATGTTTACAGTGAGAAACTGCATCGTGTGCCTTGTGTGGTGAGGAATTGGTCTGCCTTTTTTTTTTTTCTTTTTAAACACAACTTTGGTTTTAAGAAGCTGAATTTCATTAAGAATCTGAAAATCATTTTATAAGATTTTATTCAATGTTTGAGCTATTAATACTTGTTATTCAGCAAACTCTGCTGGCCACTGAATAGCAGAAATCACCATTCTGTATTATCTTTTGGCATTGTAAGCACAGGCAAGGTAAAAAATGCCACTTAGACTCAAGAAAAACTGCAGAGCTAATCCTCAAACACCCAGAAAATGCTATCAGTAAGCAGGACAGCTTGAATCCATGACTGTTATATATCCAGAAAATATGGAGACCTAATATTTTTCTAAAATGACCTAAACAAAGTCTCTAAAACTTCTCCTGAGCCATAATTAGAATTTCTCTGGTGTATGGACATAGAATTATTACAATAAATATTTATACATGTAGAGAACCGTATCAGAAAAAAGTTCAAAGCTTATGGGAACACTCTAAAAATAACTGGAAACATTGTATGTGTGAACATGTCAATTGTTTCAGAGGCAGGCACTGCAAATTGAAGAAATTCAACACTGAGAGCAAACTGAAGATCCTGCCAAACAAGTACCTAAAACACAGCAGGACTCTGGTCTTACAATTGCAGATTCATTGTAAATAGTCTTAAAACAGATAAAAGACAATACAGAATAAAGTCATGATATGGTGAACTTATTATGGGAAGCCCTTGCCAGGCAATGCTGTGAAACTGCCACTCCAAGTCATCAAAAATGCCAAGCAATTTTAAAACAGAAGTTTTTAAAAGTGAGTACATATTAAGATGACAGCATGTTTTAAAATGATAACAGAAATTTTCATTTACTTCTTTAATGGAGCAGGGTTTTGAAGGCAAAAACCAAACACAAAAACCTGTCCACTTCCCATCACATCCTGTAAGGATTGCAATAAATGTTTAAGCCTTCACAGGCCTGAAATTCTAATTTCTGAACATTTCTTTTCAGTCAGTTTACCACTCAGTCAGCAGACCTGGTATGGCAAACAACCTTCTTACACAGCACTTCACTAGTGTGTCCTGACTGCACAGTGGGAAGGAGTCTCAGTGATGGGGGAAGTGCTGTGGGAGGCAAGCAAAGTTTCATTGTCAGCTTCTGTCCCTCCTCCTAACAAAGGAAACTCAAAGAAAATAACTTTCTAAAGAAGAGTGATTAGAGAACACTGATGACCTGGCAGGTGGCAACATGTTCAGTGCACCACACTGCTCCAGAGCAAGACTGGGAAATTTCACAGCTCTGGACCAGAGAGCACCTCATTACCCCAGGAAATGGGACAGGCATGTGAGTCACCACTGAAATCACATTCCTTTGAACAGCTCCAGTAATAACAAATCAAGTGAATATGTAAGTACATTATAACTCAGAAAATTCTTGCTTGAAAGAATTAATTTCCATTCATTTCTGTACCATTCCCTCATTAAAATCACACATAGCCCCTGCTCTCATGACTATGCAATTAAACAAGCAATACCTAAAGGGAGAGAAATATTTTTTCA
Organism: Aegithalos caudatus; assembly: GCA_013389925.1. Taxonomy (NCBI): domain Eukaryota; kingdom Metazoa; phylum Chordata; class Aves; order Passeriformes; family Aegithalidae; genus Aegithalos; species Aegithalos caudatus. The sequence continues at coordinate 425,043 of WEIU01015315.1, forward strand.
CAAATGTTCACATTAGTGGAAAAATTACTACCACTAAAAAGCCCAGCAGGGATTATGCACTTGATATTTACATACTGATACTTCCAGAATAGCTGTCTTGAGCTCAGGATTTACATCTCCTTTCTATGGTAAAATCTAGAACTGAGTTCAGCCATGTCAAGAGTTCACCTACTGTGAAGATGGAAAGAACAGGGTTTTTCCCCCTCTTCCTTCTGTAAGTTGCCCAGAAAAACATTTAAATGCATGTGGGTTTTGCTACCTTTTGCTTTTTGTTTCTATTGGCATGTGTGAATATGCAGTAGGATGGCTGTATGCACATGAGAAACACTGAAGTACAGCTGAATTAAAGCCCCTACATTTTGTACTTCACAAAGTGATGGGGGAAGCAGACATTCTTACCCAGCATGGGACTAAGTTCCAGAAGCTAAATCCAAGCATCCACTGAAGAACTGTGCTCCCAGAAACCTCTGTGCAGAGGGAAACTGTCTGGAACCAAACTGCCAAGGACATTCAAAAATCAGAGTTCTTAACAAGCTGGATGGGACATGGTATCTTGTCCTGTAAACCTTTTAGACTTCCAAGAGGCTTCTGTCGACAGGAAAACAAAAAGAGATCTTCCTAAGGTTTTCATGAGAAGCAACAGCGGTAGAAGAGCAGCTCAAGGAACTCCCATGGAAAGGTGGAGAAACAACTTTATCCCTCTGCTCTGACCCATGAGGAATATAGATCTGGATTTGGCTTTCCAAATGCTTCATGATGCCACCTGACAGCCACCCCACTGTATTAATCTGGGGTGAGTACTTCTGTCCTCCTCCTCTGGTTTTGACTAGAAATTTCACACTGGAGTTTATCTTACAATGGAGAACACACAGAATCAGGAGCTGCTGAGCAGGTTTTTTTTTCAGCTCAAGAGAACTTCAGATGAAACAATACCAAAATATTTCTTAAAATTAGAAATTGTAAGATACCTTGAGGTATCTAGAAAGTGCACCTTTACATATTATAGCAATCTGATCTCTGTGAGGTTATGCAGGCTGTCAGAAGTTCAGCATGCATGACATTACCTGACACAGGCTCAGGGCCCATAGCTCACACACTGCAGCTTCAGGAGTCCTGCAGAGAATTGCTGCATTTGAAGTGTGCAGCTTTGCTGTCTGCTGCTCCTTTGGTTTTTCTCAGTGACTCAGAAATCAGACCAGAGAGAAAAAGAATCAAAGGGTTTGAATCGTCTCCTAATGAAGCAATGAAAAGACTGCACAGAGCTCGGTAAAAGCTGAATCTGATCCATCCTTAGAGCTGTGCTCTGCACTTTGTAAAACTCTGCTGTCGCAGGGAAAATCTCCAGTAAAGCACAGACCAAGCTGTTTCTATGAAAATCACTGGGAACAGGACAGAGCAGCAGACAGGAACTATTCTCACACCAAATGGGTATTTCTCCTAATACACCAAAAAAAGTTTTCTAGAAAGGTTGCTCTGAAGCTTCCTAAAATTTTTAAAATGAACTATTTTAAGGGAGCATTTTTTCACAGCCTGCCCCCACCCCTCAAACCAGGTTGGTGGAACTCTCAAAAATACTTTGGAAGAGCAAGAGCATTTTTATAAAAATTAGATTATTTCAAAGCATAAGAATACCAGTTATTATAAAACATTTCAGGTGAAGATATCATGAGGCTGATTGACTCCAACATCAGGTAGTCTGCTTATGCATTAAGAATTCCAGGCAGCAGCAGCAGCTACTGACAGTGTTACACTCCCCCCATAGGCCAGCGACAGAAACTCTGTCACAGCAGCACCTGCTTGCTTAAGAGCCCCAGGAATACTCTGATTGCTCCAAATGCTTGACTTGGTAGCTTTCCTGCTCTCCCACTTTAATATCTGGCAAGCCCTCCTTTATTTTCACCTGAATGCTTTTAGGTGCAGGCCCTGCACAATGCCAAACTTCCCACACTGCACCGAGTGATCACAAATTCAGGCCACCAGACCAAAGAAATGTAACTTCAATTAGCTTAAAAGACAGTCTTAACCAGAGGGTTAGGAGTGCTACTCTTTCATGGAAGGACATCTGAAATGTGACAATCCTCTGCAGACATAAAGATGAAGAAGAAAATTCAAAAACATTTAAAACAATTGGAATCTCTAAAAAAATCTCTTTAAAAAGTGAAGTATTTCTGCAAGCATGAGAAATAGTGAGGCCTGGTTCTCTATATTCACGTTTTTCATCCCTGACTGTTGTGACCAGAGCCTCTCTTTAGCTCAGGTGTTTAATACAGGCCCACACCCACCTGGATTCTCTGATGTCTAACCAAGGTTGAGCTTGCAGAGAAGTCAAACATTCTGAACATTCTGCATGGAAGAAACTGCTCTCATTTTCAGCATTGTAGAGCACCTTAAATCCCAAAATGAATTCTCGTCAGTGCATGCTTATTAAGCTGTGTTATTCAAGCCATCTTCTGCCTTCACAGTTTATGTAATACAGGATATTTTCCAGGCAAAACTTAAATCCACAACACTGTGTAGATAGAGCACTCAATTAGCTCTGTCTCTTAAAACTCATTTTCCTCCTCCTCTTCTATTCATGTTTCTGACACACGAGCTGGAATAATTTTTAGAACTCCAATTCTGAAGCCCCCTCACTGCTGTTGAACCTCCCACTACTTTCTCAACAGGCTTTTCTTTAGTGAAAAAGTAAAATCAAAAGATCACTTTTCAAAAGGAAAAACATCTGGCAACTGCAATTTCTGTGACAATGTCTTGACTACAGACAATTCTCAACCTAAGCCTTGTATTCAAAAGCACACTGATGAATTTAGTAAGCATCTCTCTTTTTATGCCCTCCTTGTAGAAAACAAAGCCTACCTAGTGAAAATTTCACATGAATTCTAGGCTATTTCAAATTAAGCAAATATTGGATAACTTACTAACATTCTTAACCATATTTGAAACCTATGGAGTCAAACACTTTACTGCATTTGTGTTTACCCTCCTCCAACTGATGCTACATCCTTTGGATCCACAGACTTCCAATATTATTTGTCCCTAAGCTTCTCAGGTGCCTTTTAGACTGGATATGTTCATCTGGATACTGCTGCTTGGACCACGTGTTGCCAAGTAGCATGGGGATACTCTGTCCCTGTAGCCCTAACCAAGGGAATCTCACTCCTCAACTGGGATCTCAGTTCAGTAAATCATCCCCTTATGCTCAGGGGTTGTGATAAACACAGCTCTGGAAGGCTGAAGGCCTCCAATTTTCTTCTGTGATTTAGGAATCAGTAATTCCATGCCACATCAGCAAAATGATCTGGCTGCTCTGTCGATTTACTAAGCAAGAAATCTGCTTTTACTACTAGATTATGTAAATTATGTAAGCTTCTTATGAAGCACGTAGATATGATTAGTATAACCTAACCTTGTTTTCCCCCTGTTCTCTCACATAAAATAATCAAGAACTGAAATTCTCAACCACCAACTTCAATCCTCTGCAACTACATGTCATACTTGAGTACTTAGTTAGGATTCATATTATTTTTCTAATTATGGAGAACAATTTCTCTAGAACACATGAAGGATGCCATAGTGCTGCTCACTGCTCTGTTCAGACAGGTTTAGCTTTAGAAGATATCTTGTCTTTAGGAAAAGATGTGGCCATTTAAAGCACATTTATAAAGCTGCAGATGATAGGATCACATATTATGGCACTGGTAATTACATGATCACAGGTAATTCCTCTCAGAGCAGTCAGGGGGGCTCAGCACGTGCCTGTCTGCCTCCACTAACTCCAGCAGAGCCTGACAGTGATTTAAGCAAAAGCAGAGCTGTTCCCTGACTCAGAGCACAATTTGCAGCACAGGTCATCCCACATAACCACATCTGAGCACAAAGTTTAGGTGCTTGGCACTAAATCAGCCAGATGAAGTGGTGGCAGACCTAATGCTGCCGTGGTCAGCTGCTCAATGCTGTGTCTCCACCTTCCAACCAAGAGATTAATGCCTCCACGTGATACAGGGAGAGAAACACACAAGAACCAACCAATATTGCACTTACTGGAAAAAACATTCCTGAAAGGCTCAAAACCTGGCCTAACATTAAAGCTGATGTCAATACTCAAAGGTAGTTTAATAGAAAACCATTCCTCTGCCAAACTCCCAGCTTTCAACTTCCAGTATTTTGAGAACTAAAGCTTTTCAGAGGAACACTGATTTTTTTTCTTGAGTATCTTTATTAGGATTCTGAAGCATTTTCAAATTTTCTCCCCACACATTTGTATTCAGGTATCCCAAGAAATTTTCAACCTCCTATAGAATCAATCTGGAAATTTTCACACAGAATGGTTAAAATTGGAGAAAGTTACAAGCAGCTGGAAGTAGAGCTTTGAAAGGAAACACCTACAAAATCCTAAACTAAAGCTGTCAACAGCACTTCAAAGCAGTATAATGCCTACAGCATCTTCAGATTATCTCAGCTCATAATAATCTTCTGAAAAGCTTTTTTAACAAGAACTAGTTGGTTGCCTTGGAATCACAGCTAAGGGAGAGCTGGTCTTTCAGGCAACCAGTAGCATGAGCAATTAGCACCCAGGAGTTTGTGTGAATGCTCTGAAGACCACACATGCTGTATCCACCTGGAACAGTCAGAGCTTGTCACGTTCTAGTAACAAGTTATGGTCCCATGAAGCTGACAAACAACGCTGCTGACACGTTTCTCATTCACTACTGTGGGCACTTAGAGCAAGTATTTTGTCTGTGCTACTGCTTAACCAAATGCTGGCTTTACTTCTTCTCAGATTCTAAGGTAGTTGGACCAAATCCAGATTTCAGCTAGTACAGATCTCATGTTCACAATTCATTCTGAAGCCAGACTAATGACAAGTTACAAGCAAATAGAAGTTTTCATGATAAAAGCTGTTCAGCAATTTCCCATTAGTAAAGTAAGAAATCAAAAACTTCTGTGGGGTGCAGAAAGCAAAGTGGGTGAGTATAATCATATTCCCAAAGTCTGCCAATCCTAACAGACTTTTACAGGTTCACTTTATGAAGATTTCTTCCACAATTCACAGATTATCTGTCTCCCAAAGCACAGGACTTCTGTCAGGAGATTGGCAGAACTGAACTATGTTATTCCCCTGAGATGCAAAAGCCTCTGCTGGATAAAGACAGTGACTGAGAGATTCCAATCCCATGCATAGTTTGAATAAGATTGTTTAGTTCCACTTACACAGCTGCCCCCTGCATCAGTGCATTTGATATTCAGCACCTTTTCTCAAAGGAGGCTACTTTTCCTACTTTTGTAAAATGGGAATAATCATCACCATCACTCCTTTCACAGGAGGATACCAAGATTTAATAGCTATAATATCTGTACTATTTAGGCATCATAAATCCCCTTCATTTTGACAAAAACCAAGCAGGAGCAGGTTTGTCAGTTCATCCTGATTTCCTGCTTCCACAGACCCTTCACTGCAGCACAGGAATCAGGCACCTGTGGAAGAAATCAGAAAGAGAAAATGCTGCCCAGCCCACTGCCCCTGTAGCTGCCTCCAGGAAACACTGCTACACCTGGGTGTCAGGAGCTGCAAAGGACTGGATCCAGAGCACAGTTCCTCTACTCCATCCCAGTGATTTGGGAGTCCTCAGAATTAAAAGACCAGAGTTCAGTTATCAAAGAGTGTATTGTAAAAGAGACCACGGGACAGGGCAAAGACAGCATTGCTCCTATGTAACTAGAAAACATACAGCATGATACAGTCCCTACAGCAGGAGAAAGAAAACAAGGAAATAATAAAAATAGGAGGAGTATTAAATTTAGTGAGGGATCACACTTAAATGTGCAGTATGTGGAAGAGCAGGTACACAGGCTCAATCATGCCTGCCCACCTCTCTCCACTTCCCATGTGTAGCCCTCTCTGACGTGCGGCTCTCCTCCCAAGTGTGCTGGAATACTCTGCAGAAGAAGTATGACTTTTTAAAAAAAAGATAATTAAGGCAGTTACAATCACTGCCGGATCCCATGCAAAGAAAGATCATGCAAGAGGCTCTCAGGAACACGTACCAGGAGAGAGACACGTCTTTGCAAAGACACGAGCACCCTCTGGTGCCCACGGACAGCTCGAGCGCCCGATTTAAACCTCCAGAATTCACTTCCAAAGTGATCACTTAGAAGCCATTGTTATCTCTTCCTACTACACTAGAGCTTCAAAATTAGTAACCTCGTGAGAGGAGGTAGAAATGACTAAATGACAAAGCACAGATCACAACAGTCAGGGTGATGAAGTCCTTTCACAAAGGAAAACTGAGACACAAGGGCAGGTGGCCTTCCTCCCAATGCCAGTCCCACTGCCTCCCAAAAATCCCAATACCACAGTTTTTAAATGAGTATCAGAGCTGCCTTCTCCAGGACAACTTATAAAGGCACCTCACAGAGTTTATCTCATAACTCTAATAGGCACAGAGTGTGAGAAAATAAATAATAACTTCTTTCTCTTGTATGTGCTCATCTGAGATATGCTCATTATAGATGGAAATACTTGCTAAGCTGTCATCCTTAGTATCAAACTCTGACAGCAGGTTCCAAAGCCCTGCCACACACAATTTACTTCCTTTAGCAAACCTGATGCTGTTTTTTCTTTTCATTTTGCTGACTGGGAGAGAACTATAAGGTTCCCCCCACACAACATGAGTGACCCTGGTGTGTTGCTCAGGCACCAGGGCCTCTCTTTTCTAAGGACACAAGGGAACATAAAACAGCTTGGATGCATTAAGCCAAGCAGGGTGCTTACTTTCAGGAAATAGAACTTTTGGTGATTGTTCCTGGCAGCTACAATTATAGGTAAAAGTCAGTGTTCATGAAAAAGACCTCTACAGACTTAGAGCCATAGGTGTTCCCTACAACCCTTGTTTCTTACCAGCCAGTTCATGACTAACAGAGTATCCCACCTGGATATACCAGATCACTGTAGGATTCTAGAAACTGACACTGAAGGTGCACAGTGAGAGAAAAAAAACCACAGAGGACAAATGTGGAAACCAGTCAGATACCAGGAAAACAAAGAATTACCAAGAGGGTGGTCAAGCACTGGCATGGGATGCCGAGGAAGGGTGGAATCTCCATCCTGGGAGATGTTCAGGACTTGCCAGGACACAGCCTGGAATGGTTAGACCTGTTTTGAACAGGTTGGAGGTCTTTCCATCCTAAATGATGATTCTGTGATTCTAATTATAGCTTGGTGTCTCCTTGCCCAAAGGTAATGCTCATCCTTCCAAGCTGCTCCAGATCTGACACAGACCTGGATTACACCTGGCTTCCTGTATTAATAACAATTTAGATGTACTTTCAAAAAATACTGAGCTCCGACAGTTAAATGTAAAATTTACCCACATCAAATCTGCCTGGAACATCTCTCTAAATAACTACTGTCTCTGTCATCAAATTCTGTAATTTTTTACTGCTAACTGAAAGTTTGTAACTTTGCTTTATTCCTGGCAATGGTTCACTGAGTAATTCCTGAATTTCTGGAGTATCTGACAATATATATTTAAAAAAGCCCAACATACCATTAGGACAGACATGTCAGTTATTAAGATCTGCACCCACAACCCAAAGCATCTGGACAGACAACTCTGTGTGACAAAGGGAGATTAGCATCAAACTTATTATTAGACAAAGTTAGGTAACTTTGACTATCACAATGTCACCTGTTTGAGCCACCCCATCAGAAGAGCCATCAATTAATCTAAAATTACATTTAGAGAGATGGTAATTTCTGCAAGCCAAAGCCAAGATTGGCTAGGTAGGAGGTAATTTATCCCATGGATTCTAAACCTGTCAAGTTTGTATTTGTAGCATGGTATTTCATAAAATACATAATGTCATAAAGATGTCAGCATCAAACTCAAAACGAGCTGGTGGAACAAAGGAAAGTTATTGGGGTTTTCAAACAGTTTTCACTTGCCTGACAGAGTGCCAAAGAATTTGTTATTTTATCCGCTACATCTTCTGTAATACACACAGCCTACCTGCTGAAGAAGTAAATTTCCACAGTTTGGAATCACCAGTTCAAGACAAAACCATGACACACTCCTGATGCTCACAGGAAGGCTCACCATGCAATAAGTAGTTAGAGGCTACCTGACAGCATTTTGCTTATTTTCTCCTCACACAGCATACAAATATTTTTTCCCTGTGATGAAATGCTGCAAATGAGAGTTGGCCATTAAGTACAGAGACTAGTCTTTGTGGTTGGTTCTGTCTTGCAAACTTTCAACTGACAGCATCAGGCCACTGTGCAGCTGAGAAAAATTCAATGTAACCACCAGCTGTCACTCTAGTGAAACTGAGTCTTGTTTTAAGATCAAAGAAGCAAAATTTCTCAAGCATTAGGGAAGTATCTGTTGTGTAGATACTGCATCTTTTCCTGGAAGAGTTTAAAATGCCTTTTTTTTTTTTTTTTTTTTTTTTTTTTAATGACAGCTCTTTTGCAACAGGAAGTAAGCAATTTGAAAATTACGAGAAGTAATTCTATAAATGTGCACTTGTTCGAGAAAGTCTATTAGCAGGAAAGAGTTTAGTGTGTTTATGATCAGTTCTGGATGACAGATCTTCATCAAAATTATTCCATTTTACCAGCTCATCCAGTATGGTTGAGATCACCAGGTCCCAAGGGAAACTCCAGTAAACCAATACAGTCCCATGAGCTCTTCTGCCTTTATAGAGTCTTCAGCTGAAAATCTAAACACGCCATGAAAACGCAGGCCTCACTATTTGTCAAGTTCCAGAAATTCCTGATTCATTTCCTAAGACTCATTTCCAAAAAAAGAAGTATTTTCCACTGATAAAAAAAATCACTTGAAAATTTTCTCATTTTTCTTCCCTGTCTTGTCTAAATTGATGATTTCCATGTTGATATTCTCCAAGCTGTGGGTTTTACTAATGAACTGATGATAATAATAATTACAGCAAACATGTAACACACAAGTTGTCAAATTTTCTGTTGAAGTGAGGTGAACTGCTCATCCCTTGATATATATATATAGGATTTTTGTCAAAATTACAAGACTGGAAGCTCTGACAACCAGGAAAGCAGTTTTCATATATACTCTCCCCTGAATTTGCAAAAAGAACTAAGGTAGTTGGACACTTGAGTTCCACTAACTATGTACATCCACATCCATAAGATCAAAACCAGATGGCAACAATTAGACAAGTTACCTGGCTTTTATGTGCCTTGATTTCTTTATGCACAAGAAGGAAATAATTTGTCTGTCCTGTTGTTCAAAGAGTCTTTGTAATGCAGAATGCAGCTGTCAGATTGCAGGGGTAACAATAATTGTTTCAAAGGGTAGAAGAAAAGGAAATCCTCTAAGTGCACCTATGTGCAGAGTTTCCACTGCCATCAGGCTCTGTATCTGTGAGCAGAGCCCATTGTTCTCTGGAAAATTCTGCACTTCCATATCTGGAACACTTTCAAGTGTCAGAGTGCACCAAACTTGTCAATCAAAAGAAAATAACATTAATAAGATCATGGACAAACACATCTCTGTATGTGATTAGATGAAATTATAGAATTATAGAATAACAGAGCAGCATAATAATAATAATAAAGAATAAGAATAATTCCAGCAGCCCAGAGGGAGAGCACATCTTGGGTGGAGAAGAGCAGGTTTCCCCTTGGGAATTTACTGCTCACCCTCCACAGCAGCCAGGTCTCACACAATTACAAACCAGACACCAGAATGCACCAGAACTGGTCTGAAATGCTGACATTTGATGACAAGCAAAGCTGTTCTTCACTGACTAGCAGGCTGGAAAGCCAAAGTGCTGTTAGACAAATAACTACTGGATATTTCAGAACATTTGTCCCTTTACCTCAGTTTTACAGTGCACACAACCACTTCCAAAGCACTGCTTGCACGTGAGTGGAGTACAGGGTGTGACACAAATACATTTCAAAATTACTCCACTAAAAGTTATTACCTTTTTCTTTCTGTGGCCATGATATGACTTGTAACAGGTTTTTTCTGAGTAGGTATATATGTTAAAACTTCCTCAAAGCTACATGATTAAGTGGAAGCAACACAGGACTAAAGCTTGGTCAAGCTTTCTAACCCAAAACTCATTAGTTTCAGAATCTAATTGAAACCCTGAGGCTAAAGTCCAGCTTGCAGATCAGTATTAGGATCCACCAGAAGGCATCTTTAGTATTCTGATTTTGCTCCTGAGAAAAGATGTTCTGAACAGGTTTAAGATGGGTCAGGTGCACAAAGTGATGGCATCCAACAGTCACACAGCTTAGCCCCTTCCCAGTATCCTGTGTCCACATAGAACTGAGCAGCACTCCTTCCCAAATATCTCTTCTCCCCTCATCTTCCAGCTGACAAATCATCCTTAATACATTTTAGGAAACTGTCAGGATGAGGGGTACATGAGTGGAAAAATTAGTGGGTTTTTAAGCATAAAAGAAGCAAGCAGGACTCAGTAACACTTGAAAGAGCAGAGAAGGAAGGTCTCAGGGATCAAGAGAAGGGCAAGAGAGGCAGTGTTTGGGAAGATAATGGAAGAGTTGTAAAGTAGCTGGTTATTGAATATCTAAGAAAACAACAACATAATGAAAAGCAAACAGCGGGAATTTGTCAAAAACAAATCTTTTTCAGACACACTGAGCAAGGGAGAAGCCACAGTTGGGACAAACAGGGCTTTTAATCTGTCACCTGAGAATCTGACAAGCTGAGTAAAGCATTATGGCCTAAACTAAAGAGCAGTTCTGTCTATCATATGAAGTTGGAATTAGGAATACGTCCCTTGCCAGCTGGGAGTCAGATGGTTCTCTACAATGATCTGCCATGCACCTGCTTTATTTTGGATTTTTCTTACTACACTGAAAGTGAAACTGAGAAAGCATGCTTCCAGAATCTGGGTTGACAACCAAGGTGTGGGAAAGACTGTGAGCATCGTAGAAGCAGAACTCAGAACGATAATCTGAGAATTCTACAGAAACAAATGCAAAGTATTACAATAAAAATTCAGATACAAGGGGAGAAATTGACCTGACAACAAAACACCAGGAAATTTGATAGTTATGGTAGGTTGCAGTGAGAGTGAGAGTGCAAAACAGTTCGGGGAAAAAAATATGGTAAATTCAACAATATGAAGATGTAAGACACAAGAAACAAATGTTTTGCTCTGTTCAGCAGCAGTGGAACAAAATGCAGCTGGGAAGAAACCTGCAGGTTAAACTCCACATTTAGAGAAAAACAGCAGGCAGAGTGGAAAATAGCTAAATTCTAAAACCACAGTTACCAGCAGAGAAATATTAAGAGAACAAAATTGGTTTACTGAAGAAAAACATGAAGTGAGGAAAGGGCAAAGTCAAAAATCTTCAAGTACTTCTACAAATAAAAGAAATGGAAATATCTTTAACTCACAAAGAACAGAACAAATAATCACTGATATCATTTCCAGCACAGACTGTAATAGGAAAAAACTCAGTGACCTATAAAAACCATCATGCAATGGAATTATGTCAACAGATCATGCTGTAACTATCACTGGAGGTTTTTCAAAAGAAATTAAACAAATATTCCATGGAACATTTTGTTAGAAGCTGCTATAAGATTCTGCACTGCTTTAATGAAGTTGGTGTCACCTCAGAAATAAAGGGAAGTTAGAAACATGTCAGACTAAGTGACAATCAATTAAAATAAAGCAAATGCTTTACCTAAGGCACAATTCACAAAGCAGGACCTCTACCAACGAGAATAAATCCAATGTGGGAATTAAAAATTACAGTTTTACCTGGATTAAACAGAACACTTGTAACCCCTGTACATGAAAACAAACGCTGGCATTTCTAATTAAGTGGCAAATGCTGAACTTGAGTTCATGCTCCAAAAGCAAGGTGCAAAATAAGCTCCTGGAGGGGCAGGAGACTGGTATTTAAGGCTGGAGCCACCCACAGGTGCATCTGCCTGGCTACCCCATGTGTCTTGCATATGAGTTTGAGTACAAAACAACTCAAAGCTGTCGATTTTTCAATCAGCACTACGGCATTGAAGTTTGCACAGCATCTTGGGCAAAGGGGACTCAGCTGAGTTTCATTATAAGCACAGAACAGGCTGTGATGGAAGGGAACCACAAGGAGTGTCCGTGGAACTCCGGGCCCCGCACACGGCAGCCTCACCCCGTGCCTGGGAGGGTTTTCCAAACATTCCTTGCGCTCTGCCAGGCTTGGCGCTGTGACCACTGCCCTGCGGAGCCTGCTCCAGTGCCCAAACACTCTCTGGGGGAAGAACCTTTCCCCGAGATTATAAATGCAAACGGGTTTTGGTTTTTTATTATTATTGCCCCTGCAGTGACATCCTATCGCCCGTCCTGCGTTACTAGACAGCAGACCCAGCCAAGAATGGCACCAGAAACGCATTCTCTCCTCCAAATGCACCACGGCCTTCCCGCCAGGTCTCCCGAGCTCCTGGCCCAGCCTATTCCCAACTCAGGGGTGGCGGCAGCAGCTTCCCCACAGCTGGGCACCAAGGAGCCCGAAGGCTCCCTTGGACCATCCCCGGCTGCGCCCCACGGGCCCGTCCCGAGGAGCCGCCGCCGCCCCCCGGGCCCGCGTCCCCGCTCACCATGGCGATGACGGCGGTGAGGATGAGGATGAGGAGGATGAGGATGGGGACGGCNCGGGACAGGAGCAGGGGAGCCGGGGCCGGGCCGGCGGTGTCTGTGCGAGGCCCTGGATCCTGCGGGGCTCGGCGTCCTGAGGGGCGGTAGGTAATGATGCAAGCGGTGAGGGAGATGGAGGAGGAGGGGGAGGCTGCCCACGCACGTAACTGGCCCGGGATTAGAGCGTGAGCTCTGAAGGAGCGGGATCGCCGTGTCTGATGGAGCGGATAAGCCCAAATGCTCCTAATCAGTGTTTCCTTGAGGATTCTTGCCTCTTCCTGAGCAGCTACGCGTTCATCCTCCTCGTTCTCATCCAGTAGAGATCGCAATCAAATGGAATGAACAGCAATGGTGATTAACACCCAATGCTATTAAATAAGCAAACGCACGAGTCCAGTTGTAGAAGCAACAGATGGTGAGACTTCCCTCTATCTGTAGTTTGAGAAAGCTCGAGGAGAAAAAGGTATTTCTCTTGGCGTCTGTTCATCACAAAAGATAAAGCTGCCTGATACAAAACAGATCTTTAGTCTAGAAACCCAAAAGTAGCAGTGTGCTCACTGCTGCCATTTTCCTTTTAGGGCAGAGAACTGCTGCAATGGAAGTGAAAACTCTGTAGTTGAAGCTTTTCAGTTAGTGGTACAATGAAAGGAAGCAAGGGCCCTGGGGATCTCCCTTCAATAATGGGGAGACCTCAAGGAAAAAAAGCCAGCCAAACAAGGTAGGGGTATACTGATCTCAAACTTACTTAGACCCTAGAAATGAGGGATGGGTGACTTGTATAATTGAGAGTGGATGGCCCTGTGGGTGAAGGTGGCAATGGTGAATACCTTTGGTGGATAAGGGGAAGAATGGCCAGGATGGTGGTTTGGGCCAAACTGGAGGTCAGCTTTTGTTGTCAGGTTAAAATAACCATGTGCACCCACTCAGGGCACTGACTCCTTCTTTGACAGAGAATTGGCCCTATCAGAAAGGTTGTTTCAGCAAGCAGGACTAAAGGAATTGTGCAGTTGTGCAGTTGCCATTGTTTCTTCCTCCCCCTTGATCTGCTTGAAGCACAGTGTGGGATTTCCTTTTCTTGTGGTTCTGTGATTATTTCAGGTTATCTTGGCACAGTCATGCAGTGTACTGTGGGAGTGTTACAGGCTTTTAAAGGGTAAGATGGGGGCTCACTGAAAAAAAGGAGGGAGGCCAGAAAAAAAAAAAAAAAGTGGGATGGAAATTAGAACAAGATGAGAAGCAGTGCAAAGGAGTTGAAGTGCAGCTCTTGGTGAAAAAGACACAAGTGCCAGAAGACTCAGTCTTCTCCTTTTAACTCTATGGATTTTGATGTAGTTTTTATCATTTTGTGTTTTCCCCTTTGTTTTGGTGTGGGTGTTTTCACTGTGCTGCTGAACTGGAGTTTAGAGGTTGTACTGGAAAATAGGATAATCCAAGATTAACTCATGCTGTTACCTTGCTAAAGATTTTTTTTTACCCCCCTCCTTATTTCTTCCTCAGACTTACCTAGTTAGGAAGAGCTGACTGCTAAAGAGAAAATGACATCTCTAGAAAAAGGTAGGTTGTTCATATGACATCTAAGCAGACTAGATTAAAAAGTACTTTAACTGGAATTCTAAACACCATAGTTACACTCTATACCAGGCTCCTTTCATTTAAACTTACTCCTTTTACCTAGCTATGAGGAAGTAGTTCTGTGACTGCATTATTGCAGTGAAAACCAGAGCTGCCTGGATGGAACAGCAATCGAATGAAGTTTTTTTAATCCAGCTTGATATTGAAAAATAAGTTTGTCACTGGTACTGTGATCAGTCTTGTCTGACAGCCTCCTCTGGTATTTAGAACCTGTTGGTACTGATTCAAGAAACTTGAAAGTAAGGCAATATAATAGTGTTATTACAGCATTTTAAAAATCCATTATTATTTGGATAGAGGACACAAGCTCACATTACTGCTTGCAGTTTGAAAAAGAAAGCAGTATGTGTAGCCATGCCCTCAGAAACTTTGTATCTCTCATCCACTGTGAGGAAACTGTACTACCATAATAATTCATTCAGCTGAAAACTTTGTGGACTTAAATAAAATTAATTTCAGTAAATGGTGTGTATATTGGGGACTACAGAGCAGAATGCAGCATTACTGGGAATGCTGGAGTCTGTAGTTCCGAAATGGAGCAGAACTGGGTTGTTGGCTTTCCCCAAACCTTCACTAGGGCAACTAAAACATGTTAGTACTTGAAAGTCTGCTAAACTTCTTAAGGTGTCAGTAGCTGTCTGGGTAATAGCTGTTTTTCATTTACTTCTTGCTTTTAAAATCATGCTGCTCTGATTCTGCCAGTTTCCAAAACCTGATTTTGTTTTCATCTTATGAGTAATGTTGTCAGGAATTTTTTTTTTCAGGAAAGCTCTTTTTTGTGTCTGCATTTAATCTTGTATGGCAGCAGGAAATTAAAATGAATGCAAGTCAGATCAATGTTTGTGTCTTGTATTGCTGTTGTTAATGAGCAATGCACATTTGAGTCAGGACTTACTTGAGTAAGGGCTTGCTGTGAGGGTGGTGAGACACTGGAACAGGTTCCCAGGGAAGTTGTGGATGCCCCATCCCTGGAAGTGTTCAAGAACAGGTTGGACAGGGCTCTGAGCAACCTGGTCTAGAGGAAGTTGTCCCTGCCCACAGCAGGGGTGTTGGAACAGGATGATCCTGAAGATCCCTTTCAATCCAAAGCAATCTATGATTTTCTGACTTGTGCTTGATCACTGCTGCAATGGACCATTTGACACATGCAGTGTACAATTAAAATCTCTAACTTTGAAGTACAGAAATTTAGAGAAGACTTAAAATGTCACTATAACCAAGTGAAAGCTGGTAAACTTTTCCTCCACATTTTCTAAATTTCAGATGATGATGCCTCAGCGCCCATTAGAGGACCTGGAGATGGCATGGAAACAGAGCAACCAGCTGGATCAGTGGAAGTAATCACTGGAGCCAACACTACAAGCCATCACATCCACCACAGCCCCCATAAAAAGACAGCCTCTTCCCTGAGTCCTGGAGTTCTGCAGCTGGGGAAAGTACATGCAGATAAATCCGTGGAGATTGAAGCTATTCGAATATTAGTCCCCAAAGCAGCCATCACCCATGTTGTTCCAAGCAAAAATGCAAAGGTAGCTAAATCTGTGGGACAAAAAGGAGACACATTCCATCAGTCAGATGGAGCCACAGATCCCAAGAAAGAACAGACAGAGCTGAAAAATGCAATTGAAAAGCTGAAGAATTCAGAAAAGAGGTTGTTACAGGATAAAGAAGGTCTCTCTAATCAGCTGCGTATACAGACAGAGGTAAGGAATTAAAGGTGTTTTCTGTCCCACAGCTGAACTGTTTTGGTTTGTGTAAGCAGTTTGTGAATGTGACCAAAGAGAACTGCTATGGCACTCTAGCTTTGAAACAAATAGGTTCCCTTTTGAACCTATCAGCTAAGATATAGAGTAGAAGTACATCAAAGTATTCCAGTGCTGCTTCTCTGACAACAGATGAAAGAGTCAAAGACTTAGCTGGGAGAAACACACTTGATAGCTGCAGGGGAATGAATCTTTCATGAGGAAAAGACTTTGCTCCTTAATCACTAAGTGAAAGATGTTAGGCTGTAGAAGGGTTGACTGTAACTTTCTATTTCATACACCTGTGGATGTCTTGTCTAATCCTTTGTTATCCTACTGATTCAGGAGTTGAATACTACTGAAATTTTGTTTCTTGCAGCAGGCTTTCATTCTTCCTCTTTGACTGTTAGAATTTAAGCAGGAATGTGTTGGACATGCATTAGGCTCAAATATTTATGCTTGCCTGGATACATCCCATTCTGGAAAGAGAAAGACAATTTACTGTTAGCAACCTGCAATAAGTTGCACTGCATTCCTAGGAGCGTTTATTCTCTGTTGATAGTTACAAGGGAGTCTGGTCTGATTGCAGGTCAATCGGGAGTTGAAGAAATTGCTTGTTGCTTCTGTTGGGGACGATCTGCAGTATCACTTTGAGAGGATGGCTCGAGAGAAGAACCAGCTCATCCTAGAAAACGAAGTCCTGGGCCGGAACATGGCTCAGCTGTCGGAACAATTGGAGCGCATGTCGATCCAGTGTGATGTGTGGAGAAGCAAATTCCTAGCAAGCAGGTATTCCCTCTCATGGAGCTGTCCTAACAGCATTCTCCTTCAGTCTTGCATCACATACACTCCTTGCAGCATGCTTACAAATGCAGAGGACAGACACAATAGCCATACTAACACCTATTATGAAATCTGAGAATACAGAAAAGGTATAAAGAGAGTAAACTCCTTGGAAATCTGAATACTCCTGCTTTTCCAAGGTAGTAAAGTGAGTCCTAAACCTCATAAGATCTCTACAGTTCTTGTCAGGAAAGCAAGAGGAGCTCTTAATTTTGATAAAACCACATGCAGTTAAGGGTTTAAGAATGTCTTCTGGGGCACCTGACTTTTCTTCAAGGTAATGAGTTGATTTTCATCCCTAACCCCCCCAGTATGATCCACTCAGCAATTTGAGAAGAAGCTGGTGTGTTTTAAGAGCTCAGCTTATAGTGAGTCAGGGATCTACTACAGAAGGGCAGGACGATGTCTTTTTCAAACACTAGCTGTGTTACTGCTCAGAACCCTACTGTTACTTCTTTAACCATAAAAGCAGGTCTGAAAGTCAAAATCTCATTTGACAATGACTTTAAACTTGCTAAGTTTAGTTGTCTTACCAGATCTGTAAATAGCGTTCTAGGATTTTTAATTTTCTACTATACTTGGATATAACTGACTGAATTATGGTGTTGGATGCATATCACAGAAGACCTTACTGCTTGAAGGAAATGGCAATAGAATAGTCTCCTCACTTTAATTTGCTGTTCTTAAGAAGTTTCAGCATATGGGGTGAATGGTAACTTGTGTAACATATGGGGTGACATGGTACTTGTAAGTCCTAGCTGAGCAAGATTTACTATGCAAACTTGGGTTTTATTAACATCATGGGGAGTTCTGAGATCAGGGCTGTGAGTCTCAGCAGTGTGCCTGAAGTAACACAGCATTCTGGTTCATTTTTATCTCATATTTCTAACTGGTGGTTGTTTATATGTCATTCTGGTTTTTGCATTTGGAATATCCCAGGCATTTGAAATGCCTGCTGGAGGGGTCAGTACCAAGCCTCATGGCATAGAAAAATGTGACAACAACTGTCTCCTTTGTAGCTCTTAAACACTCATATCTGGCATCTGGTGATCGCCCCTGAGAAGGCAAAAGAGGTAAATGAGTGCAGTCTGTAGCTATAGCTTCCATTTTTAGAGATGAGTGAGCAGATGTGACTACAGCATACTTGTGACAATTGTTAGTAAAAGAAAAATGTATTTAGCTTTTTCTTTCACAGGATCCTTGTCAGCCTTGTACACTTCCCCAAGGTATTTTGAAATGTCTGTTACTAGATTTCTGTTACTAGATTTCTATTAAGTGACCTAGGATTGTTTAAACTCAGTCTTAAAACATAATCTTGCTCTGGTTGACTCTAGTTGAACAGAAATTATTCTTAATTAGGTTGATATAGGCTCTGCATGGAGGAGGGGACAGAGAACAACAGCTTAATACTCAGGTTGAGCAGACAGATGATGGTCTGTAGTAGAGAAAACAGTGCCTTTCAAACTGTTCACTTTCACTACTGACTGGAGATTTCCTTTTCAGGGTGATGGCTGATGAGCTGACCAACACCAGAGCAATTCTCCAGCGCCAGACCAGGGATGCACAAAGTGCAATCCAGGACTTGCTGAACGAACGCGATCAGTTCCGTCAGGAGATGATGGACACGCACAAGTAAGAGTTTTCTAACCCTCTGTGCAAACTGCATTTTTGTCACTTTATTTTCAGCTAGAGGAGAATCAAATAACTTTCCCTTCTTCCTGTGATAGTCAACAAAAGTCAATTGTGCTGATGTATAGTAGGGTCACTTTTCAGTCTTAGAGCTGAAAGAGCAAAAGTCATGGAATACTTTCTTCATTCCCTAGAGGTCTGAGGTCTTAAGGGTAATAAACTGTGGAACTGACATCCCTCACATCCTCAGGCTTTCTGTCTTTAATCACTTACTGTCCTGACTTCAAGTCTTCTCTGTTTCCTTCCAAAATATCAGAGATTCTTCTACCTACATGGACTTTACAGTGCTTATTCTGCCAGATGTCAAATAAGTGTTCCCAGTATTAATGTCCTATATTGGTGAGGCCTTGCCTTGGAGAATAGCCCATTTGTCTCCTTTGTCTTAAACACTTCTTTTGTCTAGTTCTTTGGTTTAAAATTCAGCTTATGCAGTAATCCTTGGGAAGAGGTGATTGCTCTGTGTATGCTGGGTGCTGATTATACAGTATAGCATACAAACCCCACTAACACTGCTGCTTTCCTTTCTGCACAGGATGCTGGAGGAGCTCATGGTGTCTCTTCAGTGGGGGAGACAGCAGACATACTACCCTAGTGCCCAGCCTTACACTACAACAGAGCTAGCAGCTGTGAACTGTAAGCTAGCCAAAGCTGTAAGCTCACATCTTCTAGGAAATGTTGGCACTAACAGTCCAAAGAAAACTTCAACAACTGTGGAGTTTTGCAATACGCCTGCTGAGAAAATGGCTGAAATGGTAAGAACTCTTGATACATGCTAATATTTATATTAAGGTTCTGAGTAAATAGATATTTCATTTCCAACTTGGAAGAAAGATGAAAAATGGCTTTTGAGAAGAAACCCTTCCTAGTTCATAGAGAAGGAAAAAGCCCAAACTGTGTAAAAATATTTTCAGTGTCAATTTTTCCATCCTTAGATGCTACGTGTGCTGGATCCAGCTGCACATCCAGAAACATCAACAGAAGTTTCTTTTTCTGAGACCTCCCCATCTTCTTTCCTTACCACAAAGAAAAGTATTGGAAGGTTTCACCCATATACAAGATATGAAGACGTCACCTTCAATTGTTGCAATCACTGTCAAGGAGAGCTGATAGCCCTTTAGGAGCCCAGCCAAGCTGCACATGCACTACACTAGTTCATGTTCAGCAGGCCTCTCTTTGTCCTTTTTCTGTAATGGGTGGGTTTGGCATTGGAAATTACAAAGTTTCTGCTTCTCTACCTCTTGAAGTTAGGGATTGACAGGATTTCCATAGTCTCTGGGATACTTCTACTACTTCTCAATGGGAAAGCTACTTATTTTCTTACACAAAGACAAGTCAAAAAACATTATGCTGGTCCAATTGGTAGAGCATACAGATGCTCTTCACTATTTAACATTTATAGTCTTATTTGCAAATCATAATGGATTTCCCTTTAGAGGGAGGCAGAAGTATAACTATACCAAAGCAAATGAAGTGCTTTGGGGTTTTACACATTGGGGTTTTTTGTTAAATTTTAGCAGAGGTGATGAACTGCCCCCAGTTCTATGTTCTACCTTTTAAATTTAGTTATAAAAAGGAGTCTGTGCAATGATTCTTCATAGCTAAGTTCTGAAAGCAAGAGTATGCAATGTCAGCCCACCTGTCAAGGAGATGAAGCTTCGGTGAACTCTAGCTATAATATATAAGTAGTAACTGCTTTCAAGTGGATTCTAGAAAACTCTGTGGTGTGAGACTATTCTTGTGTTTCTCTAGAGCTGAAATACTGGCTTTTCCATTGTTTGAGCTTCTAGAGTGAAGCTGCTGCATAGGTGATCCTCAGCAAAGGCAGACTGCCATACTTCCTTCAGTACATAGCATTGAATCCTGCCTGGCATTAGGACTCAGTCCTTGCCAAGGTCTTCCTGGGTATTATGGGAAGATGAAGATAAGCACTTGAGTTTGCACAGGTACTGTTACAAAAAAAAAAAAAAAAGTATTTTTTTACTTGTATGGTTTTATAATCTTGATGTAGATTTGAAGTTCTTGACATAGGTTTGAAGAGAACTTTTAGGAGACAATCTGCTAAATCCAAAGAAGCCTATTTAAGTTTCTTAGTTTGACCCCCAAATTTACCATATGAAGCTGTCTAGTTTAGGGAAAAGGTTTCTGAATTGGTTGCTTTTACCCAATTTTCCTTTGAATCTCATACCCACGATGAGAATAAGTAAGTTCTAAGTTCTTGATGTTGCTGGCTCTGCTTGGTTTACATGAAGAAAGCTACAATAAACTTCCCTTGCTTGCTTTCAAGTTGCAATTTTGGATTTAATGAAGTCACATTTCTGACCCTGTTTTCTCTGTAGCATAAACAGGTCTGTATGACATTGAGCTGTAAAACCCTTCACTCTGCTGGTGTGAGGCCATGAACAGAGAAATACCTCCTCTGTAGTTTTCTACAATTAGGGAGATGGTGTGTGTGAACCTTTGCCAACATTCCCCCTAGATTTGCTTGCTAGACACAGGAAGCTCTTCCTCCCTTTGGTGTCAGGGGAAGGTACTGGAAGGAGGAAGGCACCTGTTACTTATATGTGTGAAATTGTCATCTTGTGTCCATGAACCGAGAAAAATACTACCAGCAAAATCTGCTTTGCATTTTCTACACTCCTGCCTGTTGCAGTACTCCAGAAAACACTGTGAATGTGGAAAAATTTAAGAACAAGGCCAGGATCATGAAATCTGCTGGGGCATACAGTTGGACAGAATGCTCCTCTTCTTTCACTGACTTTATGATTTCATGAGTGACTTGGGCATGTTCTCTATCAAGAGTTCACAACTTAGCTGGGTAAGTTAATGTAGTTTGGTAGATTTATTATAATAAACATTGACATTTATATAAGGAACCTAGCTTCCTTACTACTGGAAAATGTAATCATTTGAACAAGCTTTTAATTCCATAGAATAGAAAACTACTGAATGTGACTCAAAGAAATAAGTTTCAAAACCTGTTGCACAATCACCTACACATTAGTCTTCAATGACCACTTTCCAGGAAAAGAACACTCCTCTGGTCTAGAGCTGGTCAACAGATCAATAGAAAGTGGTACAAGAAATACTCATTTTCCAACATAACACCTTGCACAGTCTTAATCACTAGCAGCATCAAACAGTAATATTAACCACCAAAAATGCAACATTTTACACAGTAGCCTGCATCCAGGAATCCATGATGGAGCTGAATATAAAGTGCCTTTTAAAGAAGGGAATTTGCCACCCTTATATGCACATCTTGCACTCATTTAGATTTGGTTAAACCAAGAAGATCCCTGAGTTATGCATTAAAGCAGGCTTTTCAACTAAATTACAAATAGATACAGAATAGATATACAAATAGAATCATTGTCACTGAAGGTAATTGTTAAACTTGCTTGAAAGCTTTAAAAACATCACAAAAAGTCAGTAGCTGTAAAGGACAAAAACTCAAGCCATAAAAATTAAGAAGATTATCATGAAGAACTCTGGCTACTTCAAATTTTCAACTGTAATGATCTGTGAAGCAACAAGATTCTTGCTCTGAATTAAATGTATTGGAAGTTCCGCATCTTTCTTGCTTTTCTGGCTTCTAATCTAAGCTGCCTTTCTCTCTCTTTAGCAGCTAGTTCTGCTGCTTGTTTCTCTTCTCTCTTCCTTCTCAGCCAGCTGTGGAGACAGAAAGAGGACCAGAAGTACTGGCAGGTGTAATTTCAAGTTTTACATCATCCATTCAAAGATTTGTCCCCCACTTAACTGGAGCCCACTGTCCTGTAGGGTGAAGTTGGGTGTTAGAGCTGAGACAGTCTAAAAGCCTGCCACACCCAAACACAGGAAGAACTACTTGTTTCCCACCCCAATTCCCCTGCTTCTGCACCCCCCCATTTTGTTAAAATGGATTAACTTTATGCTCATTCCATGGACTGAATCAACCCAAGTTTGCTCCAGAACAGGCAACAAGGGTTTGAGGAGAAGATCCCTTTTTTAGCAAAAGGAATTCACTCTCTTCAACTCAGGTTCTGACAAATGATTTCACAGCAGTGAACAAACAACATCAAGGAACTGATGTACTTTTTCTAGGGTGTAAGTTTAAAGGGGTATATTCATGCAAAAAAACAAACCCTCCAAAGCAATGAGCATGTCAGAAGCAAAGATTTACCATAAGATAGCTACAGTTTCAAGATTAAACTACAAAAGTTTCAAATGTGGTCCCTTAGGAATGACCCTACTCACTCTCTAAAAGCTCTGTCACATTCCTCTGCACTTGGAAAAAAGGACACTTCCTCAGTTTGGCGTCTCAAGAATTCCAGCCGTTTTTCTTTCACATATTGTTGGTGCTTTTTTTTAAGCCATAACCTGTAGGCTTCCTCTGGATCCCTGTTCACCTCCTAGTTAATAAAAAAGATATGTTACAAGGGTTATCAGTAAATTACCTTTATAATAATCACATTATAATGGGCTTTTTTGTATTCTGCTGGCATCTGCCCTCCATGAAACATACTTTATAATAAACACGCTAGAGCATAAGCTAATCTAGCATAGACTATATACATGAGCAAGCATTCAAAGCACCATGTTTAAAAAAGTACTGAATTTAGCTTTTCAAGCTCATCACTTCAAGGCAGAAGAACTTTAGAACAGCATCTGAATCTCCAGGTTTTGATCAGGTCATGTGCATTAACTGCTTGCTAACAAGTTCTGATGGTAAGGAACACACTCCAAAGAGTCTTCTGGCTGCTTGTTCACTGCAGGGCTCAATCAAGTCCTTCTCCTGGTATATGGGAGCATCACTGCATCCCCTGTGATTTTATAGTTAAGCATCACTGCATCCCCTGTGATTTTATAGTTAAGTTCATGTCTGCTGCTTCTACATTGCAAGCCACTCTGCCAAGCAGATCAATCCTAAACCTGCAAGTCTAGCTCTTCACTGAAAACAACAAGAACATTTTCCATTGCTGTTTACTTTCATATGCTTGGCTAAGAATGCAGGTTTAGAATTTGGCTTCCCTATTTAAAAAGAGCACTATAAATCCCAGTTCCACATTAGGGTGACCTTACTTTAATCCTCAGCTCTTCCAACTTCTTTGCACGACGATTTCGCTTTTCTTCTTGTATCTGCAGTTTCTTCTTCCGTAACCAAGCTCTAAAAACTAATTCATTCTCTCTTCTCTTCAGTTCTTCTAGTTGCCTTTTCCTTTCTTCTTCCTTAGGTGGAAGGCAAAGTGAATAAACTTAGTTTTAAGAGAATTATCTTAATCTTCAAAGACTGTTGCAGGCAATAAATAAGCCATTTACACTGCATGAGAGAGACACTAAAATACAGATGAAACAGGAACACTCAAAGACTGCATCACAGCTGATACTACATTTAGGAAGAAATTGCTTGGAGCACTTCTGTGGTTTGTGATATATTCAGACACTTTCAGTCTAATCCATTTTGTTATTACCTCCATTTCCATGACATCTCTCGACTCACAGACATTTAAATAGTATCAGGCAAAAACTCAAAGTCTGCCCAATATCTCTGTTAGCTCAGAGTCACTTTAAATGGATAAATTTAAAAAATAAATGCAGCTCTCAGGCTTGATGGACCACTAAACCTTAAGGGACATTTAACATCACGTGGATTGCAGGCACTACCTTACAAATAAGGACCTTTTTTTGGACATGAATTTGCAATGTATTTACTTAGGGAGATCAGATTAAGGAGTATTAATAGCTTCAGGCTTTTTTCGAGTGTACAAAATGAACTGATATTTACAAAATTGAGAAAAGTTTCTTTTACTTATTAATTACATTTTACCTAATCACAAGTATCTACAAGGAGGAGAAAATGTTTCAATTAATGCTTCAGAAAGCTGACCAGGACATTTTTTACCAGGATTTACTCTCTTTGACACAAAAACTACAATCCCTACTCATTTCAATACTTCGAGAAATCTAATCTTCTTTCAAACAGATGATATTCCTCCCACCTACACACAACTTTCAGATACCCTCCAAACTTACATTTCTAATTTACTGGAATGAAAGAAACTCCTCCAAAATGAAGCAGATGGATTCTAGTAACGCCAAGAAATGTTTCATGCCTGGGAAATCCATCACAGAATGGAAGAATTCCATTCCAGAATGAAAAAATAAGGTAACACATCCTTACCTTTCCATAAGGCAGCCAAAAAAGGAAGAATTTTAGCACACACTGTTAGGAAAATAACCTTCCTTCCCCTCACTACCCTACCTTTTACTTTAAATACACAGACCATGGTTTCAAGAGATCTAGTCTTGTGTGCACAAAGAAAACACTACAATTGCTCATCAGATTTCATACCCCTCCTTACTAAGCTGAGCCTCAGCAACCCTTTCAAATAAAGCAGGCTAGAGCTCTTTCCACAGATAGAAAGTAACCTTGGAAGCTACTTAGGCAGCTTAATTAGTACATCATGTCACAGAAAATTGGCAGATGCTCCATGCTCCTTTTATAGAGCAACACACATAGGGAGTTACCTTTTTGTAACTGTATCATCATAATGCAAGAAGAAGAAAAAAAAATCAACTTTTTTTAACTCTCTGGTAAAGATTTCTGAAAAATATTAGCCCCATTACAGCTGTCAGAGGCTGACTCTCTATAAAATATAAATATAAATATGTTTTGTCTGCATAAGGAGCTGGGAAAGACTTAAAAGGCTTCTTACAGTCACTATGCTGTGTAAATGTCATATTATGTCTGAACACTTTCTCATATGATAATTGAGATTATATGACAATAATAATATGATAATCCATACTTCTTGAGTACCCCAAAGTGCCCCAGCCTTACTGTGGCTAATGTAAACTTCCTGCACTGCAGTATAATATATATAGATGTTACACCACGTGCTACATTCCATAAAGTGTGAGACTGTAACAGAACCTAGGCAGAGAAAGTCAAGAAGCAAAAACAGTAAGAAAAATATAACAGAAGAAGGCCTATTTATGAAGGCTATATTGAATAAATACTTCATTTCTTTTCTGAGCAAGGCATGATCCTCTGCCACTCTGGGACAGAAGCTTTGAAAGATTCTGTACAAACCCCAGAGAAATGTTACTATTATTATTATTATTACTACTACAACTATTATTGCCTCCTCTTTTTTCAAGGAAGAATGGAGTAAATACCCTTAGCATATGGTCTTTGTGGAGCAGAGGAACAAGATTGTTACTGTGATTTACTTTTCTCTATATATTTACCTCTCTCTTCAGCATTTCCTTCTTTATTTCTATCTGCTTCCTTAATTCTTTTTGTCTGGGAGTAAGAGTGTAAGTGGAGCTTTTCACAGATTTGCTGGCAGACTCAGCCTTCTGTTCTCCCTGATCCTTTGCAGAATCTGGATGATCCTTAGAGTCTGAGGGAGGCATTTCTTTCACTTGAGTGGCAGTGGGCAAAGAACTGGATACTGCAGATGTCTGTTGAGTTTCATTACCTGTAAAAGAAACACTTATTGGGGGCAAAATGCCCTGGCTTTCAATATCACATAAACTTAAAAGTTCAAACTTTCTATCTTTTTCTACTAGAATTTTACCATCTGCCATTGCCTCATCTGGACCAGCACGTCCTGAAATTGATGTGGGTTCCTGCCCCACATCATCAGAAACACGCAGCTGAGACAATGTAAGTGAAACATCGTCTCTCCTTACAAGGTCAGTGCACTGACAAACTTCAGCATCTTCTGGAGGAGGAGCTTGAAGACCCATCTCATCCTTAAATTTTAATTTCTCTTCTGTGCTTTGATTTGCAGGATCCTGATTTTCCAGGTCTTTGTTGTCTTCTTTCTTTCCCGAGACATAATGCTTTAATTCTTCATCCTCTCCCTTGTGCAGTTCCTGCTCATTTGTCTGCTTGGATTCCTGGATAGAGCTTTCTCTTGCAGATTTATGGTCCTTCTGTCCTGCCCTGGATTCCAAGTATTTTTCATTAGCGTATATCACTTTCACATTTTCATCTGCCTCTGAAAGCTGATCTAGATTTTCTTCTATTTCCTCGTTGTCTTTCTGAACGCTGTCTGTGGCAACATCCTTTTCTTCAGGATTCTAAAAAAATTAAAATAAACCAGTCTCTTCTCTCAATGAAAGAACAGTTATCAAAGAAAGAGAAAAGAGACAGCGAGAGAGAAGAGCAGTACAAACTACCTGCATTCTAAACCAAGCTGTCAAATAGTGCATGTCATAACTAACAGCTTTTTTGGCACTAACAAGTCTCTTCATTTTCTTCATGTTCACATTCACACAAAGTTTAACTAACCAGCAAAGTGATTAGTGACAGCATAAAACTGCAACCAGTGTTGCACAAACACTTGAAGGAACCTGGAAGTACTTCTGAGTAAAATGTATCATTTTCAATGAACACTGAATTTCCTGCTTTACAGATATTATAACCAAATTGAAATGTTTTTCAGTATCATTCCACATAACCTTCCTTGTCAAAATTCAGTGAATGCACCTACACATTTCAAGCAATACTCAGTTTGTGCCTATTATTCAAAATATTACTGAATTTTGTCTTCTAAATAACACAACTAGCATTTGCTGTAACAAATACCTCATTTTGTTTTTCTTCTTCATCAGTTAAGCTTTCTGGGTCTTTTTCAAAATCATCCTCATATTCTGCATTTTCCGTTAAGTCGCCCGCATCTGCTTGATCTTCCTTTTCACTCATTTTGGTGATGTGTAAGAGTCAATACTACAAAAAGGAGAGGCAATAAAATGTTTTCAGACTCTAGTGACACACAAATACTGATATCTCTTGTGACACCCACATCAAACTTGTGAGCAGTATTAAAACAAGCATGTTAGACAGTGCCACAGCACCTCAGGACTAAGGATCACTGGTGGCTCATGAACATCAATGGTTTTGGCCTCTCCAGCTCTGGCTGCTGGGAGAAGGTTTGAATTAAAGCAAATCAAGGTGATTTCATGTCTCTGACAGAAACATTAAACCTAGAACTCATCTTTTAACAGTTATTCTTGTGTTTGGACAAAGAGACCACTATTTTATGTTAGAAGTGCTACAAACTTCTGGCTTGTATCTTACCTTGTTTGTATCTTATCTTGTTCAAATGCAGTGTAACTTTAAACACTCATTAACCCGTTAATCAGACTGGATACAGTCACGCTCATGCAAAACTGAAGATGAGCCACTATAAGGACTGAATCTTAAAAAAATCTTTGTCCTGCAGAGCACACAGGTGCCACCAGCTCCTGAAGGACTGCTTAAACACCAGTGCTTGGTGCCTGCTGCCCCTTGGCTCAGCTCACTCAGTAAAGGCATCAAAGACATACAAGTTTAAAGATGTGGACACACTCACAAGCCTAGAGAGCTGATCTGCTCTGTTTATAGATTTAGCCCCTCATCATTCCTCCAATAATTTATTACTTTTTACAAAAGCAGCACAGAAGAGGAAAACA
Organism: Aegithalos caudatus; assembly: GCA_013389925.1. Taxonomy (NCBI): domain Eukaryota; kingdom Metazoa; phylum Chordata; class Aves; order Passeriformes; family Aegithalidae; genus Aegithalos; species Aegithalos caudatus. The sequence goes on from WEIU01015315.1 coordinate 453,041, forward strand.
TCAATTATTCAAAAGCTGCTGTTCTTTTTGTACCATCTGCAGTAGGCTGGAAGGTGCTACTTCTACATGTCTCTATTAGGATTTATGTGTCATTTTCAATATACTAAAGATCATGATTGTTGTGACAAGGAGTAATGGGTACAAATTGAAAGAGGGGACATTTAGGTTAGATATTAGGATGAAATTCTTTGCTGTTTCAGTGGTAAGGCACTGGAACAGGTTTCCAGCTGGGGTTGCCGCATTCCTGAAAGTCTTCAAGACCAGGTTGGATGGTGCTTTGAGCAACTTGGTCTAGTGGAAGGTGTCCCTGCCCATGGCAGGGAGGTCACAATTTGATGCTCTTTAAGGTCCATTCCAACCCCTTAACATTCTCTGATATGATATGGCAAGACAATATGGGCTGTAAGAGGGTGCTCTGGCTCTGGATGGCCCTAGAACAGCAAGACAGCTCTTCTGTGGGACCATCCTGCCCTTACAGACAAGAATCACAGAATCAGAGAACCCTGAACCAACAAGGGTTGCATCTCCTGAATCAACAAGGTTGCACCTGGACTGTCAAATCCACCTGTGCATTTTGTAAAAACCCTCTCATCCAGCAGATGTTGCTTAAATTCTTACAAGCTTTTGTTTTGAGTTCTGATGAGAATGTCTGAGTTGTCAGTTATTTATTCACAGGAACACCAGCTCTGCTTCCTAGAACTCTGAATTTTTCTTAGAACTCTGTATTTCACGCTGGAAAAGGGTGCTGTTCTTTTAAACATCAAAACTCAGTCAAGATTTGTTTCGGAGTGGTAATAAAGCTGGGCATTTCTGTCGCTTTGTCCTTCTGCACTAAAACATACGCACATACACAGTCGCACGAACCCGAACACCACGCGGGGCGGCGGGGAACGTCCTCACCAGCATTCCCGGCTCCGCTGGGACACGCCGGGATCCGCCGCTCCCTGCCGGGGACGACGGGGCGCCGCCACCGGGCCACGCGGTTGCCGTGACAGCGGCGGGACGCACCGGCCAGCACCACGGCGGCTCCCGAGGGACAAACACCGCCTCCCGAGGGACAAACACCGCCTCCCGAGGGATAAACACCGCCTCCCGAGAGACAAACACCGCCTCCCTAGGGACAAACACCGCCTCCCGCAGGGCAGGCCGCGCCGCACCGTTGCCACGGAGACGGCGCTGCCCAAGGACGCCCCTCCCTGTCCCCTTCTCCGTGTGGGACAATTCCGCCTCACGGCTGGAAATTGTCGGGGAGCAGAGCTCTGAGGGGAGCGGGGGCACACACACCCCACCGGGAGAGGGGCAGGAGTGCGGCAGGAGGCTCGCCCAGTCCACCCGAATGCGCTTCTTTGGTGCTGTTAAATTATGGACTCCTCAGGGAGCAGCCTCGGTTTGCGCGTTGTATTATTCATCACGCTCCGGGCTGGCAGTGAGCAATCGGATCAGCCCAAGAGCCAGCAGTGTCAGGATTTGGGCTTTTGTTAATCACGGGATCATAGAATTGTTTGGGTTGGAATGGGATCTTGAAGCTCCAACCCTCTTGCCGTGGGCAGGGACAACTTCCACTAGACGAGGCTGCTCAGAGCCCCGTCCAGCCTGGCCTTGAACATCTCCAGGGATGGGTCATCCACAGTTTCTCCGGACAACCTGTTCCAGTGTCTTACCACTAATGAAGACAGCACTGAATCTCCAGGGACACACCTCTCTGTGTTAACCATACCCTGCTCCTTGAACTTGAAAATGGGAAAAAAAACACTCCAAACCAACAGGAAATGCCCTGAATTAATTCCCATCAGGGAAAAAAAATAGGCCAAAAACCCCACCCTGATTTACCTATGGGACTGGGGCGGCTGGCAGAGGGTGAAGGATGAGACTCCTCAGTGGAGCTGGAGGGAGGCGGCAGGTTTCAGTCTCCTTTAGGGATCACCAAACACCCCACAGGAGTTCAGTGGATGCTGTGTCCCTGAGTCCAGCAGGTCCCCAAAGAGCTGTGTGACTGCCAGAGTCCCCACAGAGCACACACAGAGCTCACTGCAAGGGACAGCAGCTGTCAGCAGCCCTTCAGGGTGATAAAAAGTTCACTCAGCATCACAAAATGATTCCCAGCACTGCATTTTGGGGGATGACCCTCCACTTCCTACCAGCCGGAGCTGCAGAAGCATGGCCCTGTCTGAGGGGAAAGAGGGAGAGAGCAAGGAATGGAGTTCTGCACACTGGCAGCACTGACGTGGTGCCCATCACACTGTCCCTCAGACAGCCGTGCCCCCAAGTTCTGAATACATTGGCCTGGAAAAACAAAGGATGACTGTCTGCAAAGCCACACACCTCCCAGTGCAGCAACTCCCCTGTACCAAAGGGTTCATGCTAATGAAAGAAAATACAGGCAGAAAACAGCCACAAAGCCAGAGCTTTGATAACAGTAACTCAAGTAGGGTCACCCTTTCACTCAGAGTCCCAGGGGATGGAAAAGCTGAATCCCTTCAAGGTGGGGTTCATGAGTTCTCTAAAGACATCTGTCATCATAGGCCACATGCCATAGGAGGAGGCTGGAGTCCATGACCTCAGGGTTTCTGTTCATCCTACACCATACTGTGAAAAAGAAAACCAGGTTTTGACATTGGTTCTAGTGGGCTGGAAGGGCTCCCTTACACTTACCGGAGATAATGCTCACTTACCTGCTTGGCAATGGTTCCTGCTGTACCTGGCAAAAACTTCAACCAGTGACCTCACCCAGAGCATGCAGTTATCCCACCCTTGAAGGCAATAATATCGAATTTCTGATTTTCCACATTTCATTTTGACAAGTTCATAGCAGAGTAAAATACAGAGAACTGGGTACAATACCAAGGCTTCCTGCTCTGCTTTTATTGTAAGACTATCCTTCATCTTAAAAGCCAGTGCTATCCTTTTCATTCACAAGAGATGCTTTATGTGACTAATTACAAATCAGTGTTAATAAGACAAGGATTAGAACCCATTGTTGAGATGTCAAGCTTTGATATTTGATAATAGTAACTTGATGATTTAAGCTCAATCAAAATTTGTCTATGCACTCATTAATCCCCATGTCATTAAAGGTAGGTTTTCAGATGTTTCCGTGTGTGAGGAAGCTGCAGAGTCATGAAAAATGCAACAAAAACAACAGTAAAGCAGTGCAGGGCTCCAAGGACAGACCATGACATGTTGGCTGCTGTTTTTTTGTGTCACTAATGCATCAGACACTGTGTTCAGGGAACAGATTCATGCAGAATGAGTGTGTTTCAAGGAGAAAGGCTGCATAACACCTCCAGAGCAACATTAAACATGCACCTTAACATCTTTTTATGTAGTGTAGCAAAGACTTGACACTGTCAAAAGCCACTGGGAATAGGGTTCAGAGCATCCAGTTTCCTGCCCCTTCCATAGCCAAAGTCCCTCTTTCCTTCCCAGTACTTTGCTACAATCACACTGATAGAGAAGAAAACACAGCAGCTTCCATACAGAGCCCTTCCCTGTCCCTGAGAGCGCTGCCAGGGCAGCTGGCTGTGTCACACATGCACACAGCCACAACAGGGGTTGAGTGTAACCCTGCCTTGCCCTGGTGGGCTCTCACAGCCACTGCTAGCCCTGAGCGACAGCAGTGGGTGCTGCTCCTGAAACAGCAGCCTTTGGAGGCTCTTACTATTCCTTGCTTTTTGGACAGAACAAGCCCAGCACCAAGTCTCTCTCTGTAACAGCGATCCCAGGAACTACAGCTCATCCTACCAGCACCATAGCAAGCCCAGTGTAGGACAGACATTGAGTTGTAACACTCACCTCCAGCAGCCCCCAGCATCAAATGGAACAAAGAAACAGGCACGGAATCTCAGGCACTCTGCTGTGTGTAGCGTTTATCTCATCTCTGCCAAACCACACTGTGTGCTCTATCTCCAGTGCAGAAATTCCGCTCCTTCACAGCAGCTGCGTGCCCCTCTCAATTCTCTCAGCTGTGCACGGGGTGGCAGGATGCAATAGGAGGAGCAAGGATTGCCACAGTTCACGTGGACTTGCTTCCCTTGCAGGAGAGAGCAGCCTTTCACCAGCACCAGATGAGAAACACTTAAACCCACTTTAAGGTGGTATGACCTACTACTACTATTCCTGATTTACGCAAGCAGAGATTTTAATCCCCCACACTGTCAAGAAACTCATCCCTGCACATATGCCCAGTGCCATGCACAGGGCCTTAGACACAAACAGTGGGCATTGTCCGTGGGAAACAAAACTCAGCTCCCAGGTTCCTGATGTCAGTTTGTAGGAGGCATTTGGCACTCCAAGGGCAGCCAGGGTTGCAACTTGTGGCATTTTGGATCTGGGAGAAATCCTGACCTGTTTGGAATTTTAGCTGGCAGACGCAGGGCCTGTCCCCATGCTGAGCTGCAGGAGCAAACTGTGCAATCCCTGGGCAGGGATCTGTTGCAGCCCTGCAGCACCCCGAGGCTTGGAGCACCCTGTCTTGAATGTGCTGCCCTGGGAGTGATCTCCAGGCCTGGGCCAGACAGAACAGGGACTTTGGGTATAGCTCTTCTATCAGATTTTGTTACAGGAGCAGAGATAGCTAACAGAGAAATGCTCTGCCTCTCCCTGCCCTGGGGAGGGTTTTATTGACTGTTCAATTTGTTCTTTGGACATCTTGAAGTGGGGTAGAGTCCCCTGAATCATGCATGAAGAAGAGGAGGGTATGGGAGGAGGAGGCGGTAGATGACTTGGCTTTTCCCCTCCTTTTTTGATGTCTGCTGCATTGGGTGTCCCAAGGAGGGCTGTGTTCCTCAGCAGGAGTCTTAGGACTTGTTGCTAATTCTGCTTTTTCTGAAGGTCTATGAAACTGTGGTACCAAAATGGCCATTTTCTCCACTAAAAAGCTTTCCCTCAATGACTATCAATGCCTGGATGCGTTCTAATCACATAGCCTGATGTACTAAGATATACTTTCCAAGACAATACCTGTAGTAGATTTGTTTGGTTTGTGTCTGAGAAGTGGGATTTGTGCTGGAGATGTGCTGTTGGGAAGAAAGGATTGAGTAAATCTGCTCCAGGGATGTGCGATGAAGGGGACAGGGGAAGAAGAGTATTTATAAACTGTCTCCATATTTTCCTGTACTTCTGGGTGTTTGGATTTAGCCTGGTCTTGTCAGCTAAATCAAAAACAAGACAACCCAGCTCTTGAACTCTCCATGAATGTTTGAAACACTTCCACAGAAAGACAAGTCAGTAATGATTCCAAAGGCAGAATTGTAAATGAAGGCTAATGATTGGTGGGGAATTTCCTTAGGAATGATGAACCTCAGGCACATGGAATTTTGGAGGCAGAATCCCAATTTCAGCCTTGGGTACCTGCAGGAGAAGAGGGTCTCCAAGGAAAGCCCAGTGCCCCCCAGTATGTCAGGTGCAGGCAGTGAACTGTCCAGGGAATGAGCAGCAAGTGCCCTTGGCCCTGCCCTCACACTGGAGTGGCAGCCACCCCAGATCCCAGGTGTGAGCTGCTGGGATGATGAGGGGACAGAGCAGCTCCAGGTGTTAGCAGTGACAGTGAGGAGGGGGTGGTTCCGGCTGGGAGCTGCTTTAAGAGGGTTTCCTTCAGCTCATTTTGGCATGGAGCTGCTGGAGGAGAGGGCTTTGTGGTGGGCTCCTTGGGGTGTCTCACGGAATGCGGGTGAGAGTGTCTCGTTGGGTCTGGGAGAGCACTTGGATGTGGAGCATGGCTTAAAGGAGGTGCTGAAGGGCAAACCTTTGTGCTAAGCAGCAGGTGAGCCAGGGTGGGTTTGTAGGGGAAGCTTTTCTTCTTTTCCTCTTCAATTTCATCTTGCTAATCCCTCTCCCATGCCCCCAGAAAAAAAAAAAAATGGGGGTTATGAGGGCAAAAAAAGTTTAACTTGAAAGAAGAAACTCCTCTTGGTTATTGTGTGTGTTTAAATTGGGAGAGTCCCCCTTCACCTGGGATTTTAATAAATAGTGGTATTTATATGTGATTTTTATTCAATATTGCACTCTTTGGTGGTATATAATGTTCTATTTTTTTGGTATTATTTATTATGTGTAATTTTGTTTTTGAGTGAAGCTAACTTTATGCGTGGCTTTGTTTGTATTTGAGGTAGAATTAATTTAAGTAGCTTTTTAAAATAGACTTCTGATACGTGTCCTTGGGTTTTGTTTATTGTATGTTGGTATTCAGATTGGGTAAGGCCAGCTTGGCTGGTTTTTATGTTTTGTTCAATGCAGTTTTTAATTTTTGAAATTTCTTCTGTCTGACGGTTTTTAATAATTTCTTACTTAACTTTATTTTGTTTGTGGGTGGCGTATGATGACGGATATGGTCTGTTTATCAATTATATATTTCTTAGTTTATGTGTTCATCAGATTGTTTTTGAATTTTTTTGGTGAGGTACTATATTTTTTAAAGGATATGTTTTCTAAGGTTTACAATGGTGTAATGTGCTGCAAAGTGAGGTGTAGGCTAGGCTTCTAATTATTTAGTGTTAGTTTTTATTATGGTTAGCATGTAGTGTTTGTTTTGGTGGGTTTGAGGTAGTATGATGTAGCTAATTTGTTAGGTGTTTTTAATATTTATAACTGGATTATTGTTTATTGTATTATAGGAGTTTATTTATTTGGCTTGTTTGCAATATATGTTTTATAGTTGTGAATAATTTGGGAGATATTTCTTATGGCTAAATTGAACTTTTAGCTTTGTGTGTATTTATAGGTGGTATTTTTGTTTTGATAGTTTGAAGCATTATGGCTTTTTTGAGTTAGGAATATTTTTTTGGTGTTTATTTGTAATATTTTTTACTTTTGTAGCTTGATTTGTCATTTTGCTTGTTTTTTTTATAAGTTTTATTTTTGGGAACGGGGTATTGATGTGGTGGGTTTTTAAGGTAGTTTTTGGGGTAGTTGTGTTCTTTTATTTTTTAGTAATTTACATTTTTTTTATGTTGTTAATTAGTTTTGGGGTTTTTTTAGCTAATTTTGTAGACTGTTGGTTATTTATGAGTTAGTGTAGCAGACTTTTTTGGTCAGGTTTAGGATTAGTTGTACGGTTTTGAGTTTAGTAAGTTGGTTTGATTTATCTTTTTTACTAGTTTTTGTGATTTGTAGTTTGGGATTCTATATCATTGTTTATTATTTTTGTTTCCTTTTTATGAAGTGATAAGAATTCTTAGTGAAAAGAGTGTAGTGTGGTTTGTTTGCTGGTAGTTGGTTGTATGGTGGAGTTTTTTAGTTTGTGTTTGATTTTGGGTGTTAATGAGATTAAAGTGGGCATTTCTGGGTTAATTTGTAATTTAAAAAATTCTAGAGAGATTTATATTTTTTACATGGGTGCACTGTATGAAGAGTAATTTATTTTATATGATATTGGTGGTATGGTGGGTAGAGGGTGTTTGTGTAGTAGTTATTTTAAATGTTTGAGGGGTTTTGGCACTTAAAATATTTGTTTTGGGGGGAGCTTGTTTGGAATGTATGGGGTTTTGGGTTAGTTATAATGGGATTTTTAAATTTTATTTTTAATTAGGTTTTATTACAATTAAAAATTGTGATTTTTTTTGTTATGTTAGTAATAGAAATATGTGTTGATTTTGTATGTAGTGATGGAACTAGCGTATATGGCATACTAGTGTTGACTAAGGTTTTAAATTTTTGTCGTTTTGATATGTGAAGTTAATGAAATTGTATAGTTCAGAAGTCATGGGGTTTTTTTGTGTTTTATTTGGTTGGAGAAAGGTCTCTTTTAAGTTTGGAGGGTTCTGGGCATATACTTGAGTTTTTTTAAGGGGGTTGGACATTGGATTATTTTTATTATATTTGGTAGTTTGATTATGGGTAATTAGGGTTGGCTTTTGTGGTGCAAATTTTTAAGTTCTCCTATCAGAAACGTTTGGAGTCGTTCTTAGATCTCCCTATTCCTCAGCCAGAGAAATCCCCCATCAAACCCTTGACTCAGGAGCTGGGACAGGCATTGGAATCGCATCTCTCTTGAGTAGTGTGCTATCCATTGTCTTTTCAGTTATTGTTTGGAAATTTACTGACAGCTGTGAAGTGCAATGATTGATTATGGCAGAATAGGACTTCTACAAATGCAAACATAGGTAGGGGATTGTGACTGTAGAGGTCTCAAAAATCCCTCTTTGTGGCTCTTGGTTTAAGAGATTCTGTTAGCATCTTCTTCCTCCAGGATTGGCTCAGCCTGGTCAACTGAATGCTGGACTCGCATCGGATATCTCATTCCACATTGTCATATTACTCAAGGTCATTCTTCTGTCTGAGAGTTTGCTCTCCCTCTTGCATGGCCTCATTTGTCATCTGACACTCCAAGGGCAGAGAGGGTTCTGACTTGTGGCAGCTTGGATCTGGGAGAAATCCCGATCTGCTCAGAAATTTAGCAGGGAGAACCCCAGCGTCAGGCACAGAGCTGTAGACACAACTGGTTGGCATTATCAGTCAGCCCCCCAGGTTGCTGATATCAGTTTGTAGGAGGCACTTGGCACTGTGAGGGCAGCCAGGGTTCCAAGTTGTGGCAGCTTGGACCTGGGAGAAATCCTGATCTGTTTGCAAGGTTTTTTTTTGAAAATTAGCAGGCAGAAGCCCAGTGCTGGGCACATGTCAGTGGACACAAACAGTGGCACTTTTCTTTGGGAAACTAAAGCTGGTTGCTCTAGCTGCTGCGAGACATGGTGAACTCCAACTGTAGCAGAATCTCTTTGGGTGCTGGAAAAGGCAGGGAAATTCCTGCAGTAGCTTCTTTGCTTGCTGGGAAAGGAGAAAAGCAACAGAGCTTGTGCACCCAGGGAAGTGACACAGCACAAATTAGAAGCTGATTGCAGTCAGTGTTCCTTGTGAGAGCTGTCTGCAGTCAGTGCTCTCTGTGCAAAATGCCAAGTTTGAGGCCACAGGTAAGTGCAAAGGAATTCAAGAGCTGCCACAGTCAACTTTACTCCAAACCAAGTAGCATACTTGAGAAATGGAAGCAAAACATTAATTCAAGGTCACTTATTGTGCTGAGTTGATTTTCATACCATCAGACACACTGCATCATCTTCTCCTTGTGAATATGTTCAAAGTGAAAAAGACAGCTTTGATGCCTCCTAAAGGCTGTCTGCTGCAAATACTTGTGCAGCACAGCTTTGATAAGCTGCTCAGATTCATGAAGCTGAAGACACTGATCACTCAAAACTAAGTAATGAAACACATAAATACATCCCCTTAACTCTAATGGAGGGAAACAAACTTAAAAGGATAAACTATGCAAAAAACATTCCTATGCTGCATTTCCATCCTATTTGAATGCTTATGGTATGTTTTTCTTTCTCCTCCACTGGAAATAATTGGGACACAGACAACTCAAACTGAGCATCCACACTTCACACATGAATAATGCAGGACTTATCTGCCTCTTTGCCTCACCACAAGCTTTAAAAACCTGAAGTCTGCCCTCCTGTATTTACCCAGTGAAGTGATTTGTAAATAAATGAGCTTCGTAAAAACAAATATTTCTTCATTTGTTTTGCAGCTGGGATACAGAGGGAATGAGGTTTAAAAACATACAGCAAATCAATATCTGGGTGAGGTTTGTGTGACTCTAAGCTCCATCACTTTGCCAGAGAGGCTTTTGCAGACCCTCTTAGAATGCAGATAAGAGAATGAATCCTTGGAGAAGCTCAGATGATAATTTTATGGAAAAATGATCTCTGGTGCACAGTTCTCACAACTATTTTCAAGTTCTTACAGGAAGATCCTTCTGTCAGCAGAATGACTTTTTCTTCTCAGTTCCTTTTACCCATCTCAGTGCCACTAATTGCAGTTCAGTGAAACACCTAAAACCCCCCACACTGTGGATCTTTAATGGCATGCACCACTAGTTATCCCAGCTCCTGAACTCCACACGCATGCACTAGTTGTCAGTAATGTATGACATCACTTGCTTACGTGTAAATCTGCTGATAGACAGAGGGGGAAATAGATTAAAAATCAGTCCCAACCCTCAAAGCCCAGAAACCACCTTATCTGCTGAAGTCACTCGCTAGGAGGAGTCATAAATTGCAGAAGCTTGACTACAGCTTTACTTTCTTCTTCCTACTCACTTCATTGGTGTCATTCAGTTGTGTTAGAAATCTAGCATAACAGTCAATTTGTCACTTTTCTCTGGATATCACACATCATTTTTTCTCCACTTCCACATGCTGAAATTGTGTTTCTTCCTGTGTTTGATATACTGGGTGAAATCAGGTAAGAACCATTAGCTTACTTCTGATGTAGAATCTTTGCTTTAATCAAATATTAAAAAAAAAAAATCCCTTCATTTAAATTAGCCAAAAGATTAAGATAAAATCTTATTAATTATGCCTAATGGAGCAGATGATTAGTAAAAACAATTCAATAACTTTGAAACTGAGACAAAAGTTTTCATTTTAAAGTAAATAGAACCAAGCCTGATACTTTATCTCTGGCTGTACTTTGCCCAGAGACCTGCCCAGGTATGTGAACTTTGTACAAAGTAGATGCAATCATGGAATAGTCTTCATATACTCATGTGAGTTTACTGGTAGTTGCTGTTTTGATAGGTGCTTAGATTTTCAAGTCACATTTTTAAATAGTAAAATTTAGTTACAAAAATGACTGTGCACTTAAGATTTTCCCCTTTTCACCCACGCAAGATAATTAAAATGCTTACACATGTGCTCAAGAAAGTTAAAATTGTACATTAACTTGATTAAACTGCATGTGTAACAGCCCAACACCTATGTGTGTGTTTTGATTGTACAGAAAAGAGTGAGTACTCCAACAAGAGTGCACAAAGGGCAGCTGGGTATTGCTTCCAGTATTCAGTGAGAACAGGAGTTTGAAAAACTTCCCCCAATGACTCCTCACTAAACAATTCAAAGTATTAAGTCTATAAACATATTTACAGGACTTATTTAATTCCACAGTAAAGACATCATCATTTTGGTTTTATTCTCTATTTACTTTTGAAAGAATAACTTCTGTCATTTCACAGCCAAGAGTAAACGAGTTGCTCCCTTTGATACTTGCCAAGTAGTAAATAGGTTTGGCAGTTAAAATAATTTCCTTGTGATAGATTTCTCACTCCTGTGGAACAGATTGTGTCTGGTTTATCTTACTGTCATTCCACTGGTTTTAGAAGAATTATTTTTTTTCTACCAATCAAAGGATTTTAAAAAAATCAAAATATTTAAAGGGATACAGAACAATATCTTAGCATGAATCTCTTATATTTTAGATATGAAGGAGTGAATTTTAAGGATCAGTGATTAAACTTGGATTTAAAGACCACATCAGGCAAAATGAGGTTGTACCTTTGAAACGATAATCAAATGATTGGCTTTTATTTTCAGTTTGTAGATAAAGTTAGTGTAATGTAATTTATTTTCTAGTTTTATCATCCTATGTAAATATATGAAAACCAGAAATCAAATGTGACACATACTGTTAACATCACAGGATCATGACACATGCATGACACTTTACCAGTTTATTATTTTTGTTAATTTTTAAATTATTCTTATTGTTATTTTTATTAAATTCAAGCCCACTTCAGCTGAACAGTTCTCAGTTTCAGAACTTCTCAGATAAGTCTGAAATTAATTGTTTTCCTGTATCACTTGTTAGCTAATAGCCTGTGTAATAATCTCAGTATAAGTTACTTCTACTATTACATGTTTAAATGAGGAAAACAACAGTATTTATTTTGAAATATAATTGTCTTCTTCCCCATGTAATAATTGTAGTTACTATCATAACATGATGCTAGGCATGAAACTTTTGCCTGGATAATTTGCAGTAGGGAGTTTCAGGTTATTTTTAACACTGTGTAATGTCAAAACTTCTCTTGTTTGGACTATATGCTTTTCTTGTGATGTCCAGCCCAGCGGTGTCCAATCTAGTCCTGGTAGATATACGGTTTGGCATTAGAGGTGATTGGTCTAGTTCCCTAAATTAATGAATTAGTGTCTTTAGAAGAGGTACTGAATCTTTACTGCACCTTGAATGCTGTAATGCACGTTGTTTAGCTTTGCTTAGACCTGACCTGTAGTATGGAACAGATATTTCAGCTAACTTGTAAGCCACCCATGCTTGCCTTTTGCAGCTTTAAGAAGGGGTTCAGGCTAGCTGTCCATCTAAAATGTGGTGGATTTGGTTCTGCCTGTGAGCTGTTCCCTGGTAAGAGGAGAAGGGCCAGAACTGCTTCTCTTATGACTCAAAAAAATCTGAGAAATTCAGGTTATTTTTTAATATTATTTTTAAGGAACTAAGAAGACACTACTACTTTTCTCACTTTTGGTTTCTTGAGAGTGACTTGTTTTGCAAAGATTTTAGTGACAGAAGAGTTGAGAGAAGTGCCATCAAGCACCAGAGAGACAAAAGTTTGTGTAAAGTAATGTAACCTACCGAAAGTCAAGAGATGGGCCAAAATCCTTGGCCAAAAACCAACTAATGTCATAGCAAAGGTGAAGAGGCCATAGCAGAAAAACTGTGACAGGTGTTAGTGTTCTGCCCAGAGTCCTGAAGTGCTTTATCCATACAATGTAACCTCAGCAGCCAAAAGCTATCTTTAACATGTGAACTTTGGATGTTGATAACCAGATAGAGGAGAAATTTCATCTTTTTAGACTTGAAAATCTCTGTCCTCTTGTTGACCAGTTTAACCTGGTACACTCTAACTGTCCAGACAGGTACAGACAGAAATGCTAAATTCTACTGTTTGTCTTGGGCCATTATGTACACTGACCTTGATTCTTATTTTTTCAAACTCAGCAAGATTCTTTGTTTCTTCTGCCTTTGTTTCTTAGTAATGGTGTTGTTAGGGTGATCCAAAGCTAGGAAAGGGTTCTGGATCATTCCTGTTGTGTCAGGCAGATATTTCTTACTGCTAGATCAAACAAATAAGGTCTAAGAATTGGGAGCACAGCCACCCTGGCCCAAAGAGGAACAAACAACTACGACAACCTTCCTGTTTCACAGCACACACTTGTGAAAAAATTCTGAGAACCTGCCTTTGGTGAAGTAAAGGATCTTATCAACACTAACTACTAATTAGTACTTATAAGGAGAAAATACGCTGTTCAGGAGAAGTTAGGATAATTTCACGTTTGAAGGGTTCAGAGGAGCATAGTGGTATCTGCAGAATCATTAGTTAAACTGTGGTTCCTTGTTCAGTGCATGTTTTGATACCTCTTTCCAAAGGTCAAGAGTAAAGAAAATGGAAGTTCTCCACTTTCAGCAGAAAAACATATGGAAAAAAATGTGAAGAGGTAGTATTTCAGGTAGCCCAACTTATCAAATGACTGTCTTAACATTTTCATCTTTTTCAGATGAGGAACAAAAATGTCCTGAATTTACAGACCTTAACCTAGGCAATGCTTTGTCTGGAACAGAACTCCATGTTCAGCTACTCCTATACACAAGGGAAAATCATGATTGTTCTGAGAGACTCATTGAACACAACGTTGCTGCATCTGAGTACCTGAATACAACCAAGAAAATTGTCTTTGTTATTCATGGCTTCAGGCCAACGGGATCTCCTCCAGTATGGCTGGGTGACATGAAGAAGCTTTTACTGTCCTCAGAGGATATTAATCTCATTATAGTTGATTGGAATCGTGGTGCTACCACAGTGAATTACATAGCTGCTGTGGAAAACTGCAGAAAAGTTGCAGTAATACTGAAGCATTATGTTGACCAGATGCTGGTAAGGCAAAGCCTTGTGTCTGTTCTGAATATGTGTAAGGAGCATGGTTTGAGTGGGAATGGATATTTAAAATATATCTATAGAGAAGTCCAGTGAACAACATCAACTCACATTTCTTTATTGAGGTATTACTAACTTACCATGAAGGTATTATTGCACATATTTAACTTCACCTGAGTTCGTATTTCTGATTCACTGAAATGTGCCTGAGAGTGCATCTGATTTCCTGAGCCAGCTGGAAGTTTTAGGTCTTCTGGAAGGAGTGAATTCAGCAGTGGGGAAGTAAAAGGAGAAATGTTCAAATAGTATGCAGCTGAAACATTTTACAAAGGGATAGCACTAATTTTTTTCTAATTATCTACTAGAAGTAAAGGAGAAAGAAACCACTGGCAAAGATATAAATGTTAAATCCAGAATGGTATAAACTTGTCTCTAGAGGCAGTTGGTGAAACCATAGTTGATGCCAGTGGTCTTAACTGGGCTTCAGATTTATTGCCTGATCAAATGAACAAAACATGTCATGATATTATTTATGCCGTTGTCTGATTTGTCACTTGAATTTGTCTTTTCTCAGCACTTATTTCTTGGCCATTCTCAGAAATTTTGAGCGCTGTGTAGTAAAAAAAAAGTTCACACCGAATTTTAGGAAAACCAGCCAACACTTTCTGAGAAAGGCTGAGGTGAAAGGAGAGAAAGACAATCAGAATCTGTCCTCTGGGACTAGATACAGTGGTAGCAATTTGAAGTTTTGCCAGTAGATTTGTTGTTATGGAATAAAAAAAATAAGACTATAGGAAGAGTCTCCAAATTAATTGCTGTTTGCAGATCTGCCTGGCAAACAGTGACAGTGAGTCCCACAGGTGGTGGGAGGGGGATCTGTAGTGTTCCACAGCTATTGCTTTCACACTTCCAAGCTGTTGTGAAGCCTTTGCAATTCCTTTTGAGACATTAATATTTCAGATCCTTGGTGTCACCCCATCATTTTGCAGGGATTCCAACTAGGTCAGCTGACTCTGTTTTAGAAGTCTTCAGTAGGTTTTCATTTGGGTTTTTTTGAATACTGCCTTCTTTGTAAAATAGGCATTTTAAGGTGTACATTTGGCACCACTATTTAGCAGTTGTGTGGCATAAGTATTTGTTAATGGTATTATGTTTTTAATTTATTTTATTGAAAGGATAAAGCAGGGGAAGAATTTTTTTTTTCCTTATTCATGGTTTTAGTTCAACTTTCTTATATATGATAAATGTCTTCCTCTTCCCTTCCCTGCTCCCCTTCTAACTAACATCACATTTCAGGAGAAATGTGACTCAAGCTTCCTTTTTACATTTTTCTAGAGAAAGAATTTCATAATTTCTACACTTTAGCTAATATAGAATTGCAAACTGAAAGGAACTTTGTAATTTTTTTTTTATTTTTT
>WEIU01015316.1:586-12029 GCA_013389925.1 Aegithalos caudatus
TGTTAACTGTCTCCTTTAGTGGGACTAAACAGTAAAAAATCAGCCCACTAATTTGTTTGTTTTTATTTTCTTCCAGATCTTATTCTGGGCACTAAAAACTCCAAATGTTTCTAAAAATAAATTGGAGTAGCAGTGTGTTTGTGTCTGCTTTTCCAGATAGTCTGTTCTGACTTCAGAGTTTAAATGGAAGAATTTTGTTTTAAATAGTTAGATTCTGCCCTCTCACCCCTGTTTTCCCAAGTGTTTTAAGGTCTTACCTTGAACACTTCTGGATCAAGCACCTGTTTCTTATAGTACTTCAGTCTTNTTAATTATTAATATATAAGGATTTAAAATTATTATTTAATATTATAATTTTAGATAGAAATATAGTAAATAATCTGAAACATAAATATATAATTTAATTTTTCATTCTTTAACAATTAAATAATTGTTTTTAGGAAAACGAGCTGTCATGTTTGAAAACTGAACTGTCATCCCTTAAGGAACATCTGAAAGCAGAAATTGAAGAAAAGGTGGAGTTTTTTACTAACTGAGCACTGTGGGTGAGAGGTGTGGCCTGGGCTTGTACTCTGGGAGAAGTTGTATAAGAAATGAAAGTGAACAGAAAAACAATGACTTTTGAATGCTGTGGTTGTACTAAATCTGGTCAGATATTTGAGTGAACTTTGTTACAGTCTATGATTATAGACTGTGTTCTGTAATTACACCCAGAAGATTTTTAACAACTGAATTCAAGTAAATAATTACTTTCTATCATGGAACTCTTTTTTAGGAGAATCTTGTGAAGGAGTACTCTCGAAAAATGATTCCTGAAAGTGAAAAAAAATACAAGGTAATTTTAACTTTTTAGTTGGTTTTAGAATTTGATAGTATTTATGTGTGTAGAATCAACTGAAGTGCCATGATAATTCATTTGCATTCAACCAAAGACATTGGAATGCTTTTAAATTTAAACTTTTAAATTATAAAAAATACAAACTTACGTTCCTGAGACTCCTAAACTTTGTTTAGATCTAGATAGTGAATCTATTCATGTAAAAAAATAAAAGGTCTCCAAATAATATTCCTATGGAAGTCAAAATGGTGGAAAAGAAAAAAAAAATGTCTCCTTTAGTACCTGCAGGAAGCTTCTTTGGCAAGCTGAAGTTTGGTAACTCCTGACAGTGACTTTTTCTTGTTGCATATTCCTGCCTGTATTTCTTCTCTGTAGAAAGGGTGGTACCATTCCATGGAGATATTAGACAGTTGTGGAAGGGCTCCCAATGTGTCATTTTTCTTGCTCAGTTGTTGCCTTATGTCTCTAGAATTGTTTTACTTAGTCTTCAAAAGTGTCCATTTGTAAAGGCACTTTACAAAGAGGAAAAAAAAAAACAACTTACATAGCTGTAAAAATTCTCAAAGTATCAAAGTATCCTGCCTTTACAACTTACTCTTCTTCCCTGTCAGGAGTTTGCTTGTGGTTTTCATATTGGAACAATGGAATCCACTACCATTTTGATGTTACCTTTCAATAAAAAGGATTGCACTGGACCATTGCTGTGCTTCTCACTTTAACTTCTAGTGAAAAGACTATTTTAAGTATCACCAATCTTGATATTGCTATCAATCTTTCTCTGAAAGCCTTTTCCTGCAGTTTTGCTTGTTTCCATTTTATTAGATGTTTGATATAGTTCACATGTAGTGGCTACAGTTCAAAATAACCTGAATTTCTGCAGATAGCAGAAGCATGAAGGACTTAGATACAATGTACTGTGAAACTCAGCCCTTCCACAGCTTCCTGTTGATTCTCCTCATTTGGCAACCAAAAAAGAATATTTCTACCCTGCCCTACTTTGTTTGGGTCTTTGCTTCGTGTTTGGATGGAAAGATAATAGCTCCACCATGTCTCTCAGGTGTCTTCTTGGATACTCAGACTGTAAACTGGCTCATGAGTTTGGGTTTAGATTCTGTACTTACTCCATAAAATATCATCTAAAGATACAAAATATTTTTTTCCAGACATATATTATAAAGACTCCTCCGAAAGACAAACTGCAAAGTGGAAGAAGCACAAACCTACCTTCAGAGCAGAGCACAAGGAAAAAGCAAAAAGTGCTTCTCCAGCTGGATACTCAGTCAGACAGCTCTGAGCACACTGACCTCCTGGTAAGAGTCAGAGAACAAATCAGGTACTGAACAGTTCTCTGTACTCACTGCTGTGTCTAAGAATGAAGGTAAAGAGTTTAGGCTTCCATATTCAAGCCAATATTTATGTGTATTTTTTTACTTAATTGATTCTTTCTGGAATTGTAGTTGTATGTACATAATTTACATTCTTCTTATTGAACTGTTATGCCTCATAATGACATCTTAATTTTTTTTTCATAGTTTAATGTCCCTGGGGGAAACAAAAAGTATTTTTTAATATAGTAAGACTAACTTTTTAATTTATTAGAGCATAGTCTCGGAAGAAGAAATGTTTAAAAAATTATACAAAGATTATCCACAAGCTTCACAATTACGTTCCACAGCACCAAAAAAGGTATGTCAGCCTTTCATAAGATTAAACCAAACAGCTAATCAGATTGTTGACAGAAACTAATGGATGCCTTTATTTTCCTTCCTAGACACCAGATCCATCCAATGTGAAATCTCCAGGCTCTGCCCTGAAACTCAAAACCATGAGGAGAATGCGCGACGCGGGGTGGACTACGGTTTCCAAAATGGACAGGAAAAGAAAACTTAAAGATGTTGTCAAGTTCTTTGCTTAAAATGCAGAAATACCCAGTGCCCTGGCATTGCTTACTGGTGCCACCACAGGGTTGTTAATCTCTCAGTGTTAGTACTTTGTTGCATTTTTCTGTCATACTCTGCGTGTTTAATACTATGTTCATTTCCTTTACACAGAGAAATGTTACAGCTCTGTAACTACATTCCCCTGCAGAGTATTTTCCACCTTTCCTCCCTTGTGCTGCAAAGTGTTGCGACACAGATTAGCCAATTTTAAATTTTGAATTAAATATATCTACATATTGTTTGAAAGTTGTTTCAAAGCTGTTTCTGGCATTAGAAATTCTGTTCTTTCAAATTTACTCTGTTTTTCTTAACACGTAATACTTGGTGAAAAAAATGTAGCTGTTAAATGTATGCACTATTACCTGAAGTCCTCTCTCTTTTCCCTGCATTTTAATGGCTGGTAGACCTGTCTTTTTAGACTGTTTTGTTTTCAGTATGTTAAAACGGTTTTAAAACTTAAAATGAAGTTTCAATAGAATTACTTGTATTTAAAAATATTTCTGCTTCATAAGGAGTGAAATGTGCACATTATAAGTTTGTGAAAACAATGTTAAGATGCCATTAAATTGTTTATCTGAAATATAAAGTGTGGGACTAATTATTGCTTTAAATATTTGAACACAGACTGAAATCACCAGTCAGCCTTCCTAGGGACCAGCAGCTTCTGCCACAGAAGTGTAAGGATAGATCAGAACATCTATTTCTGTATTAATCCTTGATTGATCTTGATTTCACAACAATGACAAACCCTACTTCAGAGGGCTAGAGATAACAAGAAAACTACAAGTACATCTTAAAATAGAACGAAAAATCAAAAATCCCAGATTCACCTGAAGTGGGAAGCAAAACGTATTTGTTGCATTCTTTTTGTGTAGTCTTATGGATAGGCCAGTAGTTTGGGTTCATTATGTTGAGCTGTTGAGCAGTGATGTAAATAAGATTGGTTATTGTACGTAACTAACAAATACTATGCAAAGATCTGGAAGAATATATTGTGCTTTCCCCATGAACACTTGAAAGTGAAAAATTGAAGTCTGTACTGCCCACTTCTAGACTCAAAGTCACTAATCAATTAGAACCTTGGTGTTTTCTAGGGACATGAATCCATGGCATATCACATAATTCTCCTGATACCATGACTGTGTCCTGTGAGGTGTTGTGTAAATCACCTGAAAAATTACAAAAATATTGCCAGCAACACTCCAGAAAGCTTACAGGAAATGCAGACAGCAGGGACGGGTGTAAAATCATACCTGCCTGTTTCTGTACCTGATTCCATGCACGGACTGAGGGTCCCCTACTTGTTGCCATGGCAACAGTCCACAGCTACATCTCTCCTACCTCTTTCATCTCTTTCTCTTTCATCTCTTCCTGCCCCTCGTGCAGCACCCGATGGGGGAGGATCCAGAGAGTTAAAGAGACAAAACTCCTGGGCTCAGACACAGCCACATCCATGGAGGAAGGAAAAGCTGTGCAAGGAAGCAAAACCAGGAATTCATTCCCTGCTTCCCACAGGCAGGTGGGTGTTCATCCATCCCTGGCTGAGTAGGGCTCCATCCCAGGCAGTGGTGACTTGGGGACACAAACACCATCACTTCCAGCATCACCCCTTCCTGCTTCTCTCCCCTCTTTCCAGACTGATCCTTCTTCCATGTGGTCTGGGAATCCCCTGGGGTCAAGTCAGGGTCACCTGCCCCACCTGTGTCTCTCCTGCTTTCTGGTGCTCCCCCAACCCCCTCACTGGCAGGGCAGGATGAGGAACAGGAAAGGCCTTGGATCTGGGCAGGAACAAAAACCCACTGGAATCTTCCCCGCCCCATTTCCAGGCCCAAATCCAAGCCCTGCCCCAGAGAAGCCCCTGGGAAGGAAGTTAACTCCCCCCAGGCCAAACCAGCCCCAATGCCCATCCCCCAGCAGCAGGGGCCAATACTGTCAGTGCTGTGCATGCAGCCCTGGCAGTGAGCCATTAGCATGGTTACTGTGAAAAACGAGGTTCACTTTCTTAGAAGAATTTATAAGCTTAATAAAAAATAAAATTAAAAATAGACAATTGAGAGACAGCAAATAAAGCAAAAACAGTTTCTTGGCCAAGGGTGCCTGGCTGAGGATGCCTGCCACCAAGCCAGCTAGCACACCTTACTGCTTCAGATCCTTTGTTTTAAGGATCTCTGTGTTACATATTCCACAGACCCTAATGCATGATTCAAACACTCCTTTTGGGTATCATTTTCAGTTCAAATTCCCCCCAGTCATTTTATCTGGTAGATTCATCTGGGGTGGCTCCACTCCGTCTGATATCATAGGTCCCATAAACTCTTCTCTCAAGGTTTTGGTCATCTCCATTGGGATAAGATACTTGATAACAGAGGTTCCATAGCTTCTGGTCAGCAATCTTCATGCAGGAATGCAGGATGACTCTCCTATCTTCTGGTTTGGCCAGTTTAGATGTTACAAAGACAGAAACCTAGTCTCTTACTGTTAGCACTGTTACAATCAGAAAATATACATTCATCACACTTCTAAACTCTGTTAATAAAAGAAAATATAGTACAACTTTCCCACATTATACATATAGCATTCATCTCAATATTTGTGACAAGCCAACTCCATAATACGCATTTATAACAGTTATCATGGCAACCAACTGTGGCAATGGAGTTTTATTATGGTTGACATGGTGTTGGAGTCACTGGCTCTATCTTGCTCCAAGGTCAGGGCGAATAATACTCAGGAAACATTGGTTTTGAATCTGGTAACCTACTTGAAAAGGTCCTTTCCACTTTTCCTTCAAGGATTCAGAGTTCCAAGTTTTCGCATGCACAAAATCCCCAGGCTGGAATGGATGAACAGAGGCATCCAAAACAACTGTCCCGGCAGGATTATAAACAGAGAGTCCAGCAAGAGTTTCTCCTAAAGTAATCAAGTGTAGATTTAAACCTGTTTCTCCCTTCGAATGGGTTTCTCCTCGAAACTGATGATATTTGGTATGACCATCCCTACAGCATTTCATGGGGACTTTGATTTTTGACCTCGGCTGAATTCTGACTCACAAAGAGCCTGAGGAAGGATCTGTGCCCATTTTAAAAAGGTTTCTGGCACATTTTACTAATGCATCACTTCAAAGTCTGATTCAGCTTTCTACTTTCCCACACTCCGGTGGTTGTCAAGGGCTCTGTCAGTCCCATTTTACACCCAGGATTTTGCTCAGCTGTTGCAACACATCTGCCATAAAATAGGGGCCTCTCCCTGAGAACAACCCAATTGGCCCTCCAAATTTCAGTATAATTTCTTTAAGCATAATTTTTACCACTTCCCTGGATTTATTGGTGCAAGAGGGAAAGGCCTCTGGCCATCCAGAAAATGTATACCCTTTCCCTCTCTCCCCTGCTCCATCTCCCAGCCCAACCTGGCCCCTGGCTGCAGGAGAAGCCCACTGCCAATGCTGTCCTGCTGGGGATGGACTGGGGGGATCTCCTTTCCCTTCCCTCTGGCACGGAGGCAAGTCCCATCCTCCTTCCTGCCCCAGACAACGAGCTGAGGAAAAAGACCAGGGAGGAGAAATGCCCACAGCAGAACCTTATGGAAGAGGCCGTTTTGAGCAGCTCCACTGCTCAGGAATCCAATGGGGAGGAAAAGCCCTGGAGATCCTGCAGGAGCAGGGGCTGCAAACCCATCCCAGGGTGCTCTGAGGAGGAAAAACCCACCCCGTGCCAGGAAGGTGGGCAGAGCTTCAGCCAGGGCTCAGAGCTGGTCATCAGAGCTCAGAGCTGCTCAGAGCAGGTTCATGATGGGGAGATGCCTTACACGTGTGTGGAGTGTGGGAAGAGCTTCAGCCAGAGCTTCAACCTCATCCACCACCAGATTATCCACACCGGGGAATGGCCCTACGGGTGTGGGGAATGTGGGAAGGGCTTCAGCCAGAGATAAGACTTACCATGCACCAGATGATTCACACTGCGGAGAGGCCCTATGATTATCCTGAGTGTGGGAAGAGCTTCAGGTGGAGCTTCCACCTGATCCAGCACCTATATGAACACAGGGGCTGGAACATCCATCAGGACTCTGATTGACATTGGAAATTAATTGGGAAGAGCTGATTATTTGACTTTACAGCCCAAAAAGTATCATCTGCTTTGTCCAGTTTTTTCTCCTGGTGGCATCAAGCAATGCTGGATGATCTTGGAGATCTTTTCCTACCTGAATAATTTCCCTTTTTATCTCACCAAAACACTCAGAATCGGGGTAAAAATAAAGAAATTAAGCAAAGAGATCTAAAGCGGAATCATTTTACTGGGATTTGAGCATGAATTTGGGGTTCAGGGGAATATCGAGGAGGATTTAGGTGTTCTGGAGCCATCCAAGCCAAGGGACATGGTTGTGATCTCATAGTTGTTGCAGCAGAATGTGTCCAACATTACCAACATGTCAACTCAGGAACTGTCTGTCCCAGTCCCAGGCCTGGGTCTCCCCATCCGGGGTGTCCTCCCCAAAGTGCCCAAATCGCAGCTGAAGTGCCCAAGCTGCTCCTGGCTGTGGATGTTCCTGTCCACCCACCTCTCCTGGTCAGTGCCATGGGGAACTGGGACAGGTTTTAGGGACTCCTGGAAGGACTGATAAAGGCTTTTTTGGCTCTTGGGGGCATTTGTGGTGCTGAGAGGGGTTTGGGGGCCTTTTGAGGGGGTTGTGAAAGAGTTTTATGGTCCTGGCAGAGCTGTGTGGCTTGGAGAGAATTTGGGTGGGTCTTGGGGGAGATGGAAAGGGGGTTTTATGGTTTTTTGGGGACATTTATGTTGCAGGGAGTGATTGGGGGTTCATTGTGGCTGAGAGCTGTGGGGTGATTTGAGGGGTCCAAGGGTGGCTGTGGGGCTGGGAGGGGATTTTGGGGCAGTTGTGACTCCCCCAGAGCCCCAAAGCACTCACCAGACCCCACCCCAAAGATTCTGCCAGGGTTTGGGGGCTCCATGTTGGGGTTCAACCTCCTGGCGCTGCAGGAGAAAGTGAGGGGGGGTCCCCAGGAGCTCTGTGTGTCCCCCTAGAGTGTGTGTGACCTCCCCAAGCCAGTGTGACCCCCTTTTCCCTCCCCACAGGGCTCCTGCGCCAGCTCCTGCTGCCCTGGCAGGGAATTTGGGAAGAGGGCAGAGGGGGTGTACAGCCCCTGGCAGGGGATGACCCCACCCCAGCCTCTGTGTAGCTCAAAGCTGGGCTTGGGGCTGCAGGAGGAAGAGGCTGAGGGGAAGCAGATCCTGCAGCTGGGACAGGGCTTGGGGTAAGGGCAAAGTCCTGCCCTGCACACCTGGCTCAGCTGGGACCCTGCCCTGGGAAGGCAGCGGGACATTCCCATCCCCACAAATCAGGGCTGGGAGCAACACTTGGAGCACGGACATGGAAATACTGGAAGTGACTGGGACCAAACCGAGGGCTACTGAGAGAGACTGGGAGTAACTGGGAATGACTGGTGCATTCTGGAGTTAACTGGGATATACTGGGAATAAGTGAGATCATACTGGGGACAACTGGAACCATACTGGGGATTCTGGGGTGCCTGGGAATGAGCATGCTGGGGGTAACTGGGATATACTGGGAGTGTCTGGAATGATTCTGGAGGGGACAACACTGGGAACAACTGGGGGAAACAGGGAGAAACAGGGAATGACCGTGTCCATACTGGGGTGTGGAAGTCGAGACGGATGCTGCATTCAAAGTGGTTTAATAGAAACATCAGAAGGCTCCAACCATCAGCACCTTGTTG
Organism: Aegithalos caudatus; assembly: GCA_013389925.1. Classification (NCBI taxonomy): domain Eukaryota; kingdom Metazoa; phylum Chordata; class Aves; order Passeriformes; family Aegithalidae; genus Aegithalos; species Aegithalos caudatus. Next base: position 9,114 of record WEIU01015316.1, read on the forward strand.
TTCAAAAGTCTCCCATACCTTTTCTCTGTAACCTCCCAAAGGCAGCTCCACACAGCTCTGGCTCTTTCTCTCTTCCTTCTCTCTTCCTTCTTCAGTTCTGTCTGGCTCCTTCCTGTCCCTATCACAGCTGCCTTACCACATCTGTCCAATGAATGGCATCTTATCCTTTCTGTCCCTTTGCATGACCTCCTGTCCCTTCCTCCTCACAGCACGGCCAGCAGACTCCAACTGACCCCGTCCCAGCTCACTCACTCTTTATCACATCCATAGCTGGGAGGACAAGTGTTCCCACTCTTGGATAATTAACACAGCTGCAATATATTAAGGGCAAGATTGTCTTCAGCACCCATCTCTGTCTGTCTTCCCAAAATTCCCCATTTCTTATTTTAATTATAAAATGGAACATTTCTTGAAACACATGCTCAGGTAAATTGACATAACATGCAAATACTGTCTCCAGTTTCTTCTGTTAATGGATGCATTAGGCTCAGAGCAGAGTGGGGGCAGAGGGTTCTTCATTACATCCTCCTGTCCTACATAATACTCTTCCTTGTGGTGTCCTATCTTCACAGCTTCAGAATATTTTGAATTTTATTTATCTTCGGTACCAGTTAGAGTTCATTTTCTATCACTTTAATGCTTCAAAAAGCGATCCCCAGGTAACAGCTAGATTGACAACAGTTTTATCTCTCTCTCGGATGATTTCCCAAAGTCTGTCCCCAACTTTGTTCCATGCTTTAACACTGAATACTGTATCAGGATCAGTGCCTGTGAAATAGCCCTGTCACGATCCGCTAATGCAAGCGGGGGTCATGATATTTAATGATCTCAGAACACAAAAAGGCACAGCAGGGAACAACAATTAACTCTCAACAGCAGTACACTTTATTAAGTGCACACAACACAATATGCAATAGAGGAAGGGGGGTATAGCTACTGACAGAGAGATGAAGTCCTCGTGGCCTTCTGCCAAGACATCTGTCTTCTTCCATGGGGAGATCTCAAGTTTTGGTTAACTTGGAGAGTCTCTTTATAGTCTTTCCAAAGCGACAGGCAGTTGGTCAAAAGGTGGGGAATTCAGTATAGTGAGGGAACAGCACTGAGGCCACTCAGGCAACAGGACAGAAACAGCAGGTACAGGACAAATCGTTGTGGAGACGGGACAGACCCGTTCTGAACCAATCCACCGTAGCCCGTCCATTGTTCCTGCAGGTCCCTGTGGGAGACCTTGAGGCCTCCACAGGTGAGGAATTTCTCCCTTGGAGGGAGAGCAGAGCTTAAACACTTACTGTGAAGTTAACCCCCATTAGTTACCGCTATACTTACTGTTTTTTCCCTATTGGTCCATTTTTCCATATTCCCATTGGTCCATTTTGGATCCCTCATCCCATTGGTTACTTCCTCAATCCTTTCCCTGATTAGTCCAAGTTGTAAACCCCACCCCCTGAGTTATGCATTTAATTCGGATGTCTGAGGACCTCGGGGTCCTTCAGTCATCGGTTCCAGGAGAATAAAGACCTTTGGAGGATCACTGTCTCCTGCCTGTTCCTGCGCGCCTGGGGAAGAAGCTCGCCAGAGGAGCTGTTCTGAAAACAGCTCTCCTCTCTGAAATCACTGGGCTACATAGCCGGGTTGCTTTTGCAGCCATCACAACTGAACTAAATCACAGGGAGTGCCTGTGCGTCCCGAGGCCCAAGGCATCCTTTTAAGGATGGATCTCTGAGGAAAGTCGTGGCACCCTGAAGGCATCATTGGCCCTTCAGCGGCAGTCGGCAGTCGGTGGCAGGTTCCCATGGGAACCAGTTCCAGCACACACCTGCAGGCAACACTTTGGCAAACATCCCACCTCAGCCAGGCCAGAACTCCTGTTGGGGTTTCAGGGTTTCAGTCGCTGTATCTGGGGTCCCGGTCACTGTCCTTGGCGACAGTCGTGAGGCAGATGAGGGTCCTTTTGGACTGTCTCTTGCACCATCTCATGGCTCACGACTGTCGTCAAGAGAGCTCTCCATCAGCAAGATTACGTAGTGTTGTTGCAAAGTCTTCAGGACTCGTCAGTATCAGTAGCATATCCTGGAAAACAGAGGCAAAACAGAATTCAAAGAGAGGAAAGGAACAAGAGAAAGAAATAGGAAGCAATAAACAATTAATGCAATATTAATTAATCAAATAATCACAATAATATTAATTAAAACAATTTTTCAAATAATCAAAACTAATCAAAAATCCAAACTTCTTATCAAAATTTTCTTATTATACTTTAATATAATCCATTTTAATTATGGCTTACTCATGTAGTTTGTCTTGCGTCAGTAACTTTAGGGATGTCTACAGGGGAAAAGACCTTGACCAAATTGTGTGCATTCATTATAGATGCCAATTGTGTTAACCGTTTCAACATTCTCCAATTCATAATATATAGGATTGCTGATAAAACAAAACCAATCAAAACTGAAATCAAAAGAACAAAAATGGGATGACACAATTTGTTCAGGATCCTTGTAGCAGTAGGTGACCATCCAAAAAGAGTATCGCACCGCCTGTGTTGAGCATTTTTTCTTACCCTTTCCAAAACATGATGTATTTCTTTTGCATTGTGATGAACAGTTACCAAAGTTTTCTTCCCCTTTTTCTTGACCTTTTCCAAAATTTCAATTAAATCCTGATGAAGAAACAACTGCTTTACCAAAGTAAGGTTCATCCCAGTGGGGGTAGGCAAGTGTTTGTGGATCAGTGTGTAACTGGATTGTAAAAGGTGATAAAAAGTAACTGTGGCTAAATAAGAGAAATCACATCCTGTGATTTTAGTAAAATTACAAACACAAAAATTTAAGTGATTTTTAGTATCCACTACTACATTTTCTACAAACACTACATCACAAGCAGTTCTCAAGTATGGTGGTTCTTACCATATGATCC
>WEIU01015317.1:3603-78210 GCA_013389925.1 Aegithalos caudatus
CGGTGCCGCGGGGGATGCGGGCTGAGCCCGCCCGTCCCTGTCTGGGAGGGGTCCCCGCGCCGGGGGGGGTGGTACAGCTTTGCACGGGAGGGGTTCCCCCCGCCGTAGGGAACAGGTTTGAATGCGGTGTTTGCAGGGAGAGGCTGTGTCTGCGTTGTTTCAGCTTCGTAGATCTCGTTAAAAATGCCTGTTTTCACTTTGGCATGTTTTTTGTTGAAATGATACGAATTATGTTAATTACTGAGGTTTAATTGTTTAACAGCGCCTTACACTGGGCATATCTCATGGTAATTAAGCAGCAGTCTGTGGGAGATGACAATCTTGGCAAAGCCCTTATTTGCTATATAAGGAATCCCTGCCCTTCCTCATTTTTCAGATTTTACTGAGATGATGAGGGCGCTGGGGTACCCTCGAATCATATCCATGGAGAATTTCCACACCCCAAACTTCATGCTTGTGTCAGAAGTGCTGCTGTGGCTGGTGAAAAGGTTGGTGATGAGACCAACAAATTTTGGGCTGACACTGGGCTGCGGGGAATGTGCTTGGAGTTGATGTTGTGCTGTGAAATTAGGGAACTCTGATATTTAATAATTCTTTGAGCTCTGCTCTTCTAAATACCAGCTATAAATGTGGTAGTTTGCAGGTTTTTAGCTTAATGACACAGCCTGGAGTAGCAAACTCAGTGCTGGCAGAGGATGCACTCTGACTTTGGGTGCATTCATTCAAAAGAAGCTTTATCTTTCTCACATATTCTCCAAATTCCACAGCCATCCAGTCCATGTCTGACCTTTTATCCAAGCAGGGTGATCTGTTGTGGGAACTTCACCAAAACCCAGCTAGTTCTTACCTTGTTGCTATGGCTGTTGGCTGAGCCTGGTGTTGTCCTGCACCCACAACATGTTTAAAAGAAATAAAATGGTTTGGTTCTAATCTACTACTGTCCAGTTGCAGTTTTACACCCACTTAACTCATTAACAGACTTTGGTTAAATGTTTCTGGATCTTGAAGTGTTACCTGAATTATATGTCATCTTCTCTCTCTTGCTTAAGTGTAAAATTAAGAATTTTTTAAAGATGATAAGGTAGAACATTATAATTGAAGCCAACATTGACCAGTTTGCCTGATGGCTATCTTTGGCCTGGATTAATAATTAATATCCATTAAGTTTGATTATCACATCGTTAGAAATTTGCTGAATATTCTTGCAGTTGTAATGAAATAGGGATATACTCACAACCATTCCAAAATATTTGGATTAAGTTCCCTATTTAAATTTTAAATTGCTTTAAATTGCTGCTGTTACGCTGAAGGTCCAAATCACTGAATTTCCTTTTATTCTTTGCTGGTTCCTGCCGACTGGCCACTTCTAGAAGTTTCTGCATCTCACTCATGGGGGTTTTTTAAAGCAGTTTGTTTTTCCATAAGTTTCCTTTACTAGTGAAAGGAGCATGTTTGAAATGATATCTGGGTATGACCTTGTGCAGTGTGTCAGGTTCTACAGCTCTTGCAGCTTGTACAAACCCACTGTGTGCATTCCAGGCTCTGGATGCCCCAGCCTGCAGTAGGAATTCACTTACACATTTGTTTTCCAGTCCTGTGTGCTTACCTTGTCTTTGATTTTTTTCCTCAGAGATGAAGCAGGCTCTTTGTTGCCAGAACCTCGTTGTAACCTGCAGCTGTTGTTTGCACAGGTATGAGCCCCACAGTGACATTCCTGGGGACGTGGAGACAGAGCAGGACCGGGTGTTCTTCATTAAGGCCGTGGCTCAGTTCATGGTGAGTGCCCTGGGCTGAAATCCTGGAAATCTGAAATCCTGCTTCCATGGCAGCTTTAGAGCTTTCTCTCTCAACCCCACAGAGTTTTCCTGCAAGGGGTGGCTGAGTTTGTGTTGTATTCTGGTGCTTCTTTATCCCTGTATTCTGGTGCTGCTTTATCCCTGGAGGTATCCAAGGCCAGGCTGGACAGGGCTTGGAGCAGCCTGGGATAGTGGGAGCTGTTCCTGCCCATGGCAGGGGGTGGCACTGGATGAGCTTTAAGGTCCCTTCCAACCCAAACCATTCCATGATTCTGTGATCCTGTGTCTTGTGCTGGTGGAAATTTGAAGAGGCCAGGGCATGCTGTTACTGATGTTCTGTACTCTGCAGAACTGGGATCCAAATATTGGGATCTAAATTGTGATTTAAACCAATATTCATCCTTATCTCTCTTTCTTTATAAAAGGTAACAGTGGAAGACACAGCTGTAGATGGGAAATGTTTTTAAACCATTTAAATTGTTTTAGAAGAGATCCCACCATAGTTACTGCTAACTTTGGACGCCTGACTATTTCCTGTGCTTGAATAACCATAATCTCTGATGTTTTCATTATGATATAAAATCATACATTGGTATATGTTGTATGAGATTTCCCATAGATCAAGGCACGTGTTCTTTTCTCAGATCAATTTTTTAATGCATGAGCATGTTTGGATTGGGCCATCAATTTTTTTAGTCTTTTGGAATAAAAGAACATTGTCCTTTATAGAATTCAAGTTATTTTGAAGCAATGTGAGCCTTTGATGTTATGAGATGCTTAGATTAACACTCTTCATTATCTGAAAAGAGCTCTCTGAGGCTGCAGGTGGATTGGGAGCAGTGCAAGTTGTTATGCTGGTACCAAAGATAAATTACAATACTTCTAAAAAATCTTAAAACTTATTAAAATGTCATTTTAACAATATTTCCCTTGTCATCTGTGAATAGTGTGCACCATAAATTCTCTCAATTCTTAATTTTGCCATTTTCAGAGCAGGGTACATTCCTGTACATATTAGAGTGTACTTTTGAGCCCTGGAGCATCATGAGATAGAGTGAACAGAGTTGTTTTGTTTGGAAGGGTTTCCCCCTCCAAGCACAGGTCTGGAAGCAGAAATAATGTAATTCTTTTCAATAGCTGATTTCATGTCAAAAATCCCTGGGGTTTTGAAGAATTACATAATATGATTCAGAAAACAAAATGAATGGAAATTACTTTAATCATCCTGTACTTAGTCTCAGTTAATATTACAAGTTAATGTGAGGATTATTGTAGGTTTTCAGCATTTTCAGGATGAGAGAAGCTTGTAGACTTTTCCTTAATAATTCACTGTCCGTGCAATCCACAATTATGTTCCCCAGGAGTTAATGGCTTTGTGCATCCGTGGGCAGATGGGAGATGTGATGGAGACAGAATTGTCTCAGAAGAGAATGTCAGGAGAGATCCATCACCAGGGAATGGGGCTTTGCTCTGCTGTACTGAACAAGGAGTGAGGAGGTGTTAATTTTCCACACAAATTAGCTACTGCTCTGTGTTCCTGGCAGTTTGAGAATTTACCAAATGGCTCCTTCCCAGACCCAAAAGTTCTGAAGTGCCTGCAAGGTTGCCTTAGGTGGGTTTTTAGTCAATATCCCCCCTAGAGCTGCCCTGATCAGTGGGGCTCAATACCTGGCTCCTGCTTGAGCCCACTTGGGTCCAAATTTGAAGTAGTGTGCAACAAAAAGCCTTCCTTGAGTTCATCTCATAGAAATTCATTCATGGAAACAAACTCAGCAACCCAAGGGCACAAAACCTTTTTCAAGAGTCAGAAATCACAGACAAATTTGGCTTCATAATACTAATAAAGCAGATTGTGAAGTTAAGCAATTTTTCTGGGTGTTGCTGCTGTTCTTATTGTCTGTTTATATTTTTTTGTTGTTGCATTTTAACCATCTGATCTTCAGAATAAATAGCTGCAGTTTTTAATGGTTCTATAAAACTAGAAATGTTATAAAATAAAACAACAAATCAAATAGGTGAGTGTCTCAAACATGAAGTGATGGAGGTGGCTTTCCAACTGTGAAGTTGTCTTCTTGACTCTTCAGTGCCATTGTGCCAGTCTGGAAAAATATATATAATTGTCTGTGTATTTTTTTTTCTTTCTTTTTGTTTAAGTAGCCTTCAAATGAAAACCTTTTTTTTTTTTTTGCTCTTACTAAACATTGATTTTAGTCTCTTGAGGGTGAATAGAGCTGAAATTGGAGCTCCTGTTTCTAACATCCTTTATAATTTTAGTGCATCAGTCCCCTTTGGATAGGGGATGTTTAACAGAGTCTGTCAATTTAATGACCACTTCTCCTAAAATGGAATACTTGCTCTTTCTGCAATTAATTTTTTAGATTGCTTCTACTGCAAGGGAAGGGAGGTGAATATACCAGGCTTTTCACTTTGTGTCTTGGCTCATTTGAGGTCATTCTGAGACCAACACTTCAAAAGCAATTACTGACTTTTGGTGCTCTGAGTCTCTTACTCCCCAGGCTCAGGGTGCACAACATCAGGAGCTTCTTCTGGAAGTTTGGGCTGCAATTTTCAGGAATCACAGAAGATCCTGAGTTAGGACCTTGAGCTCTGGCAGCCTTGGGGGTGTGCCCATTCCCTGGGGAGCCTGAACCCGACCCTCTGGGGAAAGGATCTTTCCCTGAGATCCAACCTGACCCTCTCCTAACACAGCTCCAGCCATTCCCTGGATCCTGTCTCTGCAAACAAAGAGTCATTTTCCTCTCCTAGGCTGAGATTTTGGGATGAGGTAGGCAAGAGGAAAATATTGATTGAAAATCAAATTCTGATTTTAAAATCACAAAGTCTTGACAAAATACACCTGAGTAAACATGGGCCAATATCCCTTTGCTTTGCTTCTGTGGAACAGCTGGAACCAAATCCATGGTTTGAGGCATGGTGCTTTCTCTCTTTAGTTTTACAGCATTTTTTCCTTCAGTCCCTTATTCAATGAAGAGCAATGCAGAGCTTATAATTGTATTGTACCAAATATTGTAATATCTGAGTCTCTTCCCCCAGCTTGAAGATCCTGCTCTGTCATAGCCTGAGGGAATGTGAATTCTTCCAGGAGCACTGTAAAACCAAAGCTGTGTAATACCACCAGTGACTCATGGGTGGGCTCTATCTGCTACAGCATTCCCAAAGGAGAAACCTCTCAGCAGAAGTTTCAGCTTAAAAATATACTGAAAAGGAGATATTAAGTCACTTTTGTGCTTCATGTGTCATTTTTAAGCTTAATTTTTTGGAACCAAAGTGGGTGATCAATATTTTTTTTTCGCTCTCTTGTTTAGTTATGCCACCACAAAGATTTCCTCAAAGTTTAATCTGAAATTTGTGTTTGGCTTCTTGTGGCTATTCATTTATAATATAAATGTATTTCAGGAATTTCAAGAGCAACATTTGTGTCCTTTCTGTGACAGATTAGTAATTTCCCCCTTTATTATTTTGAAGCTCAAAAAGTTAATATTAGAATTTTTAACCTTTTTTTTCCTTATTGTTCTGTCTGTACGTTTCAGAGATGGGAGGCAAGGGAATAAAATCACTAATATCATAGCAGAGGGAAAATTAAGAGAAACAATAAATCATTTGGAAGGTGCTGCTGGAAGAGAAGACAGTTAAATTAGGATAAGTGATCTTATTCTTGCAACTCATTAAGGGTGAAATTTACCCCTCTGCAGCATCATCACAAGACCTGGGCAGCACTTACTTTCCACTTAAACTTAATTTGAATTTAAGTGGTGCATAGGGTTTTTACTGATCTTTATTCAGGGAAGAAATAATGACAGTTTGAGGGTTTTTCTGTAAATGTTCTGACATGCAGAAAGCGCACGGCTTTCAGAAAAATTTCTTCTAGAAATACCAGTATTATGAGGCAAACCGGGTGTCCAAACAGGAGGAATTACTCTGTACAGCAGAGCCTGGTGCCCCCAAAAAGAGCTTTGAGTGCAGGTAAGTGAGGATTTTGCTCTTGGTGAGTGCTGAATTCCTTCTTTCCTGCCCCAGGCTACCAAGGCTCACATCAAGCTGAACACCAAGAGGCTGTACCAGGCCGACGGGCACGCGGTGAAGGAGCTGCTCAAGGTCACCTCCGTGCTCTACGGGGCCATGAACAGCCAGGGAGGGCAGCCTGCACACCTCCCCGAGGAGGACAGCACCAGGTTCAAGTTTGATCTGGGCTCAAAAGTAAGCAGAGCTGGTACTCTTGTCCTCACTTGGGGAAAACTCATCTGTTTGCTCGCTGGAATTTAAGTGGAGAATGTCCTGGCAAGGCAGTAGGCAGGGGTTTAAGTCAGGCTTTCAGTGAGTGGGTTTCTGTGACTCTGATTTGTTCTAATCTCTGAATTCTCAACCAGAAACACAATACAAGGCAACAGTGGTACAAAATTGGTTCTCTTTGTTTTGAAATGCTGTTGAGACCATAGAAATATTGGAGTCAGCTGGAATAAGAATTATTTGCTACCTATTAAACTTCTGCAAAATACTAATTGAAAGTTGATTTCAGCCCATTTGTGTAGAAAGGGAAATCTTCCTGTGACCCTAACAGACATCAAAGCTGTTCAAGCCCTTAAAATAAAAGCTGTCTCTAGATATTTTCAAAGGACCTTCTCTAAATATTAAAAAACAAAAAAAAAAAAAAAACCAAAAAAAACCCCCAAACAAATAATAAACCAGCTCTTGGCTAAATAAGAGGAATTTCTGTCACTACCTCTATGCAAGGTTTCCCTACCCATGGCAGGGATGGGACTGGATGGGCTTTAGGGTCTCTTCCCACACAAACCGTTCTATGGTTCTCTGTTCCTGGGATTCTTGAGGAAATGGGAGATCCACAAGTGATTCTTCTCTGTGTGAGTCTGATGTGTCTCTCTGAAAAAACAAGCACTTGCTAGATGCTCAGAAGTTCATTACTTACATTGCAGGCTCATCCCATTCCTTTTGGTATGTGAAGTTTTTATTTCTGCTTATGAAAAAGGTGATGTCTCCCTTTGTCCTGGGCAGCACATGAACCAACAACTGCCTGAGCCACAGTTCTGAGGAGAATTGTGGGTTTTTTCCCTTTCACTCAGAAACCTGTACCTGACAGGGCCTCACCTGGGCTGTTTCAAAGCCAAGAGAGACTCTGTCCACTCTGATTCTAGTGCACACCCTCTGGTAGAGTTTTGACCTCCAGTGCAATTTTGACATCAAAATGAGAAATACCATGGATATTCATTGTGATGTTGGGGATTCTCCTGCTATTTAGTGCTGTTGCTGTGTTCCCAGATTGCTGACTTGAAGGCAGCTAGACAGCTTGCTTCTGAAATCACCTCCAAAGGAGCAGTCCTGTACGACTTACTTGGCAAGGAGGTGGAACTGAGGGTAAGTACACTCTGAGAGTGTGGAAAAACTTGTGTTCACTGAGTGCCTCAAAGGAACAAAGGGGAAAAAGCCTCAGTTTTTATTAATATCTGCATCTGACATGAATATTCCATGAGTTTGAAGGCATGGGCCTGACAGTTTGCATTTCCTTCCTACTCCTATTCATGGAGGCAGCTTGAGAGAACAGCTTGGCATTTTCTCTTCTGCAGAAAACTGAAATTCTGTTTGGAAATACATGTGCAGGCTGTAGTGGTGGGGATGGATATTCTAACAGATAAATGATGAATGCTGTTAGTTTTCCAAGGGCAAGGCTCATTATTTCAGGCAGGAACTAGAGGTATCACAGCTGCAGAGTATGTACATGTTCTTCAGCTTAGCTGGAGAAGTAAAGAAGGAAAAACAAAAGCTGTTGTATGAAGTCAGTGCAAGTCTTGCCATTATTTTCTTCAGTGCCTTTACCTGGAATGCTGGAGGTTCTTCATTTTCTGAAAAGTGACCTTAAAGGAGGGAGACCCTGCATGATGTGGGCAATGTTCAGATGTCTGAGCTGCAGGGAGTGCACCCTTAAGAGCTGTAAAGTCTGAGCCTCAACAGTCAGTGCTCCCACATCCTTGTTTGATGGAGTGCAGTGTGTCAGAGGGTGGCTGAAGTTCCTCCATGGAGCACTGCCTTTCCTGCTGGATCCATAGTCACTGTGGTGTGCAGGATGTTAATATTTCAGAGGAGAGGGAAAAGTGATAATCCAGTTTAACTCAACATGCACCAGTGTCACAGAACTGATCAGCTACTTCTCTTACACTCTGCCTAATTTCTTGGCTTTGAAGGAGTTTTCACAAAGCTGCTCTGTGATGTGTTAATATTTGCTTTAATGGAGCATTGGACCCTTTTGCTCTGAGTACAGCATCCCTGTAACTCTGCTTAAAGTCAAATAAAGATCAGTTCAGGCACTTCTAAAAGTACTCAAGCACTGGTTTGAATTGGGTGCTATTTAGTCACTTGAAATCAAGGCTTTTAGGACACTGAGTTTAGAACTGGGCCCTGGAAAAGGACGAGGCATGAGCGGAGTGTGCTGAAAGCATGGGCTGAAAAATGAAGAGATGAGAAAGTGCTTCAGTGCAGCCACCTCTCAGTGGGGCCATTAAGAACTCTGGAGTGGGAGCCTACTTAGAGGTATCATTTCTAAAAGGATTGGAGTTCTTAGAGCAGTGGGCACGTGTTCTGAGTACACAAAATGGGGCCAACCAGTGCTGTCCAGGTGCACAGGTTGTGTTTTGCAAAAAGGTTTGGCAGATGGAACTTGTTATCCTTAGGAAATCTGTCTTGGGAAAGGTGACTTTCTGTGCCATTAGCTCTGACTGCATCACCTAAAGACAGCAGGTGACAGTGACAGCACAGGGAGGGCCTCCAGGGAGCTGCAGAAGAGCCTTTTGAGCTCTGTTCTTATGATTTGGGGCTGGTTCCAAGTTTTAGTGATTTGTTAAACCTGAAGGACCCATTTTTGGCTGGCATGTTAAATGTCAAGTTTGGTACATGCAACACACTCGAGCCTTGAGTGTGTAGCAAAGCAAACAGGGTTCAGGATAAGTCAGGAGCTTGCAGGAACCAGTTTTGCAGTGGAATTTGTAATTTTTAATTATCAGCCCCCAACTCTGCCTTTCACTTGAAGTGTGAAATTGCCCATACAGGAGAGGCTTAGAGCCAAACACTGCTGAGTTTTTCCTTCCCTGCTGGGTCTGGGGTTCTTGTCAGTGCTGAGGGCAGTCAGGAATTGCCTTTCCTCATCTGCCACATCCTCCCTGGATCCTTCACGGGGAGGAGCTCAGGGAATGGCATCCTCTGCCTGCCCTTCCCACCCCATTCCAGGTGAGGAAGAATTGAAGTGCATTCTGGCTTTGGGTGGGATGTAAACCTTTGCTGGTAGCCACCAAATTAGTTGCCATTAAACCAAGATGACTTTTATTGCTTTTTAATGTGCAGATAATTGATTTCCATTGGTTATTTTCTTCTGGCAGTGCCTGGCTAATTAATGCTCACACTAAGTGGCACTGCCAGAAGGTTTTGTGCTGTTGAAGGGCAGGGGAGCAGTGTGGTTTAGTTTTTTATCCCATTTTGTCTCCTGAAATCTGTTACATGTGCTAAAATCTATCAACAGCTGTCATAGTGTTTAAAGGAATTTGAAAACATGGGAGTTTTATGTTCCCTGAACCTCTTTTCTCTTTTTCCAATCCAGTAATTTCCAAATATTTAAATAAAAACGCTTCCTACCTAAGCTTCAACAGACTGATGAGAAATCTTATTTCTATCCTAAGTGAAGATGGCTTCATTTTCCAGGAACTATAAAGGAAATGCCAGCATTTGGCACTAATGGGTTGACTAGATCTGTTTTCATAGTCTGAGCAGCTTTTGGGGAAAGATCATTGGGGAAAAGTGAAGTAAAACTCATTATTTCCTTTGGAAATGTTGACTCTAATTTGCTCCACAACCTTTACCTTCTCTGTTGGAGTCTTTTTGTACATAATTTGTATAGAAATTGTGTAGAAAAATTTCATACATTAGATAAATTTCATTGCTCCAAGTCATGAAACACTTCTTTAAAATAAATTGCTTTCTGAATGAATACAAATTTCAGCTAGAGAATTTAGGGGAAAGGTTTGGTTAGATTTATTGGAGGTAGAGAGTGCTGTAAATGTATATACATATTTTTGGGGAAGAGTTGAGGTCTGATTTCTTGGAAGTGTGGTTCTGTGCCTTTCTGAAGCCTTTGAAAATACTTTATTGCCTCATTGAATATACAGTTCTTCTGTATATTTAAACTGCTTCTCAAGTAATGCTAGAAAAGAACCTTTAATTAACAACAGAGGAGGAAACAAAACCTACAGGGGGTGTGCTGAATTCAGACTATGATGTTGTTAAGTTATGTGGGAGAAAAGATCTCAAACAGCCCCCAAAGCTGCATTGTCAGATGCAAATCCCAAACATAATCACTGAGTTCCATGGAAGCTCTGTTGTTTCTAGCCCAGCTGTGGGTGAGCACAGTGCAGGTTATTGGTGTCCTGTGGCAGTGCTGGAGACACAGAATTTTTGTTTTAAAACACATTTAAGCATTACATTTGGAAGGCAATTTGCAGCTTCCATTCTTGCTGGGCCAATCTGGGAGCACAGAAATTGCATCTGGGATTTGTAGAGTTTAGTGGAGCTGATGAATGAGCTTGGTACCACACAGTGAGATCCCTAAATGAAAAGCCAATTCCATGCAAATTCCATCCATGGAGAAATACATCTTCATCTTTATTGTTTCCTTTCCTGCCAAGGGCACTTTCTCTGCATTTCACTACTATGTAATTTTAATTTTCAGAAAATTTACAGTTACCTTTGGAAGAGTTAGGCATGTTGAGTTCTGTTTTTCTTTTCCTGCATGGGGTTGATTTGGATTTGAGATGGGGATGAGAGACTTTGTTTGGATTTCTTTCTCTGTCTTCCTACACGGTACTAAATGAATGGAGAAAAGAAGAAGTTGAAAACACCAGTCTGTCATTAAGGCTGTCAAACCCCAAATCAAGAAAAGTAGCAAGAGAATTAATGTCAGCACTCAGGGAAAACGCAGCACTGCTTCCCTTATGCATTCCCTTCTCTGGGATCTACACAGCTGCCATTCTGTACAGGGAGAAAGATGTTGGAAAAGCCAGTGGTTCTCTGTATCCTACAAACATGGCAGGGTGGGGGCAATGGCCAGATTAACCTTTGGGGGAAGGGAGGGGTGATGAGCTGCTCCAAATCCTTCTTCAGCTCAAAATAAAGCAGTAATGAGAATTCCAGGGGCAGTTGTCATCAGTTGAGGAAGGTTTCTCTTGAATTATCCTTCAATGGGAATCCAAAAGAAAAAATTCCTGGCTGTTTATAACTCTGAGTGCCTCCCACTCTGCTTCTACCAGAGGCTCTGGGCCACAGCAGCAGGACCTTGTCAGGAAGCTGCCCTGCTCAGACTTGCTGAATTATTGGACACAGGAAGATAATGGAGCCAAAAAAAACCCCAAAAAAACCTCCAGAAGAAAACTGCCTCTGTGCTGCTGGCAGGCAGAAAGATTTCTGACCTTCTCAGGCTTGTTTTCATTTTATTTACCTCTTAATTAGCTGGAAGCCTGTAAAACCAAAGAAAACTGAAAATAATATTATCTTTTAAGGCTTTTAGCTGGTACTGAAGATGCAGTGGGTTTGTTTTCTAATGCTCCTCTTGGCACTTATCCCATCAGTGCCCTTGAACAAAGTGTTTATTCCTTGTATCTGCTCCTGTAAATAAAAGAGTCACTGAATTTGGTAGATTAAAGCTTTTAACAGCCACATGAAGTGTTTGCCACTCTGTGGAGGATAAATTAAGGAGTAAGGCCAGGGCACTGCTCCCTGTTATTGTTGTGGATGCCCACAGCACCAGCTTCAGTTCCCAAACTGATGGGAGTCATTGAGAATCTCGTTACCAACTCAGCTGGGAGAGGCTGGAATTAAACTCTTCAGAGAGCCAAAGGCATTTAGGCCCAGTTGTGGAACTGAGGCAGTGGTAGTTCAGCACAAAGCCTTGCCACTGAGGACATCCCACCTGGATCTCTTTATTCCCAGCTTTTGGATTCAAGAGCCCTTCCTCCCTTCCTGCCCCCTCCTGCTGCTGCTGCTGCTGGGGGGGGAGAGGGAGTTGTGATTTCAGAGATGGCTGCATCACTCCCTGCTCTTTGGAACTTAACTGCAAAAAATCATTTTACTGGGAATGTTGGAAGCATTTTTCCGCCTGCCAAATGTTACTTCTGGATACAGAACACTGCCTGGGGGAGGCTGATAAATGAATTTCTCTCATTTCCTGGGCTTTGGTTACAGAACTGACACACACAGAACTTCCAGTGGAAATTTGTAACTTGAAATTGCTACAACTCTGGAGAATTACTTGGTTTGCTTCAGTTTTTTTGAACAGTCCTGCTTCTAGCCTAAGCCTAACCCATCACTTTGAGGAAGAGGGCTTATTGCAAACTGGGAAGCCAAAATCAACCCTTGCACCTGTGATCCAGAGTTGAATCAATATTAGATTGCTTTAACCAGAATGGCATTTGTGTGTATGTATTTAAAGTCAGAAATGATTTTGTGTGAGCTTCCCAGGAGTACTTAGCTTGAAGAAATAGCATCAGCTGTAAAGCAGTGGTTGGCACATTTCTCCTGGTGTTTTGGGGACTGGTTATGTCCAGTGGAAGGTGTCCTGCCCATGGCAGGGAGTTGGAATGAGGTCAGCTTTCAGGTCTCTTCCAACCCTGCCCTTTTTTCCTTTGTAAACCAACCAGCAATGGCCAGGCAAGGCAGTTTCTAGCTGATTGTTTGGAATTTCACTCACAGGCTTAGCTTCTGCTCTAGAACAAGAAGTTCCTTGTCATCTTCCCACAGTCTGGAGGAGACATCCCAGGCCCCCTCCTGGCCAAGGAGCCATGAAGTGACCCCCTGTAGGCCTGAGGACTGATCCAAGCTTTATCAATGCAGTCTGTCCTCAAACCTTGCACAAAGTAAACGAAGGGTGGGCATTCTGAGGGTGTGGAAGGATCACAGGAGGCACATCCTGGAGTTGTGAGCTGAGGCTGAATCAGTGGCATCAACTCCAGAGCCAGAAGTTGGATGGACCTGGTGAGGGAGGGAACAGAGCAGTGTAAATTCATCCCTGTCAAAAAGCTTTAAAGTTCCCTTTCCTGCCTCAGCAGAACCACATGCAGGTTACTTCTGATTGTTTTTGACCCATTGAAAAGTTACATTTTCCAGTTGCTTCTCTCTCCCAGACCTCCTTGTGACGTGGGTTTTACATGCTGGGATAGCTGGGGGTTTGGGGCACTGATTGGGGCTCTGCATTGCTGAGTAGGGAAATGCCTTTGTGGGCACCCTTTGGAGACTGCTGAGATGAGCATGAAACCATAGCATAGTCTGGAAGCAGGAAAATTCTCAACCATGACTTTAATGTCTTGAGGGGTAAAATGGGCTGTTGGGAAGGGTCAGATTCCTTGAGAAGGATTAATGTCCCTGAGGAGCCTTCCTGTTCCTATATAACAGTGCCAAATCATCCATCCCCTGGATTGGCCAGTGTGATCCCAGTGTGTGTGAGTGAACTCCCAGAGTGATAAACTCCTAAAGGAGAGCTTTGTGGCCTGCATGGACAGCTGGAATTGCCAAGGTCCTGTTTGCAGGGAGCAGGGAATGTGGGGCTGCCTGGATTGAGGCTGAAGTGGCAGTGAGGGGTGCACAAACTTCTGTGTGTATCTGGCTTAGAATCCTGGAAAACAAAGAAAGATTTAACCTGTGGTCAAAAACCTCAGAAAAAGAATAATGGAATGGCTGGGGTTGGAAGGACCTTAAAGATCACCCAGTTCCACCCCTGCCTTCCACTATCCCAGGCTGCTCCAAGCCCCATCCAGCCTGGCCTTGGACACTGCCAGGGATCCAGGGGCAGCCACAGCAAGACCAGTGTGTTAGGAAAAAGAGCTTTAATTTCTGTTCCTTACCACAAAAAAGGTGTTTAGAAACCTCTGCTAGACCTTGAGCACATCAGAACATGTCATTACACCACATTTATCATCAGTGACTTGTGTGCTGGTCATGCCTTATTACTTGCCTTGGTTCCTTCCTGCAGTTTGGAAGAGTGCCTCCATTTTTCCATACATCAGGCACATGGAAGCTGCTTTGTCAGCTTTTGCTCCATTTAAATGGAAATCCATTACCAGTTGAAGATGCTTCCCTGGACATATTTGCAGAATGGGTTTTGCAATAGTGGCTCTTCACTGTTAACTGGGAATGAAGCTCCTGGGGAGAGATTCCCAGTAAGGGGAGTGGTGAGTGGATTTGCAAAGGGGCCTTCTTGAAAAGAGATGTTAAGGATAAAACTTTCCTCTCTGAGAGTGTTCATAGGGTAACAGGAAATGGCCCAGTGACTGTTACCCAGGGAAGCTGACAGACATCCACAAAAAAATCAATGCTTTTGTAAGACTCACCATATATTTATGCTTCCATTATATTTCTGCTATATATTACTATTTTTCCATAATATTTAATATCTTTTCCACTTAGACTTGTTACTCCAGAGAGTCAAAGTTAGGGGCACTGTTTTAACAGTGAAGTTACTCTGCCCATTCCAAGGCAGAGTTTTAGGGATGAGCTGTGTGTACAGAGGATTCTCCTCTCCATCTCTTGGGCTGTGAGGGTCTGAAAACACAAATTCCAGCCTTTCCACTGCTCTGCATTTCCCTGACAGATTTTTCCAGGCAGGTGTGGCTGTAGGACTGAACCTTGCTGTAGAAAACAATGTGGATTTCTGTGCAAGACTGTGGTGTGTACATGAAACTTCAGGGCTGTTAGAGGGAAGACAGAAGAAGGAAAGACATTCACTTTGGATAAATTATCCCACCTCAAAGGGCAGATGCTCAGGAGTTTCTCCAAACCCATCAGCTCCCTGCCCCATTGCAGTGCCCTGTGCATGTTCTGGGGTGTTCCACCAGGCTGCTGGGGGGGAGTTGGTGAGGGAGTTGTTTATGATTACAGACTACAGTCCTTGCTGTTCCTCTGACCTCTTTGCAAGTGGAAAGGACAACAATTCCTGTTCCTCTGCTGTTTGAAGTGTGTTTGCTCTGTGGCACAGATCCTCTGAGCCCAGTGCAGGGCAGTGTCTTAACCAGGCTGGGCCTGGCAAGGGCCTCACAAATTAACAGTGATTTTGCTGAGCTTCTGAAATGCTGAATCTTCCCAGAATAACAACTGGGCTACATTTTTCTTCCCCATCCTCCTCCAAAAACATCTACCTATGGAGTTATTTGGGAATTTGTATTGCACAGACATTTTGTATCTTATTTTTGCCCAAATGAATTTTCTGCTTTGGAGTTTGTTTTTCTCTGTGAACAGAGAGATGTTCACAAGCATTTCAGGCAGTGTGAGCAGTCACTGCCACCAAGACATGTAACTCCTGTCACTCTCCCAGCAGAATGTTTGTTCTCCTTTCCTCATGCCAGGAAAATGAGCCTTTGTGCAGCAAGTGGTGGCATTGCTCAGACTTGATCCAGCAGAAGAATAAGCCCGGCACAAAAAGCCGCTTTTATTTTTTTGCTGGGTGAGCTCCCAGGTTGGGTTCACCCTGCAATCCCCTGGACTGGAGTTGGTGGGAAGGGAGCAGGCTCTGCTGGAGCTGAGCTGTGCAATTTGGAGAGTCTGGCGTGGCATCTTAGCAAAGTTACTGGATCTGCTTCCAGAATTCCTCCTGCAGTGGGCTGGGTACAGCCTGTGACAAAATGTACAAAGCATTTTTAGGTTCTTAATGAGATATTTTCTAGAGAGATACTTTCTCCATCTTTATCCACCTGCTACCAAGTGTTTTGCCAATGTAAGATTGTTTTAAGGACATGGAACTGCAAGATTCCCTCTCTTCCCTTCCAGTGCCAAGCAAGTAATCTGAAATTTTTATGTAATAACCAGGTCAGTGTTTAAGGCATCAATTAGACAAGTGCACACCCAGGCCCATGTGTCCCCAGAACTGCTGAGAGGGGAGGTTTTTTTGATCCTTTGGGATCTAAACAAGGATCACTGTGGGTTTTTTAGAAGTCTGACTCAGTTATCAGAAGCAGAAGTGCCCATAGGTCTGCAACGTGTGATTTTCACATGGAATCATGGATTATCCTGAGTGGGGAGGACCCACAGGGATCAGTGAGTACAGGACACCCCACAATCCCAGCCCCTGCCTGGGAGCATTGTCCAAAGGCTCCTGGAGCTCTGGTAGGGTCAGTGCTCAGTGCTCACCCACCTGGCACAGTTTGGTGGCTTTGTAGTCCTTGTAGCTCCACACTTTGGGAACACTGTGCTCCTCTACCTGCACTGGTGTTTTCATGGGTTGTGTTGTGCAGATGATGGAATCTTCTGTTCCCTGCTCCACATCAGAGCAGTAAAATCAGAGCAGTTGCCAAAAATCTGCCTTAAAGAATATCTGCAGTCAGACACAGCACTCACCTCATTTGGAAAAGATCCTTGATTGCTCCCTCCTGCTAATCTCAATTCACTTAACTTTGTCATCATCTCCTGGTCTCTAAATCATCTCAGCCTTGGTGAATAAACACTAAATCCTACCCCATTTATTATGCAGATGATCCTATCATTGTTGCTTGATCACCCTCAGTTCTGCATTAATTAGCTCCTTTGTGTAGTGTTTAAATATATTGGTTCATTTTATTTCATAGGAAGCAAGGACAGAATCTATTGCCAGACCTTTGGAGATAAATGAGGCTGAGAAAGTGATGAAAATTGCCATTAACAGCGTTCTGGTAAGCAAAACATTGTTTATTTGATTGTAAAATTACAATTTTTCTGCTGCAAGAAGAAATTAGCTCTTTTTATCAACAGCCTGGGGTAAAGAGTGCCAAAGCCATCACCTGCAGCTGCAGTTGATGCATCTGAGAGCTGCTCATAGCCCCTCTCGTGGGGGAAAACAGATTGTAGTCATACTTCCTGCCTCTGTTAGGAGCTTCACCCCAAAAGCTCTACAGGAGGGATAAAAATTGTCCAAGTTAGCACAGAAATCTTCACCCTCTGCCTTGTCTGAGCCCAGTGGTCTCTGCAGAGTCAGGGTTGCAAGGAGTGAGCTGGGTAACCTCTGGAATTGGGAAGCTGGGCTCTGGAAGCAGGACAGCTGAGCTGGCACTGTGCTGATGAGGATCCTGCTGGGTGTGATCCCTTTTTGTCTGTCCTGCACTTGCCAGCACTGTCCTTGCTGGGTCCCTGACTTTGTGAACCTTCAGCTGCACTGTGAGGAGGGAGGTTCATTAAATCCCAGTGATTCCTGTCAGTTATTCCACTGCAAACTGTTTCCAGTCCAAGTGTTTGATTACAACAGTGGAATTCCAGGTTTTAAACAGCCAATTGATATTCAGGGGAGATTCCAGGCAATCTTCCCTTCTGTTTTGCTCCTGCTCACAGCCTGTGTGAATACTAAATGTTGTTAATGTGCATTTCTTACTCAAGCTGTAGAACTGGTGAACTGAGAGCTGCAGGAGAGAGGGACTGGCAAGTAGTGGCACACACTCAGCTGCTTAATCCTGGCCCAGTTCATGGAATGACCTCTTGGAGCTGAGCTGGAATTCCAGCAGTGGAATCCTCCCTCTCCCTCAGAAGATGCTCGTGGTTTCTTCAGCCTGAGCACATTGGATATACTCAGCTCATTTGAATCAATTGGAATATTCCCACTTCCCCTCCTGGTTTCTCTAGCACCTGTTGGAATGTTCAAGATGTTTCCCAGATTTTGTAAAAAAATGGATAAAGCAAAACTTAGGAAATTATAAAGATATTCAGATATAGGAAGTTCTTTATAAAACTGACTTGTATCTTGAAGAGAGAAGAAAAATAATGGAAGCTTAAAATTCCCTAAAATAGTACCAAGAAACAAATGCATATCTCATCTGTTTTGGAAACAACCTGAATGATTCCATTAAGATAAAATCCAAAAAGACCTTAATGATGCTAAAAGATAGGCTTCTTCCTGCCTTCAACTGTTTCTTCAGTGAGAAGGAAAACTACAGTTACAGCTGTGGGGTTTTTCCTTCTTTAAGAATGTTGGCAAAAAATCAGGTATTTTGCCATATTTGTAAATGTCCTGTTAGTTCATAATCCTGGCCACAAAGAACTTTTTGAATGAATTTCCATTGCCTACTTGAGTAAACACAGAGGAGATTATCCAGAGCAATGTTCAGCATCTGAAAGATAAATTTAATTATCCCAGTGCCAGCCATGGTTCACCATCCTTCTCTTCCAGGAAGAAGTCCAGAAGACTAAAGACATGTTGAATAATGTGGCTTTGGATGAAGCCAATTTGGAAGCCAAGATTGAGAAACGGAAATTGGAGCTGGAGAGAAGCCAGAAGAGGCTGCAGACTCTGCAGAGCGTTCGGTAAAGACATGAACTGATTGTCTGCTGCAGGAGGGTGTGAACTGAGAGCATGGGGGTGGTGCAGACAGGCCCTGTGTTCCCAGAGGCTTCTGGTGTTCACCACCAATTAAAAAAATTCATCCTACAGCCCTTGTTAGGGTCAGATCCTCTGGGCACTGGTACATTCTGCCAGTAATTCGTAGAATCACAGAATCCCAGACTGGTTTGAGTGGGAAGGGACCTCAAAGCCCATCCAGTGCCACCCCTGCTATGGCAGGGCCACCTCCCACTGTCCCAGGCTGCTCCAAGCCCCATCCAACCTGGCCTTGGGCACTGCCAGGGATCCAGGGGCAGCCACAGCTGCTCTGGGCACCCTGTGCCAGGGCCTCCCCACCCTCCCAGGGAACAATTCCTGCCCAATATCCACTCTAGATCTCTCCTCCTTCAGTTTGAACCCCTTACTCCTTGTCCTATAACTGCAGATCCCAATGATGAGTCCCTCTCCTTCCCTGTAAGCTCCTTCAGACACTGGAGGTCTCACAGTGTTCAGGTTTACAGTTTGGGTTGATTTCTGACCCTTACTTAACCTGCAGGTTTATGGAATCTGCAATCTGACCTAATGTTAAAGAAAAAATAGGAGATATTAGACAAGGGAGTGGTGGAAGGAATGACCTGGATTCACATCCCCATTTTATCAGCAACACTGTGCAGGAAGTGGATTGGGTGGGTGTGAAGCTGTGAGCAGCAGCAGTGGGTTTTGGGGTGCTCTCAGGGGTACTGACACCATCACTTCATCATACTGTCTAATTAAACCTGTAATGACCCAGGACACTTCTGTAGCAGCTCCCCAGCTAAGCAGATGATTTGTCAGCCATGCTGCACACAAACTTTGTGCTGTTATGGAACAGCAGGATAATTAAAGCAATGTTGCCTTCTAAGGGGGCCAAAATTCTGCCTTTGTGCCTATGTGAAAGGAAAAGAGTTACACAAAAACTTTCTCTTTGCTTTATGTAATTTCCAGGATTGTATAGTGAGGAGCTTTGTCTTGAGCTTTTACTCTCTGAGGCAGTGTGAAACCTTAAAAACGAGGACATGGGAGGGCAGCTGCAAAACCAAACTTGCATTTCAGAATTCTCTATATACAGAGCAATATTTTTAGACTCCTAGAATCACAGAGTGGCTTGGGTTGGAAGAGACCTTAAAGCTCACCTCATTCCAAGTCCCTGCCATGGGACATCTTCCACTGTCCCAGGATGCTGCAAGCCCCATAAAACCTGGCCTTAAGCACTTCCAGGGATGGGGCAGCCACAGCTTGCCTGGGCAGATCTCACTGAGTTCTCTGTGCTTGCTCTCCCCAGTCCTGCTTTCATGGATGAGTATGAGAAGATTGAGAAGCAGCTGGAGAAGCAGTACAGCACTTACCTGGAAAAGTTCCGGAATCTGACCTACCTGGAGCAGCTCCTCCATGATCAGCAACAGACAGAGCAGGAGATGTTTGAGGTAGGACAGTTTGGAAATGCCCAGCAGGACTGTACAGCCTCTTGGCCTTACAACAGCAAATGTTTTAATGCCCTTTTCCATCAGGAGCTGATGGAATGTCTGGCAGGTGAGGGACAGCCCAGTGACTGTGGCTGCTCCTGGCCAAGCCCAACAGCACAGCTGCATTTTCTCAGTTCATGAGGTGATGAACACCAGTGATGGCTCTTGCCAGGCTCTGCCCCCCCGACTCATTTTCAGCTGCTGGGTTTTGTTCATGAAGAATGTTTTCAGAATTCCTGATCTTCCTTTTGCTGCATACAATGGATGTGCTTCCTTCTATTGTCTGCTGATGTATAAGGGTTTCTCAGCACAAGGCTCTTCAGTCTCCTCAAAGTATCAATGGAAGCAGCCAAGACCATCAGTAAGGAGATCAGGTGTGCTGGGATCTTCCTCCTCATACACTTCAGTTTTGTTTGCAGAATTCTGTCTTCTCTTGAACTTGCCCAGTTGTGTCAGTTCAGTGTGATTCTCCTCATGGATAATCTGCATCTGTATCCTGTTTTGATCCAGATTTTTTGTGGGTGTTTACTGGACTGCAGTGCTTTCAGCCAACCTTTCCTTCAGCTCCCAGCAACTTCTTGTTTTATTGTCATCCTCCCTGTCATTACCCACTCTGTCCCCTGGGATCTTAGTGCTGCTGGGTGTGCTGCACCTGGAATTACAGAATCACAGCATCCATGGGGTTGGAAAAGACCTCTGAGACCATGGAATCCTACCTGGGACCCATCCCCACCTTGTCAGCAGCCCAGAGCCCTGCATGCCACATGCAGGCTTTCCTTGAACTCCTCCAGGAATGGGGACTCTGCCACTCCCTGGGCAGCCCCATCCAGTATTTAACAACCCCTGCCATGAGGAAATTCCTCCTGATGTCCAACCTGGACCTCCCCTGGCACAACTTGAGGCTGTTCCCTCTCCTCCTGTCCCTGTTCCTGGGAGCAGAGCCCGACCCCCCCAGCTGTCCCCTCCTGTCAGGAGTTGTGCAGAGCCAGAAGGGCCCCCCCTGAGCCTCCTTTTCTCCAGGCTGAGCCCCTTTCCCAGCTCCCTCAGGAATTCTCCAGACCCTTCCCCTTGTGCTCCAGACCTTTCCCCATTTCCCTTCCCTGGACCTGCTCCAGCCCCTCAATGCCCTTTCTGTTGTGAGGGGCTCACAGCTGGACACAGCACTGGAGCTGTGGCCTCATCAGTGCAGCCAATTAACCCATTATTAATCAATGCTTCCTCATTCCACCACCAGCTTTTGGATACAGGGAAAGCCATTGGCCATGTTGAGAAGTCTTAAGTATTTTGCTGCATTATTTGCTTGAGGGATGAAATGCCATTTCAAAGCTGATGTGGGCATTTGGCAACTCGTTCATCCCTGTGAAGCAGTTTCCCATCAAGCCCCTCTTTTCTCAAGCACTGTCTCTGTAGATGTTTTTCCACCTTTTATCTGAAATCAGTTCTAGCTCTCTGTTCCAGTTCTTCACCATATCCTTGCCCCTGCTCAAAAAAAGTCTTCAATTAAATCATAATCTTCAAGTGAAGCCTAAAATCTGNAATGTTGCCTTCTAAGGGGGCCAAAATTCTGCCTTTGTGCCTATGTGAAAGGAAAAGAGTTACACAAAAACTTTCTCTTTGCTTTATGTAATTTCCAGGATTGTATAGTGAGGAGCTTTGTCTTGAGCTTTTACTCTCTGAAGCAGTGTGAAACCTTAAAAACAAGAGGACATGGGAGGGCAGCTGCAAAACCAAACTTGCATTTCAGAATTCTCTATATACAGAGCAATATTTTTAGACTCCTAGAATCACAGAGTGGCTTGGGTTGGAAGAGACCTTAAAGCTCACCTCATTCCAAGTCCCTGCCATGGGACATCTTCCACTGTCCCAGGATGCTGCAAGCCCCATAAAACCTGGCCTTAAGCACTTCCAGGGATGGGGCAGCCACAGCTTGCCTGGGCAGATCTCACTGAGTTCTCTGTGCTTGCTCTCCCCAGTCCTGCTTTCATGGATGAGTATGAGAAGATTGAGAAGCAGCTGGAGAAGCAGTACAGCACTTACCTGGAAAAGTTCCGGAATCTGACCTACCTGGAGCAGCTCCTCCATGATCAGCAACAGACAGAGCAGGAGATGTTTGAGGTAGGACAGTTTGGAAATGCCCAGCAGGACTGTACAGCCTCTTGGCCTTACAACAGCAAATGTTTTAATGCCCTTTTCCATCAGGAGCTGATGGAATGTCTGGCAGGTGAGGGACAGCCCAGTGACTGTGGCTGCTCCTGGCCAAGCCCAACAGCACAGCTGCATTTTCTCAGTTCATGAGGTGATGAACACCAGTGATGGCTCTTGCCAGGCTCTGCCCCCCCGACTCATTTTCAGCTGCTGGGTTTTGTTCATGAAGAATGTTTTCAGAATTCCTGATCTTCCTTTTGCTGCATACAATGGATGTGCTTCCTTCTATTGTCTGCTGATGTATAAGGGTTTCTCAGCACAAGGCTCTTCAGTCTCCTCAAAGTATCAATGGAAGCAGCCAAGACCATCAGTAAGGAGATCAGGTGTGCTGGGATCTTCCTCCTCATACACTTCAGTTTTGTTTGCAGAATTCTGTCTTCTCTTGAACTTGCCCAGTTGTGTCAGTTCAGTGTGATTCTCCTCATGGATAATCTGCATCTGTATCCTGTTTTGATCCAGATTTTTTGTGGGTGTTTACTGGACTGCAGTGCTTTCAGCCAACCTTTCCTTCAGCTCCCAGCAACTTCTTGTTTTATTGTCATCCTCCCTGTCATTACCCACTCTGTCCCCTGGGATCTTAGTGCTGCTGGGTGTGCTGCACCTGGAATTACAGAATCACAGCATCCATGGGGTTGGAAAAGACCTCTGAGACCATGGAATCCTACCTGGGACCCATCCCCACCTTGTTAGCAGCCCAGAGCCCTGCATGCCACATGCAGGCTTTCCTTGAACTCCTCCAGGAATGGGGACTCTGCCACTCCCTGGGCAGCCCCATCCAGTATTTAACAACCCCTGCCATGAGGAAATTCCTCCTGATGTCCAACCTGGACCTCCCCTGGCACAACTTGAGGCTGTTCCCTCTCCTCCTGTCCCTGTTCCTGGGAGCAGAGCCCGACCCCCCCAGCTGTCCCCTCCTGTCAGGAGTTGTGCAGAGCCAGAAGGGCCCCCCTGAGCCTCCTTTTCTCCAGGCTGAGCCCCTTTCCCAGCTCCCTCAGGAATTCTCCAGACCCTTCCCCTTGTGCTCCAGACCTTTCCCCATTTCCCTTCCCTGGACCTGCTCCAGCCCCTCAATGCCCTTTCTGTTGTGAGGGGCTCACAGCTGGACACAGCACTGGAGCTGTGGCCTCATCAGTGCAGCCAATTAACCCATTATTAATCAATGCTTCCTCATTCCACCACCAGCTTTTGGATACAGGGAAAGCCATTGGCCATGTTGAGAAGTCTTAAGTATTTTGCTGCATTATTTGCTTGAGGGATGAAATGCCATTTCAAAGCTGATGTGGGCATTTGGCAACTCGTTCATCCCTGTGAAGCAGTTTCCCATCAAGCCCCTCTTTTCTCAAGCACTGTCTCTGTAGATGTTTTTCCACCTTTTATCTGAAATCAGTTCTAGCTCTCTGTTCCAGTTCTTCACCATATCCTTGCCCCTGCTCAAAAAAAGTCTTCAATTAAATCATAATCTTCAAGTGAAGCCTAAAATCTGATTTATCCCTTGTGTTCAAATGCCACTGAGACTTCACAGCCAAAGGAGAAATGCTTTGAACTGAGCTACCTGAAACTGTTTATGAATTCAAGTACAGAACTTTGTTAATGAGTTGGTGCTCAGCTCTTTGGGGGATTTTTGTTAAAAGATAATAAGACAAAGAAAAAGCCTTCGTCATTCACGGCTGTGCCGTGATTAGAATGTGGAGAACACACTTTACTTTTCTTATTTCTCCTTTTTTTGAGACTCCTGGGAACCTACCCATATGGTTTGGCTTGTGGTTTCCTAGGATAAGCAGGGAACAATGCTTCAGCCTAATGCAGAATTAAAGAGTATAAAAACTGGTGACAAAAAGATGCTGTTTTGCTTTGCACATTTCTATCAGTTGTACCTAAAAATACTTGGAACATACAAAGGATGAGACTCTGACCATCTCTTTGTGGGCAGGAGTACAGTGACTCAGGCAGCCACGAGTGCTCTGCTGCAGAAGCTGTTGCTTTGGTGGAAGAAGAGGGGTGGGTGGGGGAGTGTGTGTGTCTTTGAGCCAGATATTCAGAAGTGCTGGAGTCCAAACTGGGATTTGAAGTCATTATGAGATGTCAGTCCTCAAAATCAAACTCCAGGACATGGGGACTGAAAGAGGGTGAAGAATTTCATCTGGAGAAGGCTCTGGGGAAACTTTAGAGCAGCCTCCAGTGCCCAAAGGGGCTCTAGCAGAGCTGGGGAGGGACTGGAGGGACAGGACCCAGGGAATGGCTTCCCCCTGCCAGAGGGCAGGGATGGATGGGATCTTGGGCAGGAATTGTTCCCTGGCAGGCCCTGGCACAGGGTGCCCAGAGCAGCTGTGGCTGCCCCTGGATCCCTGGCAGTGCCCAAGGCCAGGCTGGAGCAGCCTGGGACAGTGGGAAGTGTCCCGGCCATGGCAGGGGTGGAGTGAGATGAGCTTTAAGTTCTCTTCCAACCCAAACCATTCCCTGATTCTAATCTGGGTCCCAACTAAACCAAGAGACTTTTGCTGGTGCACTCCTACTTCCAAACCAGTGAGGGGATGCACTGTTGAGTCCATTTTGGATTAAGCTCTGGCCAACCTGGACACAAGGATGTGTCTGTCACTTCTTTCAGTTTTGATCTGCTCTTCAGGAGATGCTTCCACACTTTGGCTACTTTATGGTGAAGCAAAACTGTGGGTTATTACATGCTTTAAAAAAAAAAAAAGAGAACTATTTGCTCCAAAACAACGCTTTGCATGTTGCCCTACAGTTTATAATCTTGTGTCATTTTCAGCATCAACAGGAAAAAAATAACAAGGATAATTACATTTAATCTGTTTTAAAACACACTCATTCCAGCTGTCAGAAACACTGGAAATTATGTTGATTTTTTCCCCAGCCCAGATTTGTCTTTTGTTCCACCAAACAAATCTTAATTAACTTCTGCAGTAGCAGCATGAGGCAATTCTTTTATCATTGCTGTGTATTTGCTAAAGAGCTTGCCAGCAAAAAGCATCAGGAGTGTAATTAGATTAATCCAGCACTCCCTGTGCTGTTCTGAGCTCTGGTTCCTGGGCCCCTCTCCTTGACTTAGTCCAGGTTTTAAGGAGTTTTTGTTCTGACTGAGAGCCTGATTCTGGTGCTGAATAATGAGCCAGGTCTGTGCTGCAGTTGGACTCAAGAGTGGTTGGGCATCCACAGCCACCAGCCTGGGCCTGAGTGCAGCTCCTAATTAGCAAAGTGATTTAAAGATTTTAATTAAGTGCCACTAAGCAGTTGAGGCACTCCAGCCCTCCAGAGCTGGTGGCTGTGTACATTTTTAAGGTGTTTTTTCCATGCTGTGTGTGTCCAGCCCCATGTGGCTCCTGGTGTTGTCCTTTGCCTGCCTGTGTCAGTCAGGGAGCAGTGGTTGGAGTGTGATCAGTGGGAGGCTCCTGCCAGGCACTGGGCTCAGAAATCTGTGTTAAAAGAACTGCCAGGCTGGTGCTGAGTCTGAGCCCAGCAGTTAATTGGTGATGAAGCAGCTCCTGCTGAGCACCTGCCTGTCTGATGTGGGAGCCCGTTGAAATATATGAAAAATACAAAATGGTTTGGCCATTATCACACCTGGAGAAGGCAGAAGTCCACACATGACTCGTCTTTAGAGTGGGTTTCTCACACTTACTGACAACTGTCATGCACTACTTACTCATGGATCCAAGGAATTTAAACAAGGGCCTTTTGTCTTTGCAACTTCCTTTGCCTTCTTTACCTCTTTTATTATCCTTCTGTTCCTTTGTGCTGTTCGTGGAATTAATCCATCTTCCTGCAGTTCTGTGCCAAGGCAGGGATTTATGAGCCATGTCTCCTCAAAGATTGGGTCTTATTTTTCTGCTTTGTAAAAAGATTCAGCACAGTTAATTCATTTTTACCCTGTTTCTGAGATGGAATAGTTTCGGGTGTTTAGACACAGAAGCTATTAGAACTTTGGCTGTTCTAAAAAACCCAATTTTCAAGGGTTTTTCAGAT
This sequence comes from Aegithalos caudatus, assembly GCA_013389925.1. Lineage (NCBI taxonomy): Eukaryota > Metazoa > Chordata > Aves > Passeriformes > Aegithalidae > Aegithalos > Aegithalos caudatus. The sequence goes on from WEIU01015317.1 coordinate 29,427, forward strand.
TTGGGGGATGAAATTCTCTCTGGATTATAAATGAATGCCTCTCTTTTAAAGGACAACACAGACTAATACCGTTTCAAAAAGGTGGTTTTGAAATTAGCTTATGTAATGCCAGAATTATTTGGCAATTTCCTTCAGCATTTGCCTTTTCCCCAGAGAGAACGTGCTTATTCTTTCTTGTGCTTCTCAGAGGACACCCCAGAAGTACTTTCCTCTTCAGCTGCTTTCTCCTAAGGTATTTTCAGACTGTTCTTATCTGGTAGTGTGTAATCTCAGCTGAGGAATGCCATGAAGTGGTGGACATGGGGATGAGGATGTTCTTAGCCACTCAGTATTTTATCTTTGGTTTGGGATTACTTAAACTGCTTTTCTTTTCCTCATTAAGGAGTTTTCAAGGCATGTAGTGAAAGAACAAGGGGGAATGGCTTTAAACTGAAGGTTTAAATTGGATATTGAGGAGAAATCCTTCCCTGTGAGGGTGGGAAGGCCCTGGCACAGGGTGCCCAGAGCAGCTGTGGCTGCCCCTGGATCCCTGGCAGTGTCCAAGGCTGGACAGGGCTTGGAGTGACCTGGGATAATGGGAGGTGTCCCTGCCCATGGCAGGGGCTGGAATGGGATGAGATTTGAGGTCCCTTCCAAGCAAAACCATTGCATGATTGATTCTATGGATTATCAGGGAACAGTCCTTCATGATCAATCATGCAATTCCAAATAAACAGACTGTGTTGTGACTTAGCATTTGCAACCCACCCTCCCCAAATAAAATCCCATTTTCATTAAACTCTTTTTTATCAGAGCTTCTGAATATGCACATAATAATAAATAGGGATATCTGAGTTTTGCTCCATTGAGGTACCCCTTGGTTCTGTGCTTTTTGCACTGAACTGTCCCTCTTAAGTACTAAATTCAACATTCCCAATGTGACAGGTGTTTGTTGCAATAGCCAGCACTTTTTTAACATGAAAAGCAGCTGGTTCAGTCTTTAATCTTCTAGCTAATGTTCATATGAATTATGACTGCTTTAAACATTTTACAGGTGCCAGGAGAGCCCTCCTGGTCCAGCATTGCTGAATTGTGTGGAATATCAGATGTAAAAGTAAGCACAGGCTGCTGAATTGTTGGTTGCTTCTATTTTGGTCTGTAGTTCAGTGTACAAGGGTGACAGTATTGGTGCACTGAGACACAGAAACCAGTGGGCAAATGTGGAAAACATTAGAGCAGGGAAAAGGGAATGCACAGAAAGAGAAGGGGCAGTGGAGCGTAGGAGAAAAGGACAAAAGAAATTATTGGCTGAGAAATGATGATCACAGAAAGGAGAAGCTGGAAATAGGTGGGAGGGCATGTGGAGAGTGCATTAGGGAAGATGAAAAGGTTCTGTGTGCATTCATTCCACTGAAATAAAATTCTGCACTCCCCTGCCAGTGCCATGGCAACTGCCCTGAGGCAGGTCATGCCTGCCTGCTCCTGGGGGGGAGTTGATACTCTCTCCCACTAAAGCTGTGGGAGAACTTTTTGGGAAATGCAAACAATTGAGATCAGTTCAATTGATCTCAGTCAGATCAACTCAGTGCTCAAAGATCCGTGTTTTCCTAGGATTATCTGGATATCTGATGTACCAGGTAGGTGACAAACTTGCCTTAGGATCCCAGATATGGGGCCATTTGACTCACAGCTTCAAGTTCTTCATGTCTCACACACTCCAGAGCTCATTTTCTCACAGAGCTAGAGATCAGACAAGAAAATACTGAATCCCAAATCACTTACAGGCTTTTCTGAGCAGTGCAAAAATACATATTCTGCCTCCAGCAGCCCCTGAAGGGTAAAGAGGTTCCTTGTGCCTCAGGGCTTGGTGCTGTGGTTGGATATGAGCCCCCTGTAAAGGTTGCTCAGCCTGATTCTTTCTTCCTGCTGTTATAAATCTGGGCTAATTCTTTTATAAATTAAATACTCTGCACTTGGGGAAGGAACACAGAGAGGATGTGCTGAGTTTTGCAGCCAGGGTGAGTTTGTCATGACAGCAGCTGTTTCTGTGAAGGGAGAGAGGTAGTGGCTCTCACTGACAGCCTGGCTTGGCAATCCAGGGATGACTGTCACAAAGAGAAATCAGAACTATCTGGTCTCAAAGAAATTCAGTTCTGAACTTGTCTCACTGAATTTCTTGTGCAGTGACTCCAGTGGAGAAGAAGCAATGCATGAGAATAATTTCTAGTGCATTCCAAAGTGCTGCCTTGGAGGTTTTACATCTCCTCTTTATCCAGCTTCATTTGGGAAGAAGATGAACAATTGTGTGGTTCATTTTATGTCTTCCTTCCCTCCCTGCATTATCCTTTGAATATCCACAAAGACTTTAGATGTCTGAAATATGTAACAGAAATCACTTGAAATTCACTCAGAATAGGAGACAATCAGGTTACTTGGAACAATACCGATCAAGAAGATCAATTTCAGTTTTTCCCCAGAGATCAACATTTAAATTATTGAGGAACATTTAAACAGGGGATTGAAAGAAAAATATAAAATAACTCTTAATTTGGGTCTGATGTTTAGTGCTCTGCACCAAATTACATAAGCAGATAGTGTTAAAATGATGTATAGGAAATTGAGGTTTATGCTCTGCTGCAGGTACTTAGTGGGGAAAAGGAGCTGTGAGAGTGGCATTTTGATTTGCATAAACATGCATAATCTCATCAGGTGCAAAACAGTGAGGTCTGAGTCTTTAAATAGGAAAATAATTCTCAGTTTTCTGGCTGCCTGAGAGCCATTCCTAGGTGAGCTCTGTGAGATGTGGGAGTGGAACACTGTGCACGTGTGAAGGTGGCTCTCTGAGAGAGATGCCCTGGCAGAAGCCTTGGCATGGGCTGGCAGGGGCAGTCACTGCCCTGTGCAGTCCCTGCCTTCTCCTCCCAGAGCTCCAGGATCCTTTGGAGAGGATTCTGATGTTGGGATAACCCATGGGCCCAACTCTGTATTTCAGCAGCTTTGCAGCAGGGTCAAACATCAGGACCAAGGAAAGGTAAGGAATCTCAGGACAAACTGCACACCTTTCTGCCTGGGGACTGGGATCATCTTTATTTTGCTGGAAATCCAATTCCATTCCCTTGAGCATGATGTAGTTCCAAAACCAATGGAAACCTCCACTGTAGGACACTACATTGTGAGGCTCTCCTGGGTTTTTTAGATTTGCTGACCTGGAGAGCTGTGAGTCTGAGTCTCCTCAGACTTTGTTCTATCTGTGAGAGGACTGAGGAGGAACCTGCCCTGTAAAGCAGGGTCTGAGTCCCCTTGGCAGTGCCACATTCCCTGGAAACACCTGCTGGTGGCCACCTTCTCCTGGGAAACTTCAGAGTGCATCCTGCTTCTCATTTTCTGCTCAGCCACCAGGGTGTTTAAACCAACAGCTCCAGTTTCTTAATCCACAGAGTAAACTGGAGTGGAGCTCTCTTGTGTCCCTGCTGTTCCATGGAGAAGAGCAGAGCTATGGAGAGCAGAGAAGCTGGATGTGTAAGGTGAAACCTGCTGGTGTTGTCCATTGCTGGTTGCCCAGAAATTATTTAGCTGCTCCTTTGTGTTAAAGAATCCGAGCCTGATGCCTGAGCAGTCCTAGAAGCAGTGCTTGTCACCCCCTTGCTGAAGAGGTTTGTCTGCATCAGTACTCAGCTGCACTTCCCTCTTCTCCAACCCACCACAAGGAGATGTTTGAAAATGGTTTTATTCCAGTCATCTTAGGAGCAGGTAAAGCATTGTCCTGGGGAGCAGGAAGTAGGAGTGAAAACGTTTTCAGGTTGGAGAAATGGTAAAAAATCAGGTCTTTGATTTCTGTGCTTGGGCTCTGACAAGAGTCAGAGAGAGGCTTGATGGTGCTGCCAGTTCATTTGGGTGGGAGATCAGGAATAAACTGAAGTGTGCTTCAGCCCCCTGTTGAAGAGGCTCTTGCTGTGAGAAATGGGGGCTCTATTGAGCTAATTGATCTCAAGATAGAAGGCAGCAGAGTCCATTATCAGTTCCTGGAACCCTCAGGTTCACCAAGAACAGCAGCCCTTTATTATGGTAAACACTCTCCTTGAAAAGCCTGAGTAATACTGATCCCCTTGGAACACTTGAGCTTTGTGCCAAAGGCAGAGGATCATTCAGGAGTTGGAGTCTGGCAGGGATGAGGCACTGACTGCTCTGTGGTGCTGAACAAGACACTGCTGGTGCCTCCTGACTTCCAATCAGTGTTAATTTGGATGATGATTTCTTCAGGCACTGCAAACTGACCCCAGGTTTACGATGCAGAATTGTACATTAATTCAAATAAATTACACATCCAAACAGTATCACCTGTAAGCACTCTGCAATAAAGATGTAATCCATGAAGGGAATGTTCAGTGAGCTGTTATTGAGTCATTAGAATTCATCCCTTCCACAAAATGAAATAGAAAAATGGAGAATTGTCATTAGGGGAAATTTGCATTGTATGTAATGCTGAATACAGAACACATCTGATGCACAGGATAAATCCATCCTCTGTCACGTTATTTTAGGCAGTAGTGAATTTGTCTGTGTTATTGCTGATTTATTGCAGCCTCTTGTGTGAAAGGATTTTGGCTGGAAAATTCTGGGCAGAAAATGTTAGTCTGGATCTCTTTTTTAACTTCTTTTCTTAGTTCCCTTTAGATTTCTCTGAGTGCTGGCAGATGATTTAAAGGCCTGTGCCCTGCACTGGTCTCATGCAGCCTCTGCCAGTGCATTCCGAATCCTTCTGTCTGCTGTGTCTGCACCATCCTCCTGAGCTGTGCCCTGCCATGGACAGTCACACAAATCCTCAGCAGAGAGCTCAGTGCTGTTTCCTGGGATGTTCTGATCCCTTGGCTCTGACCTGTGGTTCCTGCTTGGCTCGGGAGTATTTCTGACATCACAGAATGGTTTGCACTGGGAGGGTCCTTAAAGTTCATCCAGGGCCATAGGCAAGGACACCTCCAGCAGCCCAGGGTGCTCCAACCCCCTCCAACCTGCTTGAAACCAGCCCAGCAGTGCAGAGAAGTATTTGAGATGCAAAGTTTTGAGTTGGGCTTTGTTTGTTGTCTTCTGGCGTTTTTTGAGTAGAAAACCAGTCAACTAAATCAATCACTTTTAAACCTGCTTTCTTGGTCACTGACTGACAGATCCATTCTATTCCAGGCAGGGTCAGCTGTGGCATCAGACTTCATCCAGTGCAGTCCTCAAAGCCTCCAAGGACAGAGACTGTGCAGCCTCTTTGGGCCACCTGTGCACTGTTGGATCATTCCAATAGAAAACATGGACTGTGCACAGTGAAACGTGCAGGAACCTGTGCAGAAGGGTTTTCTATTGCATCAAAAGTCACTCCAGAATCGTGCCAGGGGACACACTGAATAACCCAGGGGTCTAAATAACTCATTTACTGTATGAGGATATGAGGGGAGAGCTTAGAAAGAGGCAAAGAAAGTTCACATGAGCATGAGCAGGGCACCCAGGTCAGCAAACACATCCCACAGGGTGAGAGCAAACAATTACCAAGCTGAATAATCTCCTGTTGAGTTCCCAGAGGGAAGGTGTTGATGTCCAGATTATTATTATTGTCTCTTCCACCTTCAGTTCATCTGTGGGTATGGCAGTGCTGGGGCTGGATGCAGTCAGGACTGGGCAAGTAATTATGGGAGCTTTAGGAAGAAATGTGTGAGAAACGTTAAACCAATCTGATTTTAAAACAGTTACTGTGGGTTTTGAATGCACTTCACTGCCTGGCTCTGTGCAACCTGAGCTGGTGGCATTGAGAGCTGCCTTGGTGTAAATCAGCCAAAAATCCCATCTTTTCCTGCCTCTGCCTTCTGCTACTTGTGTGACCCCATGTGAAGGCTCCTCTGGAGACCTTTCCCACACATCCCTGATGGAAGTTCTCCTTCCTAAAGACTTTGTCCCAAAACAAAGTCATCTTAGCTGGCAGTAGGACAGAGGGAAATGGCCTCAAGCTGTGCTAGGGGAAGTTCAGGTTGGATATCAGGGAAAATCTCTTCACAGAAAGGCACTGGGACATGCAGTGGTGGGGTCACCATCCTTGGAAGCATTCAGAAAACAAGTGGATGTGGCACTTGGGGACATGGTTGACAGAAGAGAACCCTCTTGATCTCAGAGGTCTTTTCCAACCTTAATGACTCTGTGATTCTATGAAAACCTGTGCTAGGTTTTTTACTCTGATAGCTTTCCTTGGTGAAACATAGCCCTCACAATAGAAATGTGCTTTCCCCCTAATTTTCTTAATGTCATGAAAGATGCTCTGTTAATTAACACTTTTGTCCTTGAAAAAAGAAATCTTTCAAGGAACTTCTGAGGTGTTTTTGTGACTCTTCTTGGTGAAGGTGCCCTTCAGTAGTGATCTAACAGGTTTAATTGATTATTTTGATAAAGGTGAGTACTGGAGCTGGTGTGCCAGAATGTATTAGGAGACACCATATTTCTGTAATCCCTGTGGGATCACAGCTGTGCACACTGATTCCTCCTGGTTTGTTTCCTGTGATGGATGTGCTTGTGTTCAGGCACATGAGATGGGATCCCACTTGTTTTGCCTTCACAAGGAGCATTCCAGAGCCTGTTCACAGTGTCCTGTTTCTTGTCAGGATCATCATCATCATCATCCTGTGCCAGACCTCCTTCAAAGCCCTGCTCACCTGATGGTGAAGGTTCTTCTACCCCACTGTTTGAGGTGGATCTGGTCTCTGTCCCACCTTTCCTAACAAGGAACAAACCCTGCAGCATTGCAGTCAGGTCTAGTCAAACATACCTACAGCCATGTTCCCATTCAGAGTGTGAATTTAGGGGGAGGTGTTTAACAGTAGTGCAGCAGCCAGGAAACATCATCTCTGCTCTTAAAGAGCAGCTCCAGGTGGGTTGGTGCCTCCTGTTTCCATGAACTTTAGTCCCTTTCCTGTTAGCCTTGGCAGATTTCCTGTCATTGAGAGTTGTCACATTCTCATCAGGCTCCTCATGCTTTCTCCTCATCCTTTATCTCCCTCCTGCTGAATGAGTGCCACTCTTATCAAACCCAGCTGCCTCAGAGTAGCAGGAGCTGATCTCAGGTGCTTTGTTCTGTGATGCAGCAGGGAGCAGCTGCCCAGCTGAAGTCAAGGTGAGCTGAGCCCTTCAATCCAGTAGCAAATTGGCTTCCTTCCTCCAAGGGAAGCTCCAGAGCAGTGGGAGCTCTGTGAATCACTGCAGAAAAAAAAACCAGAAGGAAACGTTGTTTTCCCCTGCTAAGATGAAAACATTAGACAGATAAATTTTTGGGATTGGGAGAGTGTCTGAGAGCAAAAGGAATAGCTTAGGCAGAAATTGAAATGCTTGATCCAAATGCAATAAGTCAGTGAGCTCCAGTTGTTGTCCTGTGCTTTTGTACTTAGTCCCTTCCTATTTCACCCACTCCTTTCCCTTTCCTTTCTCTTTAGTGGTAATTGTGTCTGCCAGCTGGCTGCAGGGCACAAATTCTTTGTATTCCTGCTAGTGTTTAAAAAAAAACAAAAACAAAAAAACCCTGTGAGGTTAGCTACAATTAAAAAAAAAAAAGAAAAAAAGAAAAAGCTGAGCTGTTTTAAATAGTCAAATACTGCATCATTTTTATTCTTTCTGGTTTTGAGCTGTCAGACTTGCTGCTTTGCAATCTGCAGGAGCAGAGTCCTCTTCAATCTCATGACTTCTCATGAATTCCAGCTTGATGGAATTTATGGTTTAAACCAGAACTCAGGAACATCAGGTACCTCATAAAGGACTGGGATGAGGGACTGGCAGTCCAGTCAGTCATGTGGCTTATCCAAATCCTGGATCTTGCAGCAAACACTGAGTCAGTGGCAGAGCAAGTTGTCTGTGGGTCTCCTGCTGTTCATGGCCTCTGTTTAAAAACAAAATCACCCCAACCACCCCTCCACCCCAGAGTCTGCACGCTGGAACTCCAAACTGTTTTACTTGTGCAGAGAGCAATAGTTCAGATCCTATTAAAACATCCTGACACAATTTATTGCAAAAGCTCTTATAGGTATTGGGAAAATCATCTCATCTGCTTTGCCAGATGAAGAAGATTGATATGCAGAGTATCTGTATTGTCTCATTCCAACTCCTGTGTACAAAAACCATTTATCTTGTGTGCTGGACAGTAACATTTCTGTAACAACAGAAAATGGGCATGAAAAAAACCCAGTTGATTGTAAGCATAGGTGAAACTTATTTGATTTAGAAGCTTTTGTGTCACCAGGAGGGCTCAGCATTTCCTGTGCTCCTGTGTGGGCTCTGTCACCAGCCCAGGCCCTGCACAGAGAGCAGGGACTTCTCTGGTGACTAAGGACACCTGAGCCCCTGTGCTGGGGGCAGGGACAGGTCATAGCAATGAAAAGTCACTCTGACCTGCTGGGAGGAAACCCCTGCACTCTTTGAACCCACAGCCAGTGGAACAGGTTGCCCAGGCAGGGTGATCAGTCTCTCCCTTGGAGATCTTTAGGACTCAATAAGCTCCAGCCCTGAGCTCTGGGATCTGATCCCATTGCTGGGATCAGGAGCTTGGAGCAGGAGGTTGGGCTGGGACTTGGGAAGGTCCCTTGGAGCCTTGGGTTTTTCAGTGGGTCTCAGTGTCAGCCCTGCCTTGCTGCCCATTTCCTTCAGCTGTTGGCAAAAACTACTCCTTTGGGCAGATTTACACCCAGGAGAGGCTGCATAATGTATGAGGCAGAGAAGGAGAATTTCCATCTGTCTGCCCCTAAAGCAGGATTTTCAGCCCCAGTGATCCCTGGTACCCTGAAAGCTCTGGGAATCTCTGAAAGGGCAGGTTGGTTTGGATTTTGTTAATTGGTACTTAAATTGTGTTGATCTGACACTGTGATTCCCCAGTGGGAGCTGCCACTTCATTTGAGTAAAATTCACTTGTAGAGGACAATCCAGTGAGTGTTTGCCTGCTGCAGCTCCTGTTCTTTGGTTACAGGAGAGGCTGAACAGGGGTTTAAATAGTGGCTCCTTCCCATCCAGCATCCCAAGGCACTCAGGCTGTTCCCTGTGGGAGCTGCAGCAGCACAAGGACACATCTCTGTTTTCATGGAGCTGTCACCCTGTCAGTGCCAGGGAAATGTGACCCTTGAGCAGCCCCTGAGCCCTGGTACAACAACACCCTGTGTTGAAATAGCACCTGCAGTGTTCCAGTCCATCACCCCCAGCTCCTGTGCCCTGTCACAGCTCAGGAGCCCTGGATCACACACAGCTGCCCAGCCTCAAACAGAAGAACAGCTCTGAGAGCACAGGCTGGGCTTTGCTGACCTGCCATAAATCTCATCTGCTAAAGTGGTGTCACCATGGAAGGTGGGAGCTTCTCAGGCCCACAAATGCAGCTTTGGTGATTGCAGGCATTCAAAACCTTTAAAAATTAAGTGATAAATTCTGTTTACTTTCTAGATTTTTGAATTGCCATCCCTTCTGCCCCATCTTTGAAGATGTCACTTGTTAAAGAGAGTAACCAGCAGTTCACTGATGCTCTCCTGGTTCTGACTGGTTTGGAGCTGCCCTTTTAAAACATTTTCTGTTGCTGCAGCTTTGATGAGCTTCTTCAGGATGTGGCAGTGATGGAGTAGGGGCTGCTTTGGAAGGAAGGATGCAGAGGCTCAGCAGGTCCCTTGGGCTGACAGTGGCTTTAGACCAACCGTGCATCAAGTTATTCAGAACCTAAACCAGCAGAAAAACAACATTTTTCCTGCCAATTAAGTGTCTGGGCTGGCTTACAATGAGATCAACTGAGCTGCTGGCAGCAACACAGGTGAAAGGCTGGAGAAAAGGGGGAGAAGTGGCTCATCTGTATGGGTAAACATTCTTTGAGCCTTCATTTCTCTGTAGTTTAAGTCCATAAACCCCATCTTCTCTACCCTGCTGTTTTCCCCACAGGTGCAGCACCCCATCCTCCAGTCAGGACCTTGGGTAGGGCCATGCTGAGCTCCAGTGCAGAATTTGCCTGGCTTAATTTTGTTTTGGTGGATTAGTTGGCAGCAGGTTCCTTTTGTGTCGCTGCACAAGTGCTTTTCTCAGAGCTGGAGAGTGGGAGAGAGGAAGGAGCAGGGAAGCAGGGCAGGGGAGCTGCTTATTGGCTAAATTGGAATTTCCAGCTTCAGCTGTCGTGGTGTGTGCCTGGAATTGCAGTGCCAGGCAGTGGTTATGTCTGTGCTGGTTATTGCACTGCTCTGTGAACTTTCTGAGTGTGCTTCCTGGGCTTATGAATTTGTCCCCATGACATTTAGGAAATGTCCTTTTCTTTTTATCCTGGTTTTTCCTTTCTTTGCCTCATGCACTGTGTGGGCTGCAGCAGGCAGTGAGGTTGGGATCCAGGTGGGGCATGGATCCCTCCTGTATCCATTTGTCCCAGGGACACAACCAGGCTGGGAATGGGGGCAGGGGCTTGTTTAAATCACTGACCATATTTAGACCTTAGGGCCGGCTGGGAGCAAGAGGTAAAGAAAAAACAAGACAGCAATTGTGAGGCTCAGTGAGGAAATATTGGGATTCAGAGATGCAGAGGGGGGCCTTGGAATGACCAAAGGAAACACTGTTAGCTAGAGACCTCTGAAAATGCCACACTCTTTTCCATTTTCATCATTTTTGAAAACGCTTTGCTGGCACTGAGGGGGTGGAGGGTGTTAATCATGAAGAAGGAATTCATATAGAAGAGCAGTTTTGTCTACAGGGTATTTCAAATGTTCTGAGTCTACATGAAATGAGTTAAAAACGTGCTTGTGTCTTTCCCTCACTTGTTTTTGCAGGAGTTAGTTGCTCCCTTCAGAACTCACCCATCAGTTTGGAGATTTCAGTAGTCCTGTGGGTGCAGGTTGCTGCTGGAGGGTCTCATTCCGTGGGATTTGGCATCCTGACCTTTCTTCTTTATGCCTCTGGACACTGTCACAGTTTTGCATGGTCCTTCCTTTGGTCCCAGGGATCCATTAGCAATATTCCTGTTTCTATGAGCACTGAGAGTTTGTAGAGCAGACAGTTTGTGTGATTGTCCAAAGCAGTTTTTTGGATCAGGATTTATTTCCATGAGAGAGGCATTGAGCTGTGTTTCTCACCAGGTACAGGTGACACATCACTTCCACTTGGAAACATCTTCCCTGCAAGCTTTTCCAGCATGAATTTCAATTCCCAGGACGGATATTGATGCAAAGTTGTGTTGGACCATTCCAGTCTGCCCTCAGGCCTCTATTTCCAGCAACGTCCTCATGTGCTGGGTGGGCCTTGGAGGTTCCTTTCTCACTTCCATACTTTGGGAAACACATTTCCACATGAAAGTGTAAAGAACTTGTGCTCCATTCCACATTTCTTGCTCTCACTTTCTTCCCTCTGTCCCATGGATATTCCTGAATCCACGTTTCCTTCCCAGGAGTGCATTGTGGAGATCCAATCACATCCAATCACCAGAACAACTGGTGGTTTTAATTATAATCATACATTGCATAGAAAAATCAAAGGTTCAGAAAAATCTTATTTCAATCCACAATTAATTAACTTTCCTCTGCCTGACTGGAATTGAAGAGACTAAAATAAGAAAAATTTGTGGCTAGATCTTCAGTCAGCTGTTGCCACCTGTTCATATTGTGGGTTCTGTGCCTGATTCTGTGCTTTTATATCTTACCTACTCTCTCATGTTTGTTGGCTCTTCACCATTAGCATTACCCAAATTTAAGCTAAATATGATTAAAAACGGGCTAGAAAGGTCCCATTCTGTGACTTTTTAGTGTCACAGACCTTCATTTGGTTGGTTCTCCTTTGCACCAGAGTGGTGTAATGTACATGGCTGTACTTTTCCAGCTCATTGATAGGGTTTGCTCCAGTTCTGTTTGCATGCTTGGGAAGGTGTGGATTCCTTCTGGTTTGGATGTGTGTTAGGAAGTGCAGTCATTTCACAAACCAGTTCTGCTGTTTAATGGACTGTTGGCTGAAAACAACGACCAAATCCTGCTTTTCAAAGCAACAGCACTCATGGGATAAAGACAAATAAACTAATTTTCCATGGGATAAGTGATGTTTCACCCAGCGGGGATGTGAGGTAGAATTTCAGTGCACTGGTTGACCTGGGCTTTATATCCTGACCCTCACAAAGAAAGCAGGAGCTCCATATTTCAAATCAGACCTATTTTTCCATAAAACATTCTCAATGCTGACATTTTCTAGTCCCATCCTACCTGGTGCAGCTTTCCCAAGGCAGCTCTTTTCTCCTCTTGCAGGAAGCAGCCGGCATGTTACGTCTCATTCAGAACAGGCTGAAGGAGGAGGAGCAGCACCTGCTGAAGAGTGGAGGTAAGTGGGATTTCCTTCACCCCTTGGAGTAGCAGAGGAGTTGCTGAGTGCTGGCTACTCCATGTGTAAGTGCCCACTTCCAAGGGGATGGGTGATGACAGGGTCAGCAGGCAGGGGTAGAACAAGTGGAGTCATGAGAGCTTTAAAGGACAGCAGTGAGGTGTTCTGTGAAGTGTTCCTCTGGGAATGTTCCCCTGCAGAGCTGAGGAATGACCACAGTCAGGCACTGAGTGCTGGCCAGTCCCAGAGCAGATTTAGGCTTCATTTTACTGCTGCCATCCCTGCCCTGGCTGGGGACACAGACTTGTCCCAGCACCAGGGACAAGAGAGCAGACTTGGACAGAGGATTCTCCTCAGCCAAATGCTTCATGGAGGTGAGTAATCCTGCTGGTTTGTGCCTCATCACACACTGGGGTGTCCTGCAAAACCAGAGTGTCCTTTCTGGCCCCCGTTTCTGCCTCAGCACTTGCTGAGGATGGAGTTTGGGTCTGTGTTCAGAATTCCTTATGACACAGATCAGAACTTTCCCAGATGAAAACTCACAGCTTAAAATCCTCTCTAATATCATCAGTCTTCTCAATAGGATCCACATTTGCCTCCCTGCATTTGTTTGATTTTAGTGTCAAAATAGGAATGGAATTAAAATTTGCGAGGTTTTTAATTTTTTCCCTAAATTACTTCTTAATTAATTGGGATCAGAGGGAAATTAACAACCTCTTGAGACTGTAGAAAGCTCACAAACCAGATACTGCTCTTTTTGAGCCAGACACCAGCCAGAACTTCATCATGAGCTACCCCTGTGAATTTAATATTGCAGTCTGTGCATTTTTATATGATGCTGAGAGAAACTAGGAGGAAAGTTAATTCTCAGGATCAGAGGGAAAGTTCAGGAAATTTGAAATTGAGTAATGACATAAAAGTTGTGCTTCACAGTTTGGTGTCTGAGATTTTCAGAGCAAACTCATGAGAAGAGGAAATTCCCTGATTTCTGCCCATTTTTTGATCTGGTATCAATGAGGTAAAGAGTGAAGAAGTTTTAGGTGAAATATAGGATTTGTAATGTAAATTACAAGAATGTGGAATTATTTCAAGGAATTATTTGCATGAAAAAGTCCAAGTCCTGATCTCTGACAGTTTTTGGGATAAAAAACTTTAAGAGGAGGTGGCTGTCAGTCACCAGTAATTGGCAGTGTGAGGTATAACATGAAAATTTGCTGCCCTGCTTTGTCCTTGTCTGTGGATTTTCAGCTGGAAAACTGTTCTGTCATTTTGCATCTTTAAAATTAAAGGAACTTTGCCTTTTAGTGACTGATTTAACTGCCACCTAAGAATGTGATTATTACTTTTAATGACCTCAAATATTACCATAATACATCTTAATTCAAGCACCTAATTGTCATAATTAGCTTTTATTTTAGTGAGAAGAGCAGCAGGATCCTGCTTTCCATTGCTGGCTCATTTATTGACTGTCCCATCACCTTGGCAAATCGAGTCATCTCTGTCAGCTCCTCCCTGCCTTTGTCTGTGAAGGTTTGCAGGGGTGGAACTGAGACAGGAAATTTGCCTCTCTGGGGCTGTTTTCCACTCAGGAGCCCAGAGGTTAATTACTGGAATGTTGTAAAACTCCCCAAGACTCACACTTAACAACCTGGGCTCTCCCCTTAGAGCAGACCCCCCTCCTCCTCTCGTTATTAATTAAATGCTGCCCTTTAAACAATTCAAACCCAGCAGACTTGCTTTGGTGAGAGAATGCAGAGGCTGGTGTCTTACATGGCACAGTTTGTTAACAGAGCAGCTGTGTTAATCCCAGGATCCTCATCACAGGAAAAAGACACCTTTGGCACGAGAGGAAACAAAGAAAGAGCAGCAGAATGGGCTCAGCACCACTGAGCAGCTTTGCCTGCCCACACTCCCCCAGGGGCAATGGTGCAACTCACCCAGAAACAGGGATCACCTGAGGGATGGAGTTTCTGCTGGAGAGGATTCCCCAGGGGCCTGCAGCTGGATCTGGCAGTGATTTTAGCAAGGCTGCTGTGAGCGTGGTGAGGAAATGGTGTGAGGTGCTGCAGCCCTGAGCACTTCAGCCTTGCAGCTGTTTGGATTTTGGGTGCTGCATGCTCCTGAGAGAGGATGTGCTCTGTAATGAGCCAGTGACAGGGAAGAGTAAAGAAGGGCTTCACCACCAGAAACATCTTCCTGAAGCAGGTTTGTGGAGGGAAAAATATTTCATAGACTCCCAGACTGCTTTGGGTGGGAAGGGAGCTTAAAGCTCATCCCATTCCCACCCTCTGCCGTGGGCAGGGACACCTTCCACCATCCCAGGCTGCTCCCAGCCTGTCTTGGACACTTCCAGGGATCCAGGGGCAGCCACAGCTGCTCTGGGAACCCTGTGCCAGGGCCTGCCCACCCTCACAGAGAAGAATTCCTTCCCAATTTCTTGTCTAAAATGACTTTCCTTCAGTTTTAAACCATCACTCCTTGTCCTGTCACCACAGCCCCTGCCAAATCCTTCATTATTCCACTTACATTTTTGAGTAATGCCCCCCACACAAAGGTGGTTTTACCTGAAGTTTTATTCCATCTTCAGTTTGTTTGGAAACTTAGGGCTTTGTTGTCCTAAGACACCAGGATGGTTGAAGTGGGCCCTGCTCTGGCTCAGCCTTGCTCATGCAGCAGGTTCTGGAGATGAAGGGATGAGCTCCTTCTCTGCTCAGGGGAAGGTGGCCAGGCTGGCCTGGTTCTCCCATATCCCAGGAGTCCCTGACTGCTTCTGGAGTGTTGGGGTGGGGAGTGAGCTGCCCTGGAACAGTCTCATTCCTTCCCTCCTCAGAGGGCAGTGCCCCAAAGGAACAGGACAGCTTCTCTCTGTTAACACTGTGCCACTGGGAGCTGCAAAACACTTAATGAGGCTTTTCTAACATCCTGGGCTGGCAGGTGGTGATAAATTTGTTGCCATTAACTGATAAAAGTCAGGTCCTGTCTGCCCTGTAAGCACTCTTACCTTCAGCAACCCACTTAATTGATCAGCTCTGCATTGTCTGGATCCCCTGACCTTATCTCCTGCTAATTTGGTAAGAAGGGTTCCAAATTAACACTTCATTTCTCTCTGCAGTGAAGCTGCAGGAGTTTTGGACAGATCTCAGTTGAGTTTCAGGCTGAGAAGCCTAAATCCTGTTTCTCATGAAGGAGAGCTCTGGGATGGAGGTTGAGCTGTGTAGGTCTGTGGTATGAATAAAGAAAGTCCATGGATATGGTACTCACATAAAACTGGCAAAATTATTTAGTGTTATTGATCAACAGTCTGGGGTTCTTTGGTTTTTTTTTATTTTGCTTCCACACATTGCAAATCAGCTTTTTTGTCTTGACAGAGCAACTCCATAAAACCACTGCAATAAAAAAACAAACAAACAAAAACCCAACACTAAATTGTCTGAAATACTGTTCTTAAACAACATAAAGATTTTGAACTCTAGCTACAGATCAGGCTCTGAGTATTACCTGCCTTATGAAATACACCATAAGGAGTATTTACAGGAGTATAAAAATGTCTTCTGTGCTGAGCAGAGAGGAAATTGCTGTTACTTTTCTAATCTTTGCTTGGCAGAAGATGCTCTTAGAGAGGCTGATGCAGGCAGTGGTGTCTCACATCTGCTGCCCCTGTGCCACATCCAGGACTGATGCCACAAAACAAATCCAATCCAAGCCTGAAACTCAGGGCTTGGTTTCCTTGTTAATGCAAAGTGACACTTAAAACTGGGCATTGGGCACTGCTTGGGTGAAGGCTGGAGATAGCATTCCTGTCGGTGTGGGCACTGGATGCTCTGGTACTGGATTGTGTGAGAGGAGAGGCCAGGGAAGGTCACTGACCACAGGGGAAATTCAGTTTATTTCCTCAGGTTTACCCAAAGTTGAAAAAACTTTGTTGAGCAAAAAGGAACAACTTGGAATGGTTCTAGACTGAAATATTTTCTCGGACTCTTCAACTTATTGCATGTGCAGATCTTTTTCACTTTTTTTACACACTTCTCCAAATGCAGTTTCTCACATTCTTCAAGAACTTGTTATCAGTTTAAAAGAAGACAATGCAGAATCACAGGATCCCAGAGTGGTTTGGGTGGGAAGGGACCCCAAAGCCCATCCAATTCCACCCCTGCCATGGCAGGGACACCTCCCACTGTCCCAGGTCACTCCCGCCTGGCCTTGGACACTGCCAGGGATCCAGGGGCAGCCACAGCTGCTCTGGGCACCCTGTGCCAGGGCCTGCCCACCCTCCCAGGGAACAATTCCTGCCCAAGATCCCATCCATCCCTGCCCTCTGACAGTGGGAAGCCATTCACTGTTGTCCTGGCACTCCATCCCTTGTCCAAAGTCTCTCTCCACCTTTCTTGCAGGAACATATATGAACTATACTTTTTTAAAAGTGAAATACTTTGTTTTGAAAGTATGAAAACATAAACACTTTGAATTTTTCAAGGTATTTCCTGTATTTCTTTTGGCCAATGCTGTGTACAGGATTAATTTAAATATGCAGAAGTATTTCCTATAAAACTGAATTTTTCATTGACTCTGCCATTTCCTGTTGTGCTGCTCCAGTCAGCCCCCCCTGCATTCTCTTGCTTGGTCTGTAGAATGAATAAACATTCATTTTCCCCAGCATTTGGAAATCTGCACTATTTGAATCTTGTTCAGCAACAACCAGAGGATTTGGATGCTCTTGGTGCACCCTTTCTACTCCAGAGCTTTAAAATCTGCCAGCAGACAAACAAAAAACCCCATTGCAGCAGCTGTGGGATCTGAGGGGTAACTCCTAGATGATTCCTGGATGATACTGCTGGTGCTCAGGCCATCCATCTTCTTGTAAGAGACACTTGGAACTGGTCCACAGGAGCTTTGTGTTGTGCTTGTTGGGTAATTGCAAATTCATGGTCTAATTTAATAGTGCTCGGATGGATTTTTGGCTTGTAAGACTGTTAGAAATAGTTCTGGTCACCAAATATGACCTCTTTATCAAATGGGCCCAAAAATAACTCAACTGCTCACTCCTGCTAAGACTCCAAATCTCAGTTTAAGTGGAGCTTGTCATGCTGAGTTAATTTTAATTATTTCAAGTGGCTGAGACCTGTTGGTTCCCCAGGAAGTGGTTAATCATCCTTACTGATAAATTGGGAGTTGGGATGCTGTTGATAGGTCAGGCTGGATGGACTTGGAGCAGCCTGGGTTAGGAGGAGGTGTCTGCCCATGGCAGGGCTGGAATGGGATGAGTTTAAATTCCCTTGCAACCCAAATTGATGCTGTGATCTTGAAGTGACCAGGCAAGGTAAATAAGTGCACTTAGAGCTACCTCTGCAACCTGTTCGTTGCTGTATGTTGCTGTTACTGCCCAGGTTTTGGCTACACAGCTCTGAACATCCAGGTTTTCCAGTGGAATTCCTATGACTTAAACACTTCTGCACCTTGCTCAGTAGCTCTCAGTACCAGGCTGAATTTTTCTGAGAGATCAGATGACAGATCTCAGTTTTATGCTAAGGACAAAGGGCATTACTTCCAGGTATTTTTTATCCAAGCCTTTCCTTCCCTTCAGATTGCAGAGCTGTGGGTTTGGGGGTGTGCAGGCTGATACAGAGCCTGGTGGTGTGGGTTTGGTGTGACAGCAGGATGGGTTTGACAGAGCTGAGGCTTTCAGTGGACTTCACTCTCCTTCAGCACATCAAAAATCCCAGTCCAACCTCCTTTGGTTTTTGCTGTTCCCTTATTTCCTGTAAGCAATTAACTGGANAGGCCATCCATCTTCTTGTAAGAGACACTTGGAACTGGTCCACAGGAGCTTTGTGTTGTGCTTGTTGGGTAATTGCAAATTCATGGTCTAATTTAATAGTGCTCGGATGGATTTTTGGCTTGTAAGACTGTTAGAAATAGTTCTGGTCACCAAATACGACCTCTTTATCAAATGGGCCCAAAAATAACTCAACTGCTCACTCCTGCTAAGACTCCAAATCTCAGTTTAAGTGGAGCTTGTCATGCTGAGTTAATTTTAATTATTTCAAGTGGCTGAGACCTGTTGGTTCCCCAGGAAGTGGTTAATCATCCTTACTGATAAATTGGGAGTTGGGATGCTGTTGATAGGTCAGGCTGGATGGACTTGGAGCAGCCTGGGTTAGGAGGAGGTGTCTGCCCATGGCAGGGCTGGAATGGGATGAGTTTAAATTCCCTTGCAACCCAAATTGATGCTGTGATCTTGAAGTGACCAGGCAAGGTAAATAAGTGCACTTAGAGCTACCTCTGCAACCTGTTCGTTGCTGTATGTTGCTGTTACTGCCCAGGTTTTGGCTACACAGCTCTGAACATCCAGGTTTTCCAGTGGAATTCCTATGACTTAAACACTTCTGCACCTTGCTCAGTAGCTCTCAGTACCAGGCTGAATTTTTCTGAGAGATCAGATGACAGATCTCAGTTTTATGCTAAGGACAAAGGGCATTACTTCCAGGTATTTTTTATCCAAGCCTTTCCTTCCCTTCAGATTGCAGAGCTGTGGGTTTGGGGGTGTGCAGGCTGATACAGAGCCTGGTGGTGTGGGTTTGGTGTGACAGCAGGATGGGTTTGACAGAGCTGAGGCTTTCAGTGGACTTCACTCTCCTTCAGCACATCAAAAATCCCAGTCCAACCTCCTTTGGTTTTTGCTGTTCCCTTATTTCCTGTAAGCAATTAACTGGATTTCTTTTGGGATCAAGTGGCTGTCAGTTGCCCATCTGATTGTTCTCCTGATGTTTTCTCACCAAAAGCAGCATCCTGCTGAGTGCAGTAATTGCTGTGGAGCCAGTGCCTGTGTTTCCAAGGCAGTGATTTTCTGATGAAATTGGACATGCTGCACAGCATTTACAGCTAATTCCAGAGCATATCAATAAACAATGGCCACTGTGCTCATTATCCTCACCATAGTAACTTCTTATTTTACAGCTGGATACCTTTACTTGAATATTGGTACAAACTACCAAATCTGCAGTGAAATCACTGCTAAGTTATTAAATCATGCAGCTTTTCCTTCCTGGTAATTGTAAATTACCAGGAATTAAATCATTTCAATATAGTATTATCTGTCCAGGTACCAGCTCTGGCTTTTTTTTTCTGGGAGCAGTGGGAACAGGAACAAAAATCCCACCTTTGGACATCAGTGGAACCAGGATGTATTTTTTTGTGGCTGGACACCTTTAGAGGAAACTTATTTATTTGACTGAAATCCATCTTTATGAAATAGAAATGTTGAAATGAAAGGCAAGTGGGGTTTAAAATCCCAGTATATCCTCCCTCAGGTAGGATGATATTTGGAGTGTTTTCTGTGCAGCAGTGGCAATCACAGCAGTGGGGAGATGGGCCCAGCACAATTTACAGACTTGTTCTGATGATTACCTTTTCATAATAAAAATACAAGAGCTGCTTAAAAACCTCAGTCTGAAGCTTCTGGAAGCTGCCAGCTTGTGCTCAATTGGGGCACATGGATTGCTGAATAATAATAAATAAGTCTGTTGTGAGAATTCCAATAATCCTCATGTAAACCCATATAAATCTCATAAGCTGGCTCCATTCAGTGGGTTCTGTACTCCATGTGCAAGCACATGGCAGTTTGTGGTGCTGTGGTTGATTATCTTCATTGCTTTATGCTGATCCTGAGAAAAATCTGGGGTTTTTTTCATAAGGAATGTTCCTTGTCTTCCCAAAGTTGACTGTAATTAGCTGTGCAGTGGTACACATACGAGATTGTGGGGCTTCTTCTAGGGCAAGAAGTGTTTTTGCATGTTGTTATATGAAATTTTCTGCACTGCCACCTTTTATGAGTACCAATAATATTTTGGTGAGAACTGGGCACACTGGGTGTAGAGTGAGGGGTTGGTGGTGGAACACTGTCATACACAGCACTGGGCTGGTGTTTAATCCTGATAAAAAGCCTGTACTCAGCTTCTCTTTATCTTGTGTATTTGAATAATTTTTTAGCACTGCTCTGGTTCTGTGTCCTTGGGATTTTGGCTCAACACAATTGATCTCAGCTGATAATTCACATTGTCCATGGGCAGAGCTGGGCTTGGTGATAGCAGCCCTTGGGCTGGATTGGAGCAGTATATTTGTTTTTGGGGAGTGAAAAGGGTGCTTGATGTCTTTTCAAGAGGGAGCAGGAGGCTTGGAGGCAGGATGAGTGATATTGCTGAATTTGCATTTGCAGCTGTCACTTCTCTGAGCCTCTGGCACGAGCTCACTGCAGTGATGCTCCGAGCTGGGCTCTGTGCTCCAGGATTCCAGCCAGGCTGTTCAAGGAAAACCCAAACCCTTGCCATGGATGCATAACAAGATTTGTTTCAAAGTCACAACTCAGCAGGAAAAGTGCTGTACTGTGGTTATTGGGAAGAAACTCTTCCCTGTGAGGGTGGGCAGGCCCTGGCACAGGGTGCCCAGAGCAGCTGTGGCTGCCCCTGGATCCCTGGCAGTGCCCAAGGCTGGGTTGGACAGGGCTTGGAGCAGCCTGGGATAGTGGGAGTTGTCCCTGCCCATGGCAGGGGCTGGAGCAAAATGGGCTTTGAGGTCTCTTCCAAGCCAGGCCATTCCATGACATGCTGGGAGTTCAGTTGATGAATTTGTATTTTCATCTGGCTTGAAAGGCAGCCCAGGCTTTTTAAAGGCACATATCCCATCTTCTTCCCCATATCCCATCCAGCCCTGCTCTCTGGGAGTGGGAACCTGCTGGTCCCTGCTCAGCTGGCAGCTCGTGCTCAGGAGATCCCAGACAGGAGCAGGAAGCAGGGATGGGCATGGAAGGGAAATGGCTTGGCCAGGTAATCAATGGGCTCCCTGCAGCATCCTCAGCTCTTGGCAGTGCTGCTGCCTAAGAGGAACACAAATGACAAAGCCTGAAAGGGAGAAATTGCTGCTAAAACAAAATAAATAACCAAGAAGGAAGAAAAAAATCCACAAAATAAGAATGAGGGCATTTTAGTAGCAGTAAGAGCCATCAAAAATGTGATGAATTCATTCTTTAATATATTGAGCACAAACTTGAATCCTTTCTGTAAACTCCACAAGGCTTTCCCCAAGGAGTTTGCCCATGCAAGGCTGAACAAAACAACCCTCAGTTTCCTAAATGCCAGGCAAACAGAAGCAGCATCCAGGTCACACAGCAGTGAGTGATTCCCTCACTTGCCAAAGAAGAAAGTGCAAATAGAAATTGCAGCTAACTCTGCTGGAGCCTTGTAATCTTACCAGCCTAGCAGATACTTCCCTTGCAATTTTCTTATTAACTTAATATTGCAGTGAAAAAGAGGATGGGAAAATGTCTAATATTTGTATATTGTCCGATAATTAAATACTGCAAAGATGTGTCAGCTCATTACTAATCCTAATTGAAGTAGTTATTTCCATTTTCAGCTCAGACATGTGTGTAATTAAATGTACCTGGGAAAGAATTGCCTATTTTCTCTAAATAATCAGCAGCAAATGTTGCTGTGCTGGGTCCTCCCATGGGGTCCTGTTGGGTTTGTCCTGGCATTGGGCTGGGAACTCTGCTTTGGGTGGGGAGAAGGAAACAAAGGCAGATGATGAAAATATCTGGAGAAGTTCCTGTGTCTTTGGAAGCTTCCCTGTCTCTCCAGCACCTTGGGTTTGGCTGTAGCTGCATTCCTTTATCTGGGTCTGTGGAACTCTGCTTATCTAGGATTAAATAAAAGGCACATAGTTCCAAGGAGATGGGTTTTGACATTGCTGGTGTCAGGGTAAAACCAGGATTATAATAAACACACCCTTCCCAAATGCTTTTCAAAGAGTTTTATCTTTAAATCACTTGCTGAAATAGCACCTTCTCCTCATACCCAGAGGGGGGGTTTAAACAACACCTTTATGGTACAGTCTGGGATTGTCCCAAGGCTCTTGTTTACAGTGAATGCTGCTTTGGCATTCCCATGCTGAAGGATTTCTCCTTGGGGTGTGGATATTGGCCATTTTCCTGTGCTCTCATGTAGAGCCAATGCTCTCTGCAGCTGCATTTTCAATTCCTCTTGGGCTTGAACAAAGGTAGAACTGCTGGTCACTCCTGTGTGCAGCTGCTGTTGGGGCTGGGGGATGCTTTGGGTGATTTTCATCAGCTGGCTTTGTCTTTCACCAGGCAATGATGACTCTGACATAGAAGTCCAGGAGGATGAAGGCTCCGACAGCGAGGGGGATTTGCAGATCACGAGGCGCCGCATCGGCACGGAAGCTCTCCTGCAAGGTATCCTAACCCTTCCTGAGATGCTTTGATCCACAAGGATCTGCTGGAATTACCTCAGTAGCTGCAAACATAAGAAGCTCCTGTCACCCTTCAGGATGTTGGCCCTGCTCTGCTCTCAGGAGCTGTAAGAGGATAAAGGCCTGTGGAAAAAAAACAGTGCTTCCAATGAAGGATTATTTACTGGGGAGAAAGAAATGACTGTGTGGGGAAAATCCCTCCTTGGTGTTGCCTTACACATTCCTTAAGCAGTTCTCTACAAAGCATTAGGGAAGCAATCCTTTTCCCATTGCAAAACATTTCTTTCCCTGTAGCTGCTGGCACCTGTTTTAGCTGGGAAACCTTCAGTGAGTCAGTAAAGCCACCTGCACTGACTGGGCACAGATGGAGCACACCTGAGCTGCTGCTCCCAGGGAGGGATGTGAGCCTTGTGTCCTTCTGTCCTTGTGTCCTTCTGTCCTGCTTCCTGGGGAGTACAGCTCTGGCTGCTGCTCCCACTGCTCACAGACAGCTCAGAGGAATTGCTGTGTCAGGGTCTGTGTTCCACTCAGGTGGGAAAAGAAATGTTCTGCTCAGTCTGGAGTCGAGCAAAGCACAGCCAGGAAGGAGGGGTGGTTCTTTTTGTTAGCAGTGAGGGGTTCTGAACTTCAGCACAAACCTCTCTGGGGTCTGGAGGAAGTCCCTGTGTGGGGGATTTCTTGTGCCACCCCTCCTGCTGGAACCTGCTCCTTAGATAAACTGCAAACATGTGGGGTTTTGTGAGTGGAATTCTGCTTTCCTCTCTCTGACTGAGACCTGGGAAAGGAGCTGATGGTCTCAAGTCAGGGTAATTTAAGCATTTTTATCCTCCCTTCCTCTGTTTTTCTTGAAAATTGAAAAGTCTCTTTAAGTGCTAGAAATACTGATACTCTCTAAGGAATGTTTTACATTGACACTTCTCAAGGAAAGGTTTGTACACAGATTTTAGAGCTTTGGAAGGACCCTGTAACTGTCAGTGATGCTTCATCTCAGAGAGCACCATAACCTGAGTCCCTGCTGCTCTTAATAGCAGTTTTAGAATTTTACTCTAAAAGTAGATTTTGCTGCCAGCAGATTTTTTCTAGGAAGAGCTTTGTTATCATTAATTACCCTTAATGGAAACTCAGTTCATCAGAATTTAAGACCTGAGATTACTGTCAGAAGCAGCAGCTTCTTTAGAAAACCAGGGCTGAATATTCTCTGCCTGTTTGCTATTAAACATATCACAGATGTGCTGGTGTTCTTCATCAATTTGCATTTAAAATACACTTAATGATCAAGGCAGCAAAACAGGAACATTATTTCTATTAATTACTGCTTTTTCCCTTGACTCAATTTAAGATATTTCAGTCACTTTCTTTTGAAGCTTTGTGTTTTCTTACATGGTGATGCTGCTGAGCCACGTTTGCACTCAAATTGAGGAGAAAGGGCCCACTGTGCTCAGTCCCTGTGGCTGCTGGGATGCACTTCTACATCTCTGATTCCCAGGTTATCCATGCTGGGAGATAAGGCTTCCTCCCTGTCTCTGTGGTGGGCAGAAACACCACTGTGTTTCGCCCTTATTGAGGCAAGATTCTCAGGGAGAGATAATCCCTCTTTTTAGGCCACTTGGTATAACTGAGAAAAATCAGCAGCCTCAAGAGCCCTTTCATCAGCTCTGTCTAGATGCAGCAAAATTCAAACTAAATGCAGGTTTGACAGTATTATTGCTCCTGGTTTTATTCTTTCAGCCAATTAAAAGACTTAAAGGCACAGAATTTGGTTTCCTATGGAGCACCAAAGCTGGGGGAGACTTGTGTGGTGCAGAGAGAAAATCAACCCCTTCCCACATGTAGAGAGGAACAGGCAGGAGAAGCTGAAGAAGGAAGCTGGAATGGGGTCTGGAGCTCTGAATTCTGCCCAAGATCCCACCCATCCCTGCCCTCTGGCAGTGGGAAGCCATTCCCTGTGTCCTGTCCCTCCATCCCTTGTCCCCAGTCCCTCTCCAGCTCTCCTGGAGCCCCTTTAGGCCCTGGCAGGGGCTCTGAGCTCTCCCTGGAGCCTGGGGAGCACCCCCAGCTCTCCCAGCCTGGCTCCAGAGCAGAGGGGCTCCAGCCCTGGGAGCATCTCCATGGACTCCTTTGGGATCTCTCCAGCAGCTCCGAGTCCTGTGCTGGGGACACCAGAGCTGAAGGCAATCTGATCTCTACATTTTAATTTTAGCATTGTCAATGTGAATAAAGTTTCACATCCACTTTTATTCTGTCTGGCAATAGATACTTGAGGCTGTGACAAATACAATGGATTTCCCTGAATTTGTGGTGGCACTTGCAGTAAGATCCTTGTTTTGTGAGAGAGCCAAAGGAAAAAAAAATTCTTTCAGCATTGAAAGTCTTAACCCTTTGCAGTGTAGAGAAACCTCTTGCCTGAGACAAGCCATGGATGAGTGGTTTGCAGCAGGATGGTTGTTCATGTGCAGCTGGGGTGGACTTTGGGGTAAAGGATGCTCAGCCTTGCCCTGGGAATGCAGAAGCATCCAGCCAGCCTGGTCTCTCCACAGCCCTGGCTGAAGGAAAATGTCTGGGGAAGCACATGGGAGCTTCCCTCAGGTTCCCTGCTGCTCTCAAGTTGTTTCAGCCCCATCACTTCTGGCTTGCACAGGTTTAAGCTAACCCTCAGAACATGTATTTTCTCCTAAGAACCTGTCCAATCCCCCCTTGAACTAAATAGATTTTTGTCACCCACACTATCAGAGGTGACAGATTTTGAAGTGATATGAGCTGACCAGGCCTCAGAGACCATTTCACTACTGAGACAGGAACAACTGCAGCCCCATTTGATCTTATTTGTAAGAAGACAGCTTTATAAAACCCTAATTTTTTTAGCAGTCAGTCCAAAGTCACACAGTGAGAGCAGCTCTCTTGGAACCCCTTTCCTTGGCAGAGCTGGCCCAGAGGATCAGGGTGTTAATGATGTGCTAGCAGAGAGGGCACTCTCTGCTGAGTGCCTGTGATACCCTGCATGCTGGGGGAAGCCTGCAGGGCCTGGATTATCCCTCATTTTTTCAGTCCTGTTGGGAAAAGGAGAGTTTTGATGTGTAGATCTTTTCAGGTGAGCCTCCACAGTTCTGTTTCCGATCCTTTCATACCACAGGCAGGCTGAAAAGCAGGAAAATCCTGCTCTCAGTGGGAATTGTCACTCTGCTTGTGGAATTTCTCTCTTCAGTTTGTGGCTGTGTTCAGATTTCTGCTATGGAATTTCTGGAATGTTTTCCTTCCCTCTCTACCTCACCCAGGTGTGGGCCATCCCAACACCAGACCTAGTGAAGAAGGAGAGGCTGTAGGTCTGAAATGGTGGGAAAAGCTCCCTCACTTTCAAGCAGATTTCCTTTTCATGGAGGTGTAAGAAATAAACTGAAGTGTGCTCCCCCACGCAGCAGCTGTGCTGTGCTTAATGAATCCCTGGATTTTGGCAATGCCTGGAAAATGCTGCTGGGATCAGGGTCCTGCACTCAGGGAGGGGACTGCTCTGCTGTGCCCTGGTGTGGCTTCACCTCGGGTCTGGGGCAGTTGTGGGTGCCACAATGTCAGAAGGATCTAAAGCTGTTGGAGAGTGTCCAAAGGAGGGACATGGGCATGGGGAAAGGTCTGAGGAGCAGCTGAGGGCACTTGGATTGTTCAGCTGGAGAAGGAGACTGAGGGCAGAGCTCAGCAGGGGCTGCAGCTCCTCCTGAGGGGCAGCTCCAGTCTCTGGGACAGGGACAGGGAATGGCTGGAGCTGGGCCAGGGCAGGCTCAGGCTGGAGATCAGGAAAGGTTCTTCCCCAGAGGTGCTGGCACTGCCCAGGCTCCCCAGGGAATGGGCACAGCCCCGAGGCTGCCAGAGCTCCAGGAGTGTTTGGACAGCGCTGCCAGGGGTGCCCAGGGTGGGATTGTTGGGGGGTCTGTGCAGGGAGAGGGGTGAGACTGGATGATCCCTGTGGGTCCCTTCCCACTCTTGGATATTCCATTATTCTGTGGTTAAGAACACAGTGGCCAAAAGGCAACAGTTCAGAAGGATCACACATCTTTCTGTGTGTGAAAGGAAATGTGATACAGAGGGAAGAGAGGTGTTTTCTGTGAGCTCGTGCTGTGAATTCACATTAAGCACTGGAGACTGACTGGGAGCAAAATGTGTCAGCTCCAAGTCCACCTGTCCCCTTCCCAGGCTGTCCAGACTCTCAGGTTGTGTCACTCACCCCTGTGAGGCACAGGGCTAACCTGACCCACTGCTGGCTGAGGAGCTGGATGTCATCCCAGCCCAGTGGCTCCATCCTGGGCAGCTGCACAGGTTGGTACAATGGGGAGCATCACACAGAGGGAAAATGGCAACAGCTCACAGGCTCCAAACCAGGGATGCACATTCCTTCTGCTCCCTGAGGGCTTGGTGCCTACAAACCATGGCCATGCACAGGGAGAAGATTGGACTCCAAAGGTGCAGTGAATCACAGCCTGTTCATTACCAGCATCTTTCCTAATTATTGCTCTGTACAACCTGTCCCAGCTGGATTCACATTATCTGTAAGGAAACAACACAGGCTCTCTCCTCTTGGAAGCTGTGTGAGCCCAGCTGAACTGAACCCAGGAAACCAAGTGACAACATCCCCAGCTGTCCCTGTGCCATGCAGGTGGCTCCTCTGTTGCCCCAGTACACACAGAAACACACCTTGGCCATTCCCCACACAGTGAAAGGTGAGGGGTTGTGGTCTGGGAGTGAAAATAATGTTCCATGGAAAATCTGATTTCTCTCTTTACAGATTAGTGCTCAGGTGAAGTCCCAGCCCCTCTGCATCCTGGGGTCTGTCCTGGCAGTGTCCCAGGGTTTGCTGCAGGATCTAGCCCTGCTGATCCCACAGCTGCTAGCTCAGAGGGTGCTCCTGGCTTAGACAATGCAGGGATCCAAGCCCAGGCAGTACCAGATCCTCGAGTTCCTCCAGGTGTGAGCAGTTAAGTGTCCATAGGATGTGTCCCTGTTCCCACTGATGGAGGAGCAGCATCCTGCACACCTCCTGTGAGCATTCTCTAAGCTCTTCCCTTGGCTTTTTGAACTGTCCTATTCCATCAGCTCTCCTTACCTCATTCCTTGATTCTCTTTTATATTCAGAATCTCTCTCAGTTTTGTCATATTTTAGGATCTTCCTGCAGCTTTCTCCTTTTTGAGGTAGTAATTCCTAATTTTACACTTTATGTTGAGCCTTCTACAGAGAAAATTGCAGTTAAACTCAAGAGTCATTTGTAGGCTGGGCAAAAATGGGGTTCTGTTGTCATCCAAGGATGTCAGGTGTAATGACCTCCAAATTTGTATCAGTTAGTGTAGCATGAATTAGAGCAAAAGTTTCCAAAACCTGAAGACAGATCTACCCAGAAATCTTTTAATTCCATCTCCACTTCCTGTGTTATCAGCAACTGCTGCATAGAGGCCACTGCTTTTTATATAAAGACACAAAATTCTTTTAATGATTTGCCTTGACACAACAAGAGGGTTTTGGTGAGCTGTGGATGAGTTAGGCAGCTTTTTTCCTACCACCAACTCAGCTCAAACTGTGTGGGACAAAGGGGACCTGTCATCTTTTGTGCTTTGGGAAGTAGAAAAAAAAATAGGTTTGCCAGGGTATATTTTAAAGCTGCCTTGTTTTCATGCTAAAAACAGCACAGATTAAATTGTTCTAGTTTAGAACAATCCATATTTGGCATGGAGGAAGCTGATGATGGCAGGAAATGAACAGATGGTGAGATGGGATGGACACAGCTGGGCTGGAAATAGGACCCAGTGCTGAGGGGTTCTGTGGCTGCAGCAGCAGGGCTGAGTCACCCAGGCAGCCCACAGGAGCTTTTCCTGCTCCCAGCTCTGCTCTCCCCATTCCCAGCACCTCCAGGCTCCCTCCCCAGCACAGACCTGCTAACATCTTCCCACAGCCTCTGGGTAGCCAAGCACAGCCAAGCAGGCACCCCCAGCTGCTTGGAGGACATGAAGGAAAGATGAGAGACTCCAAATACTTCAGAAGGCAAAGAGCATAGAAAAAAGCTCTATTGTCTAATTCTTACCATCTTTTATAAATAAGGTGTTCTGATACAGACTTAACATCGTTGGTGAATAGGAATGACACCTCTCTAATCCCATTGGTTAAACTAGAGAAACAGCAAAACACCACCTGGAGAAAGATTGTTTTGAGAAAGGATAGTTGTTTGCCAAGATTGTTTTGAGAAGAAGCCTTCTTGAGAAATTTTCCCTTGGGAAAAAGTTAGCAGCTGCTGGCAGGGCAAAATCCCTCAGACCCAGAAATATCAGGCCCACACGTGTGTGCTCCCCTCTCAGTGAGCTCCCTGCAGATCCCCACCTCCCTCTTCAGCCTCATCCATCAAACTCCCAACAGGAAATGCTTCAGGTTTACCTGGGCATGGCCAAGGGTTCCTGTGAGATCCAATCCATCTTGGAATATCAGAAAGGGTCTGAGCTCCCTAAAGGACAAAGGGTTCACCACATGGAAAAACCAGGCTTTTGTTCTCTGTGTAATAAAGCAGAGGAAGAAATGTGTCAATGGATTCATGGATTTTGGGGGTTGGAAGGGACCTCTCAAGGTCATCTGGAGCAACCTCTCTGCTCTAACAGGAGGTTTGAGCTGCTTGTCCAGGACCACATCTAGTTTGGTTTTGAGCAAATCCATGGATGGAGACTTGGCCTAAACTTCTTGTGGCAACCTTGTTCCAGTGTTTGACTGCCCTCACAGTGAAAAAAAGGTTTCTTGGTTCAGATAGAATTTTGTTTCTTCATGTGTCCATTGCCTCCTGTCCCCCCAGAACCATCATGCTGGAATAAGGTAGCTCTGGAAACAGCTGAAATTCCTGACTGGAATTAGAATGCTACAATCATTCATGTTGGAGGAAGATCATTGAGTCCAATGTTAATTATTGTCAGCCTTAGCCCCCTACCTTCTCCTGAGCAATGAGGCTTGACAAGGGGGGTGACTGCATGCATTGGGAGCTCATCCTCTCACTGAGGGACACACATGGAGCTTTACCATTCCTCCTCCCTCCCTGCTACCCCAGGCCAGGTTTGATGGGGATTCCCTTTGCTCCTGTGCCCAGCTGGAAGGGACCTTAAACCCCATCCTTACCTGACTTAAAACAAGCCAGGTTTGATGGGAATTCCTTTTGCTCCTGCAGGAAGAGTTGGTGCACGGATCGTGGGATCAGTGCAAGGTGGAGACATGGAGGAAGATGTGAGTAACCATCTCGTGTGTCTGCAGAGCTTCTCTGTCAGGGCTTTAGACGCCAGCCCTCTCCTCAGCTGGAGAGACACCTTTTACCTGCTGAATCCTCACACCCCAGGCCTGCTTTTCCCCTCGTTTCTGATGGCTGACACCTTTCCTCAGCATAGACGTGTATTTCCTTATTTTTCCTTTTTTCTTGGAATCTGTGTGCTCCATGTGCTTTCACCCCATCCTGCAGTGCACAACTAGTGGCACACAGGCTGCAGGAATGTTGTTGTGAGCCGTAGGGCAGATTTCTGGGAAGAGGGACCAGTGCAATACAGCAGGATAATAATAAATACATGGACCTAAATCCCCTTCAATGCTCTAAAATGTCACTCCTTGGAGCCCTGTCTGTGGTCTGCACTGGCAGCATCAGTCCTCTGGAGGATGGGGCAGGGATGAGAGCAGGACTGTGAGCTGTGCCCTTGGGATTCCTGCTGCCCCAGGAATTGCAGCTGGGTTATATGTGAGTGGACAGTGTAAAAGGCACACACAGGTTTGCACAGGAGGCACTTGCTCTGTGTCTGTGCCCAGCCTTTGGCATCCACGGGCAGCCTCTCTGTGCCTCTGGGCACACCTGAGTGGCTACATCTGCACCAGGAAGCTGAAGGCAGCTGCTGGGATGTGGTTGGCATTTGCAGTTAGCTCTCCCCTCCATCCCAAAAAGCTGCTGCCATCCCAGGAGCAGTGGGGCTGTTCTCTGCAGGTGATGCTGGAACACTGTTTTGGAGAGTGCTAGGAAATAGTACAGCTGTGGTGACTGTGGGTTTGTGTTTGAGCCTGTGCTGCTGGTAATTCCCAGCGTGGATGGAACCTTTCTGTCTCAGTCCAGCAGACAGCCCTCACTGCTCTCTGTCTCAAGGAGGGGACTTCAGACATTTCTGGGAATCCCAGAATGGTTTGAGCTGGAAGGGACCTTAAACCCCATCTTGTTCCATCCAGAGACACATTCCACTAAGAGCAGGTTGCTCCAAACCTTGTCCAACCTGACTTAAAACAATTCCAGGGATGGGGCAGCCACAGCTTTTTGGGCCCCCTTACCTTGTGTCTTGGAGAGGAACTTGCAGCCCACGCTCTGCTCTTTGCTCCTGCCAGAATGGGTGCAGTGAAGGCTGTTGTTGCCTCCTGGACATCCAGACCCATTTCTGGGAAGGGCAGAGTGCTGTGCTGTGGGGGAAGATGTCATTTTAGTCCCAGTCCTGGCTGATTGTCCTTGGCCACATTAGTGACAGATTTGGGTGGTCACACTCTGCCATTGCTGCTCCCTTCAGATTTCCCTGTTGGCAGCTCTCTCCCTGCTGGCACAGCCCCAGCACACCCAGGGATGGAAAGCCAAGGCCTTCAGCCTGCAACTTAACTCAGCTGCAGCCACTTCAGTTCATGGCTCTGCCCTCTGACT
This sequence comes from Aegithalos caudatus, assembly GCA_013389925.1. Lineage (NCBI taxonomy): Eukaryota > Metazoa > Chordata > Aves > Passeriformes > Aegithalidae > Aegithalos > Aegithalos caudatus. The sequence continues at coordinate 60,659 of WEIU01015317.1, forward strand.
GCAGCTTCCCAGGGATCTTAGCAGGCCTCTGTGTGTCCCAGCTCAGGGAATGAAACCAGTGAGGCTGCTTTGAACCCCTCAAGGAATTCATGGAGTTAGGAAGAGCCAGCAGTGCGTGCCTGGCCTCTGTCACTTGCTGGTGTGGGACAGGATACCTGAGCTCTGCCTGCCTTTGCTGCCTTTTCCCCTGCTCCCAGCCTGGGTACTTTCTTGTTTCCTCTTATGCTCTTGTACATTTTTTTTCCTGCTCTTCCTCTGGTGTTGCTCCACTCTGGCTCTCCAAGGGGACCCCAGCCCCGGCACAGCCGGGCCAGCAAAAGGCACAGGTGGGTTCCTCTCCTGGGGTTCATTGTCTTCCGCTTCACCTGGGCTCTGTGCTCTCACAGGAGCTGACACCTGAGTGTTAAACACCCTGCCAGGCTTTTGATAGCCCAGGCCCAGCAGAAGTCAGGGAATTTGTGCTCATCAGCCCTGTGGGGTGGGGAAGGTTTGCAATCCATTGGGAGTGCCGGGGGAAGCCAGCTCTGCCATCCCTGACTTTGGGCTGGCAAAGAGGTTTGGCCATGGCAGAGCTGAGCTGGTCATGGACTCTGGTTTCCTGTCCTGCAGGATGACTCAGGGGATAGTGAGATTGACCTGGATGAAGATGAAGAGGAGGAGGAGGATCTGGAAGATGACAGCATGGAAATCAACCCAGGCAAATCCAGTCTCCGAGCAAGGAAGCCAGAGCCACTGGAGCAAAGTGATAATGACTTCTGACCCTTCAGGAGCAGGAGGCCTCTTGAAGCACAAACTTTGGAGAGGCCAGGAGCTAATACCCTGCTGTCTGAAAAGTGTGTGTCAGTGTGAATTCAGGAGTTGGTAAATAATGTTCATTAAACCTGAAAATTAAACTTGGATTGCCAGGTTTGTGAATCTCAAAGCATGAGCAGTTTATCCATAATGAAAATCACAGTAATGTGCACTTATTTCCGTAATTGCACTAAACTGGCTCTTGTGCACTGCAGTGCCAGAAGTTTCACTCCAGTGAGCATCATGTGCATGATTTCCCTGCATTTTATGATGTCCAAATAGATTTCTTTGGCTTTATAAAACTGGATGAAAAGCTGCTCTGGGAATGCACTTCAATTGGGTTTTAAATCTGGCTTAAATCTATTTATCCTAAACATATCCTTTACTTAATCAAGGGCTTGTCTGCACAAAGAGCAGCACCAGGTAGACTGAAGGAGTGGAGTTAAAACTGGAAGAAGTCTCCAGAAGACCTCAGAGCTCCTTCCAGGACCTAAAGGGGCTCCAGGAGAGCTGGAGAGGGACTGGGGACAAGGGATGGAGGGACAGGACCCAGGGAATGGCTTCCCACTGCCAGAGGGCAGGGCTGGATGGGATCTTGGGCAGGAATTGTTCCCTGGGAGGGTGGGCAGGCCCTGGCACAGGGTGCCCAGAGCAGCTGTGGCTGCCCCTGGATCCCTGGCAGTGCCCAAGGCCAGGTTGGATGGAGCTTGCAGGAATGTGTCCCTGCCCACAGCAGAGGGTGGGATTGGATGGGCTTTGATATTCCTTCGAACCCAAAGCATCCTGTGATGATCTGAGCCCTGAGAGCAGGCCCAGTCTCCCAGTCTGGCCTGCAGTTTGAGTCACAGTTTTCTAGGCCCAGGTGGAAAAGTGACTCCATACCTGGTGTGCACAGAGCCAGAGCCTCTCTCTCCAGGCAGCACTGCCACCTAGCTTCCAGCACAGCCAGCAGGAATTTGGCAAAGCCCTGCTGGTGTTGCAGCTGCTTGTGCCAGGCAGCAGCAGCAGCAGCAGCACCCGCCTGTGCCAGTGAACTGAGCTTTCAGCCCAGGGCAGTGGAGCACAGCCTGTCCCAAATGTCCAGCAGTGTAAGAGCAAGGCTGCACGAGGCATCTTCTCATCCAGAAACTAATTTATTCTGAGTATTTACATCTGCAGAGCTCAGCCCAGTGTTTCTGGGCTCAGCCCTCAGGTCTCTGCAGCAGGCACTGGCTGCCCTGAGTGTGGCATCATGTCCTGGTTGGAGGCAGGGGACAGTGGCTTCAGGGGGCTCCAGGGTTCAGTTTGGCTGCTGGGTCCCCTGCAAACCTGGCACCTCTGGAGTCACTGGGTCCTGCCACACACACAAAGCACCAGCTTTGCTCTCCTAGTCACAAGGTGACCTGCTAGGGACAGACCCTGCAGCTGGGACATTGGGGAGACCTAGCCCAAGGTCACAGAAACACCGGTGACAGCAGCAGGAGATCCAAGAGCTCCAGCCTGAAGCTGAGTGGCAGAACTTGGAGCTGAGGCAGTCCTGGTGTAGCACCAGGATGTGCTGAAGAAAGCCCACCCTCGGGCAGTGCAGTTCCTCTTACATCCACCCTCCTACTCCTCCATTTTCCTGAGGACTTTTTGTTTTCCAAGGTCTTTCTAGATGGTTCCATTCCTGTGCCTTGGGTTACCTCTCTCTTTGATAGAGAACAGCTCTGCCAAACACTTCAGGTGTGTCTGGCCAGCACCAAGCTGTTACTGAGGGCATAGCAACAGCCAGGACCTGCTGGAAGTGCCCAGGTCCACAGCACCACTCCCATCTGAGCAAGGCAGCAGCAAATCTCTTGTGTCCATCTGGGATTTCAAGGGGAGCCTATAGAACAGGGCTGATTTTAGCCAGGGGTGACAAAACACCAGGGAGATCACAGGAGGAGTTGCTGCCACCAGCAGATAAATCCTCCACAAAATCCAAGTCTGGCACATGGCATCTCCCCTCCCTCACTCCTCTTTGAGCATTTCCCTCATTCCTTGAAGCACCTCCAGGACCTGGATGAGCACAGACATGGGCATACACATCCCTCAGCTTTCAACACAAGTCTTGATCCTGCTGCACTCCTGATCCAACACCCTCAGTCCTCCTGGGCCATGCCAGGAGCTCAGGAGCTTTCCTTGCCCCTGAGATGGGCACAAGGAGCTCCCTGCAGTGCCCCAGGCCAGAGGGACCCCAGGCCCTCACACATCCACGACGCAGTCGGGCGAGTTTGTCCGGATGGTGTCCGAGATCATCTTGGCTCCCGACTGCCCGATGCGATTCCCCTGCAGGCTGGGAGCAAAGACACGAGCTCAGCCTGGGGCACAGCAGGGTCCTGGGTGGGGACAGGAGATGCTGCCCAGCTTTGCAGCAGCATCCAGCATCACCTGTGCCCACCCCAGTCCGTGCAGGTTTGAGAGCCCTGAGGCAGCCAAGTGGGGAGCTGGAGACAGCCCTGGACAGCGGGAGGGGCTGAGCCACTTCCCCCTGGAACATCTTGGAGAGTATTTGTCTTTTGAGATGGTTCTTTGGCCCAGGGGCATCCCTGGAGAGGAGCCAGGGGCCTGGAGGTGTGTGGGGGTGGTGGCTGTGACACTGTCACCCTGGGAGGATGCCCCTGCCCTGTGGACAGCCAGGGATGGGCCGTGCCAGCGGTGGGGAAGGTCCTGGATGGTTCCCATGGTTTCCCCCATCCCTGCCTTTCCCACCCACTGCAGCAGGCCCTTACTTGACGTAGGTGAGGCCGTGGTTGCCCTTCAGGGCCGTGGCGATGCAGATGGCTCCGTCCATGCCCAGGGAGTTTTCCTGCAGGCTGCGGGAGGCAGGAGGGTCAGACCAGAGGGAATGCATGCACTGGGCATTGGGAACAGCCCCTGCTCAGGGCTTGCCCTTCTGAGAACCGCTGGCTCGGCCATCCCACGCTGCTCCTTCAGGGAATGTCAGGAAAGGCCGTTCCTGGCCCAGCCTGGAGTGGGACACTCACCTGAGGCGGCGGAGGCTGCGGTTCACCCTCAGCGCGCTGGCCACGGCCTTGGCCCCCGCCAAGCCCAGGGAATTTCCCCGCAGGCTGCAAAACAAACCAAGGCAGCAGTGAGAGGGACAGCCCCAAACGGGAGCAGGGGGAGAAGTGACCGCACACAGCGAGCCCAGGGACAGCTCTGGGAGATCACCATGGGATAGCAGCAGTGCTGAGCCCAGGGCCAGGCTCTGACACCCCCTGGGATCAGTGGCACTGCCATGGGCACTGGTGGCCCATGGAGCACTTACTCCAGGATCTGCAGGCTCTTGTTGATCTTCAAGGCTTCTGCCAGGGCTTGGGCACCGGCCGCGCCAACCGAAGCCACTTGCAGGCTGCAAGGGAACAGGGACCCTTCAGCACTCGTCCTGAGGTGGCCTTGGTGTGTTAATTAGGATAATTGGGCTGTGGCACCAGGGCCCTGCTGCAGCCTGGATACTCACTGGAGATCTGCCAGGGTGGTGTTGACCTTCAGTGCAGCGGAGAGCGCCGTCATTCCCTCATCTCCGATGGCATTCTCCTGCAGGCTGGGACAGAAGTGCCATGTGTGCCCCTGGCTGGGAACCAGGAGCAGGGACAGGGCAGCCAGCACAGGGCCTAGCATTTATTCCCAAATGGCTTGGGGGAGCTCCTGGGCCACAGGGCATTTAGAGCATTCCCAGCCAGGGTCACACAATGGGGACATAGCAGATTTCCAGTGCCTAAAGGGACTCCAGGAGGTCTGGAGAGGGACTTTGGACAAGGCTTTGCAGGGACAGGACACAGGGAATGGCTTCCCACTGCCAGAGGGCAGGGATGGAAAGAATGAGGTGAGGAGGCCGTGGCACAGGGTGCCTAGAGAAGCTGTGGCTGCCCTTGGATCCCTGGAAGTGTCCAAGACCAGGCTGGACAGGGCTTGGAGCAGCCTGGAATGGTGGAAGGTGTCCCTGCCTATGGCAGGGGTGAAATTGGATGAGCTGTAAGGGCCCTTCCAGCAGGGCCCAGGACCCATCCACCTGTGTCTCACTTACTCAAGGCTGGCCAGGCTGCTGTTGGACTGTAGTGCTTGTGCCAGGGCCGTGGCTGTTTTGGCCTGGATGAAGTTCCACTGCAAGCTGCAAAGAGGAGAAAATGAGAGGTGAAACCTTGGGCTGTGAGCATGACCTGATCCACCCAGGCTCCACACCCATCTGCACCCATCCAGGGATGTACAAGATCCCCGTGGGCCCATCTGGGATGTCACAGCACCCCTCCTGTGGAGGGTGGCCCCGGGGTGCCTGGAGGGGCTGAGGGCCAGGAGCAGTGTCCCTGCCCCTGTCCATGCATGGGGATCCAAACCCAGCCATGCCCAGGGGGAACTCACTGCAGGGACGTGAGTGCCCGGTTCTCTTGGATGGCCAGAGCGATGGCCCTGCCCCCGTCATCGTGCAGCAGGTTGGCCGCCAAGCTGTGGGACAGAGGACTCAAGTCATGCATGAGAAGCTCCAGGGACACCACAGGGTGGTCTGGGTGCCCTCCTGTGGCCCATGGGACTCACTCCAGCTTCCTGAGGGTGCTGTTGCTCCGCAGAGCTCGGGCGATGGCAGGGCCGCCCTCCTTGCTGATGGAGTTCTCCCGGAGGCTGGGGAAAGACACGGGCTGGGGAGGAGCAGCCGAGGCAGGGCTGGATCAGCTGCTCCCCTCTGGGCTCCATATGTCTGAGTCTGAGAATTGCTAGCTCTTCCCAAGGGAAACTTTCCAATAGTTTTCCTTTTTCCAAAAAACTTTGTATAAACAATATTCCTTTCCCATAACAACCTCTCTCCCAGGTGTTGTTTATTATTTCTGTTACTTAACCAATGGCGAGAGGTGTCAATCCTATGGACCAATAATGTGCCTTTTCTAGTGCAGCATGTTATAGAAATGCTGAATGAATTGTAAATAAAGCCTCCTGATTCTCTTCTGCCTGCTACTGGAGTCAAGCATCTTTATTTTGTGTCCTACTGTGACACTCCCCCAGTGCCCCCTTCACCTCCTGCTCTGGGGCTGGGGCCATGGATTGAGTAGAGCAGTTCCTGCAGCTCCATTCCCTGCAACTCCATTCCCTGTGTTTCCTGTGGGCCCATCAGGGCTTTTTGGCACCCTCCCATCCCTGCTGCCATTCCTTCATTCCAAGATGTGGCTGAATGAATTTTGTCCCAAAGGGAGAGAGATAAAGATGGAGAGAAGTTCCTCACAGCTGGAGGAAGGACCAAAGCTGCTTTCAGCATCTCAGAGCACTTGTGGAAACAACCAGGCACAAGCCCAGGCTGCTGGAAAGCTGCCAGATGCCAGCAGCAGCTTTTGGCCAGGGTGGCTGGAGGGACTGTCACTTACTTGAGGCTGAGGAGCCCCCTGTTGGAGCAGAGAGCTGCTGTCAGCGCCATGACCCCTGTGCTGCTGATGGAATTGCTCTGGAGACTGAGACAAACAGGGAAAGTGTGAGCATGGGCCAGTCCTGGCATCACAGGTGGGCTGCAGGGTCACATTTGGGGTGGAAAGTGCCCATTTCATCGAGAAAAAGGTATCTCACAGCCACAGGGAACAGGGGGAGCCAAGGCAGAAGGACCAACACTCAAGCATCCAGGGCAGGATCAGCCATTCCTGCTCACCATGGCAGCACCAGCCCCAGCAAGCAGAGGGGACAGAGTTTGCCAGCCTTGTCCCCACCTGTCTGTCACCGTGGCTGCTGGCTCAGCTGGCAGTGTGGCTCCCGTGGGTTTGGGATCCTTGGGCCAGAACCAGGGCACAGCCACTCAACACCAGGAGCCATCAGCCCTCCTCTCCAGGTGCTGTTCCCACAGGGAATGAAGGTTGCACCACTCCAGCCTGATTCTGCCAGGCCCCCATTTCCTCCCTCCTTAGCCAATTCCCAACACTTCTGAGAGAGAGAAGACCCAAAGCTACTGATTTCCTCCAAGCCAGAATGAAAAGTCCTCACTGGGTTGTAGGATTAATCCTCTCAGTGCCCCTTGGTGCAGGCAGGGCCAGCCTGGAGCTGCTGGAGCTGCCACGTCATGTTCCAGGCTGCACATGCAGGGAATGTGGAGTGGGACAGACATGGGGAGGGGCTGAGGGCTTGAGGGGTGGCAGATTTTGCTGGAAGGAGGAGGCTGGGCTCTGTTGTCAAGGAGTCCAGGCTCGGAGGGGGAACTTACTCCAGGCTTTGCAGGCTGTGGTTCACCTTCAGAGCTTCGGCCAAGGCAATGGAGCCGTCGTCTCCCACTGAGTTGCTCGAGAGTCTGAGACACAAGAGGAAGCCTGGAGCTGCCAGCAAGGGATTCACCTCCCCCAGGCTCTTCCTGCTGCAGCAGTGAGCATGAACTCGCCGCCACCTCACTTCCCACCTACGTACACCTCTGTTCTCGTGCCTGGTTTGAGCTGGAACAGCTTTTAATGTTTCCCCAGGGCCTGGAGCCCTGCTGCTTCCCTCTGCCAGAGGGGAGATAGTTTCTCCTTTATGTGGCTCCCTGCATCCCTGCAGATACAGAGAGCACAGCACCTCCACAGTGCTGCTCTGAAGGCCCTGCTCTCTCTATCCACACCAACCCCCCTGGGCAGAGCCAGCAGTGTTCCCCCTGCCTGTCACATGCCTCTTTCCTGCCATTCCTGCCCCCAGATCCCGGGAGAGGTGGCTCTGCCATCCCTCCCCCTCCTGCCGTGCTCACATCAGCTCCCTCAGGCTGCAGTTCTGCTTCAGCGCCTCCGCGATTTTCCGGGCGCCCTGGGCTCCGACGGCGTTTTTCTGCAGGCTGCAAAAGTGAGGAAGGCACCTGTGAGTGCCAGGTGCCACATCCCCGTGGGCGGCACTGCACCCTGCTGGGTGGCCAGAGGGGGACACCACGTCCTGGTCACTCACTGCAGGGTCACCAGCCTGTGGTTGATCAGCAGGGCCTCAGCCAGGAAGGTGGCCCCATCCTCCTTGATGGAATTGTGCTGGAGGCTGTGGGAGACAGGAGTGAAGACTGTGTGGATGCTTCCACAGCAGGGCCAAGGGCTGTGTGGGGCTGCAGGGCAGCGGCCACCTGCCCTGGGGTTTGCTTGTCCTTGTCCCTGGCTTGAGAAAGGGTTCTGGCCCCCAAGCATCCCTGACCAGGAGTCTCCTTCCCTTCTCTCCTATGGGATATTCTTTCTTCCATGAAACAGCACCCTGGGAGCTCCCATGCAAAGAAAAGACCTCAACCTGGACCTCAACCCCAGCCCCAAGCCACAGAAGCCAAGAGGCAGGACAATCCCAGCTCCCTGGCCCAGGGCTGCCCCAGTGCCCGGGTCTGTGCCAGCTGCACTCAGGTTCAGTACAGCTGACCCAGGGTATTCCCAAGGTGTCCCCACGTGCTGGCCCTGGAGCCTGGGAAACCCCAGTGGGACAGAAGAGGGATGGAAGGGGGCCTGCCCTGGGGATCTGCTCCAGGAGGTGCTGCAGAAGCTGACACTTACTTCAGGGAGAGCAGGGTTTGGTTTTTTTTCAGGGCATCAGCCAGGGCTTTTGCTCCGCTGGGGCCGATGGAGTTGCTCCGCAGGCTGGGTGGGACAGGCAGAAAAGCCAAGGTCAGCAAAGCTGGACTGGCATCGGCCCAGTTTAAGCCAGATGCCTCCACATGGCACTGCTGAGGTGGGACATCAGGGCAGCAGCTTGTGGTGGTGGCTTTAGGGGCTGGAGACCCTCCCCAGCTCGGTCAGGCCGGGGGGATCCAGCCCTGCCCTGGACAGGGAATGGTTCCCAGTGGGAATGTGAACTGGGGAAGGGGGAACACTTACTCCAGCACCATCAGGCTCCTGTTCACCAGCAATGACCTGGCCAGAGCCTTGGCTCCCTTGTTGCTGATCTGATTTTCTGCCAAGCTGCCCAGAAAAAGGAAAACTGGGTGTTTATCCAGAGGAAAAGGAGACTTTCACAGATCCAGGACACAGGTGGGATGGTAAGCAGAGAAAAGCCATGGGGAGCATTTGGTTCATGGTACAACCAAAGTGATGGATGTTCTCCTGGGGTGGACACCAGGCAGGGACTGCAAGGACACTGTTTCTGGACATAAAATTCATTTGTGTTCTATAAAGGGGCTCAGATGGCAGCATGGGGAACTCTGTGCAGCCTTGAGGAAGAGCAGGAGGTGGGGAAAGTGGGAACCCATCTGTCTGGGATGAGGCATGTCCCTGTGAGGGGGCCAGGAGCCTCCCTCCTCCACACAGCAGGTGCTCCATGCAGAGCCTGGAGTGTCCAGAGATCTGCTGTGACCTTGGGAAGTGGTTTGTTGGGATAACCCATGGATTTATTGACATTTTTTTAGGAACAGTGAGGAGGGAGTGATGCCAGGAAGACTGGGCAAGACAACCTTGGGGTAAGGTCACTGTGCCTGGGCACAGGGGATCATGTGGGGCTGTCCTTGTCATTAGGCACCCTGGGGAGCTGGTGGGAGAGACATTCCAGGGGGACCCTCACCCTGGGCTTGCAGTTGCATCCCCAGGACATCCCATCTGCCCAGGGCCAGGTCCTACCTGAGCCTCTGGATCTGGCAGTCCTTCACACTCAGCACACTGCCCAGCAGCTCCATCACATCATCCTTAAACTGGTTATTGTCCAGCCTGCAGAAGACACAAGGGAAGAGCAAGGGTTTGGAGAATAAAGTGGAGGAAGGATGATCCTCCCATGACATCTCCCTGTCCCAGGTGGAGAAGCTCAAAGACAGAGGCAGAGTTGAGCCAGTGCCACCCCCAGGGCAGCTCTCTGCAGGTGGACAACGTTTGGTGGACCCAGGTCTCCACTGACACCTGGGATTGAGTCATAGGGGAGGGAGAACTCAGTGCATCCTCTAGTACTTAGAGAGGACTTAAACAGGGAACAGGTTTAAACTAAAAAAGGAGAGATTTAGATTAGAAGTTAGGATTAAATTCTTCCCTGTCAGGGTGGGGAGGCCCTGGCACAGGGTGCCCAGAGCAGCTGTGGCTGCCCCTGGATCCCTGGCAGTGTCCAAAGCCAGATTGGATGGGGCTTGGAGCAGCCTGGGACAGTGGAAGGTGTCCCTGGCCATGGCAGGGGTGGAACTGAATGGGCTGTAAGGTCCCTTCCAACCCAAACCAATCTGTAATTCCACAGTCACAGCCTGGCGTCTCTCCTCACTTCTCCCGGTGCCATCCCAGCCGGCCTCACCTGAGGTTGTGGCAGAAGAGGAGCTGGGAGAGCAGGCTCTTACAGACACCGTAGGTGAGGCAGTTGGAGAGGTTTGTCTCCTCCAGGCACACGTCAGAGACCTGCAGGAGATAAGCCAGGGCAGAGCAGTTGATGGGGGTGAGCATCCCGGCCAAGCTCTCGCTCCTCATGGCCTCCTCCAGGGCCTCGGCGGCGTCGGTGTGCCGCAGCTCGTGCAGGCAGCGCACGGCGTTGACGGTGCGCGAGGACACGGCCGGCTCGGCGCTCAGGCAGCCCTGCAGGGCGCCGATGGCCTGGGCCCTGAGCCCGCCCTGCTCGCCCTTCACCAGCAGCCAGCCCGCCAGCAGCTCGTTCACCCGTGGGGACAGCAGCCCCGAGAGGAAGCGCAGGAACACGTCCAGGTGCCTGTCCTCCGCCTGCAGGGCCCTCTGCACCGCGCTCCGGAAGTGGCTGGGGAAGCCCAGCCTGGGCCAGGACACGCCGCTCTCCGTGAAGAGGTCGAAGATGGCCCTCTTGGCCGCCGTGTAGTAATAAAGAGCTGCCAGGAACTCCTGCGTGGTTAGGTGGGAGAAGTAGTAGGCTGTGGAGGCCTGCACGTCCTCCTTGAGCAGCAGGCGGGAGGAGAGGCAGCCGTGCAGCAGGGAGAGGTCGATGCCGTAGGCCTTCATGTCCTGCTCGTAGAACACGTGCCTCCTCCGCAGCAGCCCGTAGAAGGCCAGCCTGCCCAGGCTGCCCACCAGCTTCCTGCTGGTGCTCACTGCCTGCTCAGTCCTGAGGGCTTCTCTCGGCTTTTCCAGACAGTCACCGCTCAGAGCCATTTTAAAATAGTAGGAGAAGATTTCTGACAGGGTGCTGGGGACCACGGATGCTTCTTGGGATTGGTCGCTGCTGTGTTTCAGGAAATAAGCGATTGAGGAGCCAGAAATCCAGCAAAAGCCAGGAATGGTGCACAGGACGTGTAGCGACCTGTTAGCCCTGATGTGCTGCAGGACTTGGCTGGACAGATCTCTGTTGTCCGGGAACATGTGGTCCAAGAAGTCCTTCATCTCTGCATCCCTGAACCCTCGGATCTCCGTCATCCTGTCCACCAGCCCGCTGGGAATCTGCCTGGCCGCCGCCGGCCGCGACGTCACCCACACAGAGACCTCCTGCAGCAGGTTCCCCCTTATGATGTTGGTGATCAGGTTGTCCACTTGGGCCTCCTTTTTGGGATCGGTGCAAACCGCTGCGTTGGAAAAATCCAAGGGGGTCTTGAACTCATCCAGGCCATCGAGGATGAGCAGGGTCCGGGCGGCCGCGGCCGAGATGTGGCCGGGCTGGGTGAGGTGAGGGAAGGCCCAGCAGAGGAGGCGCTCGGCAGAGAGCTTCTCGTGGGTGTTCAGCTCCCGGAAGGTGAGGGGCAGCACGAACTTGATGTCCCTGTTGATCTCCCCCTTTGCCCAGCTGCAGGCAAACAGCTTCACCAGAGTGCTCTTGCCAATGCCGGCCACGCCGATGGTGACGGAGATCCGAGGGGGGATGCTGACTTTGGAGAGAGGCAGGAACAGCTTCTCCAGGGGGATGCTCTTGGATACGCTTGGCAGGCCTTTGGTGGTTTCCACCTGCAGGATGTCGTGCTCCTTCTGCTGGACGTCGGTCAGGCCTTCCACCAGCAGCAGGTTGGTGAGGCGCTGCAGGGCTCCTGTCTCCAGGCCATTCCCACAAGAGTTCTGGAGGCTCTCCAGGTGCTTCTGCACTATGGGTTCTGCACAGAGAAATGAAACAGGGCTGAGGAGGAAGAGGATGAACCACAAAAGCAAATGACAGAAGCTGCTTCACTTTTCTGCCATGCCCATGCAGAAGGAAACCTCATGGAGCCCTTACATCCTGGTGGGAAGGATGAGAGGGCTCAGAGGGCACCAGTAGGCCAAAAGGGCTGATCAGAGTCACAGTCAGTCCAGGAGCCCCTTTAAGGTCAGCCCTGGGCCTCCAGCCTCACCTAAAGCTTTGTTGTTGGAGCTAAATCTTGGTATTGGACCTCATTGCTCTGCCCTTCCTGGTGGTCACGGGACTGTGTCTGAGCCTGGTTGCGCTTGCTGGGCCTGATCCTGACCTCTCAATTGGCTTCCCAACTTGACTTCATTCCTGCCTCATTGCCATGTACTCTCGGATGAACTGGACTCTTGGCTGAGCCTGGTGGCCACCTCTGGACCTGTCCTGCTCACCTGGCTCAAGTACCACAGTGAAATTAAAGCCTCCAGCAAAGGCTGGACAAGCAGGGGATAATGGTGTGAGAGATTCAGAGCAGCCACCAGAAAAGGTTGGAGCCTTCCAACCAGGAGGGAAACCAGGGAAACCTCTCCTGACAAGAGGGTTGGAGAGAGAGCCCAAAGCCACCAGCAGAAGGGGTCAGGGTCAGCTTTCTTTTTCCTGTTCCCAGCCTGTCACTGGGACTGGCTGGTGTGGTCTGGACATTAAGGATATCAAAAACCCCTCAGGCTGCCCAGAGAGGTATGCAGAGGGCAGTGAGGGGCCCAGAGGGAGATCCCTCACCCCTGGCAGAGAGCCCTTGTCACCCCTGGCTGTGCCCTCGTCACCCCTGGCTGTGCCCTCCCCAGCGGGGTCCCTGAGATGGCACCACCCCTTGCAGAGATGCTCGCAGCAGAGCTGCCACCATCCCCAGCTCTGTGCACACCTCAGGGTGCTCCAGGTGTGCAGCCCCCCGGCTGGGCTGCCCACCACGGACAGCGATGTGCAGGTGGAGCTGCGAGGATCAAGCTCTGCAGGGACTGGGAAGTGTGGCTGCCCTTGCCAGCCAGGACATCCACCAGGGCCCTCACCTGCTGGGGCAGGGGGCTGGCTGCCTGCACCTGGGCAGCCTCCAGGGCCATCAGGAGCTCCAGCCTGTGCAGGTGGGAGATGATGTCCTCCAGGAGCTGCAGGGAGGTGGACCTGGGCAGCTGCCGGCAGTACCAGTGGATCCAGGCCCCTGCAGGACAGGACAGAGGGACAGCTGGGTCCTGGAGCAGCCCTGGGGATGTGGGTGAGGGTGACAGGGAGAGGCAGCAGTGCAGAATTGCCTCTGACTCTGAAGGTGGCAGGGTGAGCTGGGGCCCTCCGGAGTGCCCTGCCCAAGCCCTCCTTGCCACGGTGCCATCCCAAGGTCCTGGCAGGAGGCTTTGTTAGGAGCGGCTAGGTCAGGGCAACAGCTACTGAAATTAGAGACAAAGAGACTGAAGAACACAACTGTGAAATGTTTTCCCCTGGAATCCAAACCCATGCAGAGAAAAAAGTCTGAGCAAGATAATTTCTCTCCAGAGCCAGCCATTCTCTTGGTGCCAGTACAGCCCTGCCTTGGATCTGCTCACACCTTGGTGCACCACCCCATCCCATCTCTGACTCCAGAACCCTCCCAAGGGGATAGATCTGTCCAGCCACCACTCACCTTCCATCAGAGGCCTCCTGTGACATGGGTGGTCCCTGGGCTAGCAGCACTGTGCTGGCAGCAGGGTCCCATGGGCCACCCCCTGTCCCCCTGGCCAGCTCACAGCACCACCCAGGGCTCCTCAGCCCCTGTCCATGTCCCTGGTGGAGGAAGAGGAGAGGCATCAGGAGCAGTGTGGGAGGGAGCCCGCTCTGAGCTGTGGTGGGGCTGGGTGTGGTTGAGGCAGGGGCTTATTCCTCAGTTTCTGGCTGTGACAGAGTTCCCTTCCCAGGGGCCTGGCAGGGGCACAGCTGGACCCTCCACGCTGCAGAGCCCAGACCTCAAGTGCCACACACTTGGTGCCTTCACCACCACTGACACCACAACCTTTCTCAAGCACAGTGATGCATTAAGTGCCCCTGTGCCGTCTGTGGCTCACCTGGGGAGCACCCCAGTGTCACCACTGTCACCAGGGCTGGGAACTGCTTGTACATTCTTCTCTGTGTTGTGAAGGAAGCTGTGAGGCAGCAGGCAGAGTCATGAAGGGCCTGTTTTTGTTTCAAATCCACCCTACCCCATCCAGAGCCTCCTTTGGGGCTTGCTGAGCGTGGCCAGCACCACATCCTGTTGCAGAGCTCAGAGGATGCTCTGAATCATCACCCAGAGAAGGAGCAGCCTTCACCTGCTGCCTCCCCCTCAGCTGCTGCCAAACCACGCTGAGGGCTCGGTGTTTATTTTTAAGAAGTGTATCAGCTCAGAGTCCTGTTGTTCTTCAAGCAGAGGTGGAGAGGGAAATGTCTCCATGCCTGAGAGTGCTCCCAGCTCCACCTGTGTTAGAGGCACTGTGCTGTGGCCTCTCCAAAGTCATCTCCAGGCACTGGCAATGTCCAGGTGGGAACTCCTGGGCCCCAGGGGGTGGCTGATCACAGGAACAATGCACACACAGAGTCTCAGGGTCTGTGTCCTGACATCTTTCCTCCCCTCCACCTGGCCTACACGATGCTCTGGATCCATGTGAACACTTCCATGCTGGTCAGAGGCTCTACAAGAGGGTCTCTGCCCACAGACAGCCTTGCCTTTGTCAAACCCACCCCTGAGGGGGACATGGGCACTGTGGGGGCTTTGATGCAGCCTCACCAACAGGTACAGGTAGCATTGCTTCCTTTGGTCAAACCTCTTGTAGGGAGAAAGCACAGATGCAGCTGGACCAGGAAAACCTGGCAGAGTTTCTGGTCCATGGTGTGAGGTCAAGGTGCTTGGAACTCCTTCTGTCCATCCTCGCTCCCAGGGATCTGTGCTGGGGTTTATTTCTCCCAGCAGAAGCACCAGACTGCAGAAGGTGCTGCAGGAAAGACCTGGCAGTGTCCCCAGAACTGAGTCCCTCACAGACCATGGCTGGATGTCCCATTGGGACAAGTGGCATGTCCTGCAGAGTGGGGTAGGTGACAGAAGGTGCTGGGTGACAAAGCCCCAGCCCAGCCCCACCTGCCCGGGTGGTTCCTGACAGGCCCTGCAGGGCTGGGAGGTGCTGCTGGAGCAGGGTCTGAGCCCACTGCCTTTCCCTTCAGCAGCCTGCCCAGCTCTGAGCCCCTGGCAGTGGTGTCAGAAGTCCAGGAGCCCCTGGCAGTGGGACCCCACAGCAAAGCCTTTTCTCCATACTGGGAGCAGCAGGGCCCCCGCAGTGGCTCTCACCCTGCATCACCCTAAGGCAGAGGCCTGGTCAATACCATCAATTAAAGGAGCTCAGTGAGCAATTCACACCTAAATGTTCACCCTTTGATGTGTTCCTGTCCCTAACGGACCTGGAAAGTCCAGTTAAGCCTTTGCAGTGCCCAGGTCTGTCTGTGATCTGTGCAGTGCAAGCCAGAACGCCGCCAGAATGAACGGGGTTTGCTGCTGGCAGTGATGTTCCCTGAGCCCTTCCTGTGAGACGTGGCCCTTTGATGGGGGAAACCTGCTCCACCACCACAGAGGGTTTGATGCTGTCCTCTGCTGCTCCTTCAAAAACCAGCAGCTATGACCAGCTCACACAGAGGCATCTCACCAGGAGAATAAAGCAGCAGAAGAAATAATGCAGGGGCTGCAACTTTTTCCTGGTTCCAGTAATTTCAGATGCAGCTCTAGGACTGCACGGGGCTGCTGGAGCTGCATCCTGAGGGGCTGGAGGGAGTTAGCAGCTCTCACAAGGGTAAGGGCCAGCCAAAGCCAAGCTCCTACAGAGATCCAGGAGTGTCCAGGGTGGGACCCAGCCCATTCCAAGGCTGCTGGCCATGAGTCCTATCTGAGGTGTCCATCCTGCACATCTCGGGTGTGCAGCTTTGCCTGGCCAGGATCCAGCAGGGACAATGGCCAACAGCAGCCAGAGGAGCAGGGACACAGGTTTGTGTCTGCCCTGCCTTGCCTGTGCCCCCAGGGAAGCAGGGATAAGGGGATGGGGGGTGGGAGGCTGCCCAGCCAAAGAGGTGAATGGCACCTGCAAGCCCCAGGGAGGGAAATGGGGATTTTCTTGGCAAGAATTTGGCATTAACACCTTTTTTTTTTTTTTTTTTCTTGGTGTGGTCCAAAGGTCCAGCTCAGGAGAAAATCCATTTCTCTAAGGATGTTTAGACAACACTGACGTGTTCTTCCACCTGAGTGTCCCTGCCCAAAACCCATCAGTGCTGGGAGCCCCAAGCCCCGTGCTGGAAGGTGCCCATCACATGCACAGCCAGTCCTCTCCCAAAGAGCTGCTGTGGTTTTCACTGTGTCCATCCTGTTCCAGGACTCAAACTTCAAACTCCTGACACCAACCCCAGAGAACACGGGGCCGGGATGTAGCTGCTCCTGCTCATCTCTGGCTCTAATTACCTACAGGCAGTTTCACTCCTGGAAGTCCAGCATGATCAGAGCAGCACCCAGGGAATCCAGGATGAAGGGACAGTGCTGAGGTGGCCACAGCACAAAGCTGTCTGGAGACAACAGGAATTTACTGCCTCCCAGATCTTCCCCCTGCCCCAGACAGATCCATCACCCTGTGCTTTAGGAACCTGCTGAGGGCTGGGACAGTGCCAGGCCAGGAGCTGTCCCAGCAGCACCAGGACTGCACCAGGTGATGCCCAGCAGCTGGAAATCTGTGTTTGTCCCCCTGCAGGGGCTCGTGGGCAGATTCAGCAGCAGCATGGAGAGGAGGGGGTGGTTGGCACCTCGACCCAAGCTGCTGCAGTGGGCTGGGCGTGGGCTGAGGGTGCCAAGGTCAGACAGGCACCAAAGAGCTGGGCAAGAGCTCCTGGATGGCTGCAGGCCACCCACAGATGGAAAACTCCCGAAAATGGACCGAACTGCAGTATTTAGATAAGGTTAAAAGCTTTTTATAGAGCTAAAAATTGCACGGTCACACAGCACCCTCAGGAGGTGGGAGGTGCCCACTCCGGCTCAGCCCCACGCCCCAAACACGCAGAAGCCCCAGCCTGACCGTGTCCTTGTCCCTGTGGCAGCACCGAGGGCTTTCTCTGCGCATCCAATCCCCCAGAGCTCCGCGGTTTGGGGTGAGGAGCCCCGGGAGCCCAGCCCGGCTCGGCGCTGCCCTCCCTGCCAGGCCACGGGAGCGGCTCCGGCCCCGCCAGCCCTTCCCGACACTTCCAGCGTGCCGGGATCCTCCGGCTGCTCCGGGCTCCTTCCCCCCTCACCTTCGGCGCTTTTTAGTTATTTCTCCTCCCACGTGCCCTCCCTGAACTGATCCCAGCTCGGAGGTCAGCGAGATGCCTGGAAATGGAAACATTTCCCCGGCCCACGCCTCCAGCTGCTCCCCCCCAGTAGCGAATCCCGAAGGCAAGATGCAGGCTGCCACCTTTTGGCAGAATCGAAGAGATTTCACACCGCTAATTTCTGCTAATTAAACGACGCTATAAAATACCTTCTGAGTTATTACTCAATTATCACGCTTGCAGACTGGCAAGTAACTCAGTTATCTGAGTTTACATACGAATTATAGTTTTGGTCTGGATTTAATGCCAGCAAAATTTACTGCCGAATGTATTTTATGTCAAATTTAATCTCTCCCAGGTTTGAGTTTTGGCTTTTGTTTCCTTGATCCCCAACCCAAATAACAGGGCACAGACACAGCAGGGGTTAAATAGGAGTGAGGGGCCACGAAGGGCTCCTGGGCTGGATGCCAGCAGTGCCAATCCCAAATCTCGCCAGAAAAAAAAAAAAAAAA